>OY757943.1:39562806-39700306 GCA_963585895.1 Sepioteuthis lessoniana
TTTTCCTTTTCTTTTTTTTTTCTTTATTTCCGTTTAAATATTTTTCAACATAATTTTCTTCTTTCTTTTCCGATCTTTTTATTTTATGTTAAGTTCTTTCCTGGTCTTAACTTTTTTCTCTTTTATGTATCATTTTCTATTACTCTCTCTATTTTCTTTCTTCCAAACCTTCTTTATTTCTTTTCTCTTTCTGTTTTCAATGTCCTTTCTTTTTCTTTTTTCTTTATCTATCTCTTTTTCATTTGTCCTTTCTTTTTCTTTCTTTGTTCTTTGTCCTTTCTTTTTTCTTTCATTTTCTTTCTTTTTTCTTTGTCGTTTCTTTTTGCTTTCTTTTTTATTTCTTCTTCTAACTTTTTTCTTTGTTCATTCTTTTTTCTTTCTTTTTTCTTTGTCCATTCATTTTCTTTCATTTTCTTTCTTTTTTCTTTGTCTTTTCTTTTTTCTTTTTCTCATTCTTTTCTCTCTCTTTGTCCTTTTTTCTTTCTTTTTTCTTTTTTCATTGTCCTTTTTTCTTTCTTCTTTCTTTTTTCATTGTCTTTTTTGCTTTCTCTTTTCTTTGTCCTTTCTTTTTTTTTCTTTCTTTTTTCTATGTCCTTTGTTTTTCTTTCTTTTTTCTTTTTTCTTTATCCCTTTGTCCTTTCTTTCTCTTTCTTTTTCTTTTTTTTCTTTGTCCTTTTTCTTTCTTTTTTCTTTGTTATTTCTTTTTCTTTACTTCTTTTTCTTTCTTTTTTCTCTGTCCTTGCTTTTTTTTCTTTTTTTCTGTCCTTTATTTTTCTTTTTTTCTTTTTTCTTTTTTCTTAATCCTTTCTTTCTCCTTCGTTTTCTTTCTTTTTTATTTGTCTTTTCTTTTATTTTTTTTTGATCTTTTGTTGGTCCTTTCTTCTTTCTTTTTCTTTGTCCTTTTTTTTCTTTCTTTTTCTTTTTTCTTTGTCCTTTCTTTTTCTTTTTGTCCTTTTTTTCCTTTCTTTTTTCTTTGTCCTATATATTTTTTTATTTGTCCTTTCTTTTTTCTTTGTCCTCTCTTTTTCTTTTTTCCTTTTCTTTTTTCTTTTCTTTTTCTTTTCTTTTTCTTTATTTTTTCTTTGTCCTTTCTTTCTTTTTTCTTTCTTTTTCTTTTCTTTCTTTCTTTCTTTCAATTTTTTCACATTTGACTATCTCAACTTTTTCTTTCCACTACTTTCTTTATTTTTTCTTTCATTCAATCTTCTTTCCTTTATTTTTCTCTTTTTGTTATTTCCACTTGTGTTCCTCTTTCGATTTTCTGCTTCCTCTTTTTCTATCTTTCCTTCTTTTATTTCTTCTTTTCCTAAATTCATTCATTTCTCTCTTTCTTTCTTTTTGCTTTCTTTCTTTTCTTTTCTTTCTTTTACATTTCTCAGTATTCCCTTCAATTACTTTCTTTATTTTTTCTTTATTTTCTTCTTACATTCTTCTAGATTTTTTATCTGTTTATGCTTATATGTCTTTCTTCTTTGTCCAGTTATCTTTCTCTCGATCGATTATCTTTTCCTCTTTTTGCTTCTTCTTTCATTTCTTATTTTTCCTTTGATTTCTTTCTTTCCATTTCACTTTTTTTTCTTTTTTTTCATTATCCTTTTACCCACTTCTTTTATCATTTATTTATTTCTTCCTCGCTCCAGTATCTTATGTGTGTGTGTGTGTGTGTGTGTGTGTGTGTGTGTGTGTGTGTGTGTGTGTGTGTGTGTGTGTGTGTGTGTGTGTGGCATCTCTGACACCCATTCTTTTCTTTGTCTTTCCTTAATTTATTTATTTATTTATTTCGTAATTCCTATTTCTTTCTTTATCTCTTCCTTTCTTTCTTTCTGTAACTATATAATTAAACAACTCTCTCTCTCTCTCTCTCTCTCTCTCTCTCTCTCACACACACACACACACACACACACAGTCATATATTTTTATTTCGTTTTTCCCTCTTTCTATCCATCAATCTATCTCTCTATCAATCAATCACTCCATCCATCTCACACACATATACATACCTTTTTATTTCGTTTTTCCTTCAATTTCTCTCTCTCTCTCTCTCTCTCTCTCTCTCTCTCTCTCTCACACACACACACACACACACACACACACACACACACATATACATATACATCTCTTTTTCTCTCTTTTTTCCTTTTTCACTTCTTACACGCATCCCACCTTTATTTTCTTATCGTCATCATCATGGCCGTCATCGTTTCCGTCCGTCTTTCCCTCCTATCTTTCCCGCTTTTCACTCCCTACGAGCGAATACAACAAGCAATATCAAAGCAGAAAGGTCACAGTGACTTGCAAATCAAACGATAGAAGCGTAAAAATGCTCAAAGAGACCCTGAAAACCGAGCATCGCTGAGGTACAAAAGAGAATAAATAAGCGCCATTTTACATATATTACCATCCGTGCCATATTTGTAAATTTGGCTGAATGAACGGTAGAGGAGAAGTCGTAAGGTCAACAGCATCGAGGTTAGATTCCAGCGGTCGATGATTTGGTCATTACGAAAGTTCCATCTTATTCAAAGAAAATTTGTCGATTGCAATTTTCCAACAGCGACATTTATCCGTGCAAATAGTCTTGTACTTGAAAGGTGTGACTACCTCCTTTAAACTTTTATAAACAAGATAGATATATATATATATATATATATAGAGAGAGAGAGAGAGAGAGAGATGCAGACTTAATATATATATATATATATATATATATATATATATATATATATATATATATACGTGGTGCATTCAATAAGTTTCCAGACTTTTTTGTACAGGCATTTAAGATTGTCGTAGACTCTTGAAAATTCAGTATCTTGTTGCTATACATCTTATGAGATGACTGACCTATTCTTATGATTTCAGGTTCAAATGAACAGCTACAGCAGGAATTCGAATACACCCTATTAAAGCCTGATTGTCTCATCTGGTGAATTTCAAAAATGCAATCTGGACGTCAGGGCACTTGAGAAGAACGATATGCAATAAAATTCTGTTTTAAACTTGCAAAAAATGCCACAGAAACGTATGAAATGCTTCAGACTGTTTTGGAACATCTTGCATGAATCGAGCATCAGTTTTGGAATGGCATAAGAGATTCAAGGAAGGCAGGGAGTCTGTGAGGGATGATGAGAGGTATGGGAGGGAGGTTTTAAGGGAGTTCAGGAAGAGATTTCGTCGAAAGAGGCCAGCACTCTTCAAATCGAATCAGTGGCATTTCCAGCAGGACAATGCACCAGTCCACAACTCCATACTTTTCACAGACTATTTGAGCAAGATGGGCATCAAGACATTTCCTCACCCTCCCTATAGTCCAGACCTTGCTCCCTGTAACTTTTGCTTATTCCCTAAGCTCACAGGCTGTCGTTATGAGAGAGTTGAGGAGATGAAAGAGGCTGTGACGAAGGTCATTGACACGCTCACACAAGAGGACTTCTATGGGGCCTTCCAGAAGTTGTTGGAACAGAACAAGAAGTGCATTGCAGCCAGAGGAAGTTACTTCAAAGGGGACTAGACTTTCATGTATGTTCTATCAATAAAAGTGCCCATCCGAAAAAAGTCTGGAAACTTATTTAATGATCCTCGTATGTATATATATATATATATGTGTGTGTGTATATATATATATATATATGCGCGCGTGCGTGTGTGTGTGTGTGTGTGTGTGTGTGTGTGTGTGTGTGTGTGTGTGTGTGTGTGTGTATACTTTTGATATTAGTAGAATGTAAAAGAATAAAAACCTGAGTGAGATAGGATAAAAAGAATTTGAAATACGATATATGAAAAGTTATACTAGTTACGATTATTAATGACTACGAAGATCTTTGATTAACTTAAAAGTAAGATTGATTGAGCTTTACAGCATGTTAACCCGTCCAGAGTTATGCGTATATATAACCGAATCATAGTTATTGTCCATTCTTATTTAATTTTTTTATTTAATTGTTTCTTGAAAGTTTTCTCGCGCGCAGCTGTCTGGTTTTAAGTATTCCTAGCAATTACAATTAATTTGCACACAGTTGTATGGTTCTAAGAATTCCTATCTAATACTGTTAATTTATATACAATTACGTGATTTCAAATATTTATTTCTAATAAATAATAATAATTTGTTTGTATAATTTTAAGTAACTTATAATAATAAGTAATAATAATTATAAAATTAAGTAATTATTCTTAATATAAATAATTTACGGTTATATGATATCAAATATAGATGGCTATTATTCTAAAGCTAATAATTTTCAAACAGATTTATTTTACCTTAAGAGCCACCACCATTCGGATTCAGAGGGAACCTGAGAGTAATGGATATAGTGGGATATTTCACACAACCAAATTCTCACCTTAAGTAGTGGTTTAGTGTCAGAACATCCCTTTTGGGAGAGATTCTTATTCCCCGTCGGCTTATAATATGCACTGTCAACAGGGTTTCCTATCTAATATTATTAATTTATATATAATTATATGGTTTAAAATAATTAAGCAAATTTAATAATAATAATCATTTCTTTGCACACAGTTATATGGTTTCAAGTATTCTTATCAAACACCAATGATTTTGAAGCAATTATATGGTTTCAAGTAATTAAGAATAATCTTTCTTCCTAACATGAATAATTCTGTTTTATGATAAACATTTGTTTGCACGCAATTTTATAGTTTCAAGTATTTCAATTTAACACCAATAATTTTCGAACAAATCTATTTATACCTGGAGTACCTGACAAAATTCCATCTATGAGGCCAATAGATATGTTAGAAAATTGTTAGTATATGAATAGATGGAGTTTGTTTTTTTTTGTTTTGTTTTAAGGTGTTTTTATTGGGGGAATCTGATTCCTAAGCACTGACTAAGACTACTGCCCTCTCCACCCATAAGGAGAATGTGGTATTAGTCACCATCGACGTAAACGAAAACATATTCATTTATGTAATTCATGTCAAGCTTCTTTTATATTAATATATATATGTGTGTGTGTGTGTGTGTGTGTTCGTGCGCAAGACAAGATATTTTCATTTGTTAGATCGAATGTTACATATATATTTATGTGTGCGAGTGCATGCATGTGTGTATATATGTGCGTGCAGGAAAATGTTACTTACGGTGTGTCGGGTATGTTGTGAGGTTATAAGTGAAGAAGTGTGGGTTTTTTAGTGATGGAGGTGGTATTGGAATGGCAGATGGTAGGGGTGGAGATAGATAATGTGTATGGGTTGAAATGTGAAAGTAGGTGTTTGTTCTCATGTCGGCATTTGGATAATGTTTCTGATTTTTTTGTTTTAGCAGGGTGTTTTGTGATGGGTGAGTGATAATTGCGAGTTTCTCGTGGAAACAAAGAAGCCATTTTTTTATATCTTACTTTAGGCCGGTGCTAGATTTAGTATTTCCCAGGTAATAGAAGGTGAGATGTTCATGTCTTTTAGATGCCAGATGTGTGTGGATAAAGAAGTATTAGTTGAGCAACTTTCGTTGGAGAAGGAGAGTTTTCGTCTAATATACTTACATGTCAAATCAAAAAATTCATTTTCTTTATAATACAATGATGATGATACATTTGTCCCTTACTTAAAATCATCAGTACACAAAAAAATAATTTATTTGACTAAATCCCCAATTGTCTCTCGACTTCCGCTAAAAAGATTTATACACAATTCTCACGTAAACATTCTTTTGGCTGTTTTTTTTTGTTTTGTTTTATTTTTTGTTGTTTTTTTTATATTTTCGATTTCTCCAAAATCTTTATTTCTCTGCCTGATGATTGTCGTATAATGACGGAATAAAACTTGTGGTCGCAGATAAGTATCAATGCTATTAAATATATATATAAACTAATATATATATATATATATATATATATACACAAACTGTGGATCTAAATGCGTGCTGATAGATAGTAGATAGATACGAACACATAGTTATTGATTTAGGAGGCGCCAGTTGTGTAATGGTTATTGTCATTGGAAATGGACACCACGACCAGAGGCATTTTTGCATTTAACGTAGAACTAATATACTTAGGAAAATGCATCCTATTATTCTCTCTCCAGCTATAGGTAAATGGTAGGGCAGATGGGGCTCCTTAACCTTGGTATAGTAATTAACCGAGGTTAAGTTAAAACAGTTTTTAAACTCCGCTTAAAAAACTGACCTTGTGTCACATCCTACTCATGTGGAGGGGTTGATAAATGCATAATGGTTTATATATATATATATATATATATATATATATATATATATATATATATATATATAAACCAGTGTATATATATATATAATATAAACCAATATGTATATATATATATATATATATATAAACCAACGTTTTCTATTTACTTTATATATATATATATATATATATATATTATAGATAGATAGATAGATAGATACTGTAGATTTATATATATATATATATATATATATATATATATGTGTGTGTGTGTGTGTGTGTGTGTGTGTGTGTGTGTGTGTGTGACTTGTCCAGAAATGTATTCAATAACATTAAATATTAAAGAAAGAGTTGCTAACCAGGGTTAACAGCTCCTTAATCCTCATCAAAATATTCCCCTTGGGGCCTCACACCTTCATCTGAGCATCTTTTCCACTTTCCAGATTAGTTCGGAAAGACCTTTTCGGGATTACCATCAGTTGCACTCATCTTAAGTTTTTCTTAACATTGTCCCCAGCATTTCAACCAAATATGAACATTATAGGGGAAGGAGCGTTTAGAGACCTCTCTAACAGAACAAACGCTGAACAAATTTTGATAAATCTGCTCTCTTAGTCCATTGTGAATTCGATGATCACATAGTACACAAGCATACTTAGAGAAATCTTATAGCCGAATGAGAAACCCCACGGGAGAGTATCTGTTCGCATATTCACAATAAGGTCCCATTTGTTTTGTTGCTAAGTCACATCAAGATCAAGCAACTTGTTCTGGAGATATTACAAATGTCTAGATGTTGTATACTCATTTGCCGTATCAAAACGACTCAATAATAGTAAAGACAGACGCACACAGAAAGACGCATGAAGAAAGGGAGCAGGAAGGAAGACGCAAGAAGACTTCTTTAGAAAAATATTCACCTCTCACTTTATTGCAAGGATTCGAAAGGGTTGTTCAAGGTTTGCATGTGAGAGGGTGCTGGAGACCGAACATAAATTTCATATTTTGACCCCACTGTTATGACCGTCACGTTGTGTCTTTCTTGTTCTCTTAGATGCTCAACCAGAGGTCTTGGGGTCCACTCCATCGGGGCTTTTCCGAGGGCCCCCTCGGTCGGGTGTGGCTTTCCCTACCACATGTCGTCTCTAACTCTCTGGGGTCCGCTGGCAACTGCTTTGGCACCCCAAACTCAACTGAGTTAAATAATAATTCAACGCCCACACGATCGCCTACTGGATCTTTGAAATCGGATGTTTAATCGTCATCAAGCGGAAATAACTGTCATGCAGTTCAAAGGTTACTCACTTCCGGTGCATCACTGTAGTGGCAGAATGGAACCTTCACCTTGTCCCATATCATAAACCTTAATCCGCCCACGCGATCTCTTTCGATTACTGGCCATTGGAATGTGTCACTTCCTTCCGGTGCATCACCTCGGGAGAGTGTTTTTGGGCCGAGTCGAAGGTCAAAATATAACATAGAGACCTCGACAAACTTCATATGTATGTTTATATATATATATATAAATCTTCATACACACACACACATAAATACATATACACACACACGTGTATATACACATATACAGATGTCTTTATGCATATATACGTACATACATATACATATAAGTTTGTGATTCTATATATACACACGCATTTATACACACGTACTTGTCCTTAAATACACACATATGTATGAGTGTTTATGGGTTGGTTTCTTGGTTTCTTTGTTTAATGGCATATCAATATTCGTGGGTCATTCAATGCCAAAACTACCCTTGCTGAAATACTGTAGAGTTTATTTATGCATGCATCTATATATATATATATATATATATATATATATATATAAGTCTTTATACACACAAAGACACAGAAACGTATATAAACACGTATCTGTCTTTATATATAAAAATATGCATGTGTTTATATATATATAAATATATATATATACCTATTTGTCTTTAAACACGCATGCATATAGATAAGTAACTTTTCCAGCATATATACCTACAAACACATGCATATATATATATATATATATATATATATATATATGTGTGTGTGTGTGTGTGTGTGTGTGTGTGTGTGTGTGTGTGTGTGTGTGTGCATACACATATATATATGAGTGCTTTTATACACATATACATATACTCATATATATACGTATGCCTCTTTATACATCCACGCACATACAAGTAGGCGTCTTTATGAATATATGCATACACAAGCATACATATACGTATGTGTCCTTATTCATTTATACACACAAATACTCACACATACGCACGTACATATATATATGTATATAGTCGTATGAGTCTTTTCACATATATATATATATATATATATATATATATACATGTATTTGTCTTTATGCATGCACACATGTGTGTCTTTTTGCATAAAGTCACATATACACATATATATATATACATTGATATCTTTATATAGACACACATATATACATATATTTGTTTTATGCACACATATACATATATATGTGTCTAGTTGGTTAGGGTTGTAAATGCACAAACTACATCTCTTCAGAGGGCTAAGACACCTACCTCAGTGAGTGTCTTGGATATAATACCAAACCATCTGATAGTGAGGCGCCAGTCTTGAAGCCACTATATCCAGGTCCATTCTGACCCGGAAACGTATCAGCTGGGGCACCGACTGAATCTTTGCAGATGGGTAAAACGCCCCCAAACGTGTGTCCTGAATATGATATTAAACAATCTGATGGTAAGACTAGTATTGGAGATTTTGGGGATGCAGAGTACCCCTTAACTGCCATTACTCCCAGGTTAACTCTGTCCCAGAGTGGTAGCACCCTTATAGGGTCCTATCTATGAGTCAAATAGAACTGTTTGACATTTAAACTGTGCAAACAAATGACTTGTGCTAAATTGAATTGTTTGAAATAGAACAAATGAGTTATAACTCATTTAAAAATTTTACCAACAAACTATTCCCTTACAAATTTTATATGCATATCCATTTAAATATATGCAAACAAATAATTATTACTTAATAGAATTATTCGTGTTATATAGAAATGCGTGAAACTATTTAACAGTGTACAAAAGAAAAGATGTGGCTCATTTAAAAATGTTAACAAAATCTGTTTTCAATTCACTGATTTAATACATATGTATAAAGATGATTTGGCATTAAATAATCTACAATGTTTGTCATAAAACCAAATCAAACCAAAACCAGCGTCGTAGTATCCTATCTATGGGTCAAATATAAATTTTTAATCATTTTTTCTAATTGAAACTATTTAAATGTGTGAAAATAAATGGGTGATGCTAAATTCAATTATTCATATTACATAGGAAGGCTTAGAACCTTTTTACTGTGTGCAAACAAATGATCCCTGGTTCGTTTAAGATTTGTTACCTACAAACTATTGGTTTACAAATAAAATATATATGTTCTTACCAGCTCATTTGGTGGGTTAATGGAAGACCAAATGTTGCAGTATTATTAAATAGTGCTCAATATCAATGATAGAACTTTTACATATCGAAATATAATACAATATAGTATTATATATATATATATATATATATATATATATATATATATATATATAACGGATTTCGCATTAAATATCCGACATAGCCAAGTCAGCTGGGAATGTAGAACACATCAACTGTATTTTTGCTGAGGGGTAAGACTCCCTCAATGAGTGTCCGATATACAATGGTGGGGCTCCAACCTTGGAACTTTGGGAAATATGGTGTACCTCTTCATTGCCATTGCTCTCTGGCCCGCCTTGGCCCGGAGTGGTAGTACCTAATAGGATCCTATTTGTGGATCAAATTGAACTGTTTGACATTCAAAATGAGTGCAAACAAATGACTGATGTCAAATTGAGTTGTTAGTCATACATAGCATACTTGGAACAATTTAATGGTGTGCTAACGAATGAGTTATGTTGAAGAGAATTATTAGTGTTGATTAGCAATACTTGAAACTCTTTGTGTGCCAAAATTGAACTGTAAGTGTTACATAACGATGCTTGAAACCTTTTAACTGTGTGCAAATAAAACCAGCAATATCTGAAACCATTTAATTGAGTGTAAACAAATGATTGACATTAAATGGAACCATTTATGTTTGAATATTTGGAATTTTATGCGTTATGTACACATACTTATACTTATAGGTGTGTCTCTGTACGTACACACCATCCCAGTCGGCTGAGACTGTAGAATAGACCAACTGCATCTCTGCCGAGAGTTACGACTCCCAACCCCAAAAAAGTGTCCTGGATATGACATTAAACAATCAGATGATGAGACTCTAGTAATGCTTGAGCTTTGAGGTATGCGGAGTATATTGCCATCACTCTCTGGTCCACTCTGGCCCGGAATCGTAGCACCTGATGTATTGAAAAGGGAGCTATTGAAAAGGGAGCCTTCTGGTCGCCCTCGACTACGGTCGCCAACTTTATAATACTTGTAACTATCTCACTGTGTACAAACAAATGATTAAATATGGAATAGAATTATAAGTGTTAGATAGTTATAATTGAAACAATTTAATTATGGAGAATTATTAGTGTGTAAACAAATTAGTTATGACTCATTTATAAACTAAATTATAGATAAACTAATGTCTTACATTTCATATATATCAATTTAAACTGAGAGCAAACAAATGATTTATGCTAAATTGAATTGTTAGAAATTGAACTGTTTGATCCTCTAATTCTGTGTTAACTAATGACTGATCTTTAATTGTGATACATAACAATTCTTGGAACCATTTAACTGTGTGCAAATGAATGAGTAATGTTGAATAGAATAATTATTGTTGAATGATTGGCTAGTGGGTAGAGTGTTCGGCATTGGTCTGGAAGACCTGGGTTCAATCCCAGGTCGCGTCATACCAAAGACTTTAAAAAATAGTACTTGATACCTCCTTGCTTAAAACTAATCAATAAAAGGTACGTATCAAGGGTAAAGTAGAGCAATCCAGGGAAAGGAATAGCGCCCTCCCATACACCTCGGTGTAGTAGCTATTGAAAATGGAGCCCTCGACTACGGTCGCCAACTTTATAATACTTGTAACTATCTCACTGTGTACAAACAAATGATTAAATATGGAAGAGAATTATAAGTGTTAGATAGTAATAATTGAAACATTTTAATTATGGAGAATTATTAGTGTGTAAACAAATTAGTTATGACTCATTTATAAACTAAATTATAAATAAACTAATGTCTTACATTTCATATATATCAATTTAAACTGAGAGTAAACAAATGACTGATGTTAAATTGTGACTTATATAGCAATGCTTGAAACCATTTAACTGTGTGCAAACAAATGATTAATAGTAAATAGAATTATTCGTACTAGATAGCAATAAACCATTTAACTACGAGCAAAAATAAGTTCTGGCTAGTTAAAAAATGTTATCAACAAAATGTGTCTACAAATCGTATATATTCAATATATATGTATGAACAGGATTTAGCATTAAACAACAACAATGAGATGCCATAAAACCCAACCAAATCAAACGAAATACATACACACAGACATACATATATATACACGTATTCATCTTTATACAGACACATCTGTAAGAGTGTGTCTTTATAGACATATACTTATACACAGATACAAGATATGCGTGACTTTCTTTATACACACACACACACACGCACATACACACACTTACACACATACACATACGCACACGTATATTTTTGTCTTTATGCGTACATATATACGAATGTTTTTATAAATACGTGCATATAAACACATGCATATATATATCTTTATAGACACACTCATAAATAGATATATTTGTCTTTATAAACACACACATATATATATATATATATATATATATATATATTTGTGTGTGTATATATATATATATATATACATGCATACATATACATGTATTTGTCTTTATACACTCGCACACATATAGGCTTATTCGTCTTCATGCACACACACACACACACACACACACACACACAGAGTCTTTATGCTTATATAAATACACGCACATATATATATATATATATATATATATATATATATATATATATATATATATATATATATATATATAGCGATTTGTCTTTATACACATACAAAACAGGCACGTGCGTGCGCAAATACTCATGTATACGCGTTTGTGTATATGCACAAATATGCAATATGTGTCTTTATGTATATACCAATTCACACACATCCATATATATGCTTATATGTCTTTATACACGCATATATATGTGTCTATGTCTGTGTCTGTGATTAATCTATTTCCGCTGATACTTCCACCATTTTTTCGTGAATGTTTTGCTTTGTAAATTCTGTCCTGTTTATGTTTCCATGAAAAACAGGATCACCCAACGGAATTAAAAACCTTCCCCAATAAAAGCAATAAAAATGATTGTTTTGTAAGCTATGAAAATTATTTTAAGATATTTAAAGGAATGCATCCAACATGGCACCCAACACGTGAAAGGACCTGTCAATCAAAGTAGAAACCGAATGAGACACGGTTTATCCGAGCCATTTTATTGTAACAAAAGCGTCCATGTCTGTAAACAACATGTTCGTAAAGAGACATTGACAGATCTTGCAAGCTGTTGAACCAAAGTTAGCTTCTTGTCAGGTGTTCCGTAGGCAGGGTGTGGCCAAAATATTTTGAAAGCGTATGTCAACTGAAAAAGGAAACTACGAATAATTTTATCTGTGACTAACGATTTATTGATTGAATTTAACAGCATGATAATCCATCTAGAGTTAGTTTATGCCTGGAGGTTAGGGAATCGCGTTCGCTGTACGTTTCTGTTTACATTGTTTATGTTGTGGTTTCGTATGAGTTTTTTAGGGGCGGGCACACAAGAATTCTTGATGTTAAGTATTCCTTTCTAATACAAATAATTTGCACACATATGTGTGGTTTGAGTATTCCTATAATAATAATAATAATATTAATAATAATAAAAATCTCGCACAACAAAACCTGGACATGGCTAAGAAAAGGAAACTTTAAGAGAGAAACAGAATCTCTCCTAATGGCAGCACAAAACAGCGCCATAAGAACCAACCATATCAAAGCGAGGATAGATAAGACACAACAAAATAGCAAGTGCAGACTATGTGGTGACGGAGATGAAACCATCAATCACATAATAAGCGAATGCAGCAAATTGACACAGAAGGAGTACAAGGCTAGACATGACTGGGTGGGCAAGGTGATCCACTGGGAAATGTGCAAGAAATTTAAATTTGACCATGCTAACAAATGGTATATGCACAACCCAGAACCTGTCCTAGAAAATGATACACACAAACTCCTGTGGGACTTTCATATCCAAACGGATCACCTAATCTCGGCCCGAAGACCAGATCTTATAATAATCAACAGAAAAAAGAGAATCTGCAAAATTGTCGACTTTGTTGTCCCGAATGTGAAAAGAGAGATAAGTACCTCGACCTTGCTAGAGAATTGAAAAAACTATGGAACATGAAGGTGACAATCATACCAATTGTGATTGGTGCCTTTGGCACGGTAATTAAAGAATTATTAAAGGGCCTGGAAGACTTGGAAGTTGGCGACCAAGTGGAGACCATCCAAACACCAGCATTATTGAAAACTGACGGAATACTGAGAAGAGTCCTGGAGACTTGAGGAGACTTGCTGTTACTCAATCTCCAGTGAAATACCATCAGCTTACGCTGATGTGAAAACTGAGTAAATAATAATAATAATAATAATAATAATAATAATAATAATAAATCTGTCCTAGAAAATGAGACCCACAAAATTCTCTGGAATTTTTTTATACTAACAGATCACCTAATCCCGGATAGAAGACCATACCTAGTGATAGTTAACAAAAAAAGAGAACCTGCCGAATAATGGATTTTGCCGTCCTGGCCCACCATAGGGTGAAAATCAAAGAAAACGAAAAAAAAGAAACAAATACTTAGATATTGCGAGAGAAAACAAAAAAAAATGAAACATGAAGGTGACGGTGATACCAATTGCAATTAGTGCACTTGGAATGATCCCCAAAGGTTTTGTAAAAGGGCCGGAAAAGTTGGAAATTGAAGAACGAGCGGTGACCATCCAAACTAGAGCAAGAGACCTGAGGAGATTTGCTGTCATGAAGATTCCACTGAAACGCCATCAGCTAATGCTGGTGTAAAAAGCTCGCAAGGAGTAATATGATTATATGGTTTAAGTATTTATTTCTTTTAAATAATAATTATTATTTGTTTGCTCAAGTTATATGGTTTCAAGTAATTAATAATGATTTTTAGTAAACATTTATAGCTTCAAGTAACTCTCTTAATTAGCTCAGTCGGATGGGGCTGGAGACTACACCAACTGCATCTCTGCAGAGGAGTAAGAATCCCACACACACACACACACACACGCGCGGGTTTCCTGGATATGACACTAAACAATCTGATGGTGAGATTCCAGTAATGCTGGAACTTTGGGAAATGTGGTGCGCCCCTTCGTTGCCATTGCTCCCAGGTCCACTCTAGACGGGAGTAGTAGCACCTGATAGGGCCCGATCTTTAGATCAAATAGAACAAAATGCGTACTTATGCTAAACTGAATTACTTAAAATAGAACTGTTTTGATATTTAAACTGCTTACTTATGCTAATCTGAAGTGATTGAAATAGAACTATTTTTGACATCGAAACTAGGCGTGGACGAAAACTATACTTATACTAAACAGAATTGTTTGAATTGGAACTGTTTGACTAAACTGAATAGCTTAAAATAGAAATGTTGTTTGACAATTAAACTGCGTACTCATGCTAAACTGAATTGTTTGAAATAGAACTGTTTAAGAATTCCTATCTAATACTTGGACCAGTTGACTGGCGTTGTAGAATACACTTGACAGCAGAGAAGTAAGACTCCCCCAACGAGTGTTCTGGTGGTCCAGTCGGCTGGGGCTGTAGAATACACTTAGCTGCATCACTGCAGACGGGTAAGACTCCCCAACGAGTGTCCTGGTGATCCAGTCGGCTGGGGCTGTAGAATACACTTGACTGCATAACTGCAAGAAGGGTAAAACTCCCCCAACGAGTGTCCTTGATATGACAATAAATGATCTGATAGTGAGGCTTCAGTAATGCTGGAGCTTTGGGGAATGCGGAGTACTCTTTCATTGCCATTGGTCCCAGGTCCGGTGTGGTAGTATCTGATAGCGTTCTATCTATGGGTCAAATAGAACTAAACAGGGTACTTACGCTAAACTGAATTGTTTGAAATAGAACTGTTTTTATATTTAACTCTGAAAACAAATGACTGTTTAGTTAATTGTGTGTAAACAAAAACTCTGTACTCATGCTAAACTGAAATATTTGAAATAGAACTGTTTGATCATTTGACTGTGTAAAAAACCATTTAACTGTGAAAAAATGAGCTTAGGCTTATTTAAGAATGTTATCAACAAAATGTGTTTAGAAATCAAACATTTAATATACGTATATGTACAAAAAGGGATTTGCTGTTGAATAACCTAAAATGTCATAAAACCAAACCAAACCAAGTAAAGTTGGCGACCTTAGTCGAGGGTGACCCGAAGGATCCCTTTTCAATATCTACCACACCGAGATGTAGGTGTCGGCGCTACTCCATTCCCTGGATTACTCCACTTTACCCTTGATCCTTATCTTATAATGCTGAGCAAGGCAGCATCAGGTACCATTTTTTGAGTTTTTGGTATGACTCGACCTGGGATTGAACTCCAGTTTCCGGGACCATTGGCAATCCTCTCAAATAATTATAATTTTATAGTTTCAAGTGATTATTTCTATTAAGTAAGTTTTTGCATACAGTTATATGGTTTCAAGTAACTAAAAATAACTTTTTGTAAACAATAATTGATCACCCAATTTTTAGATTTGACCTACTCCCCTCACCTTTCTATGGGCCTCACACGCATAAAAATTATGATAAAAATCTCAATCAGTTTTCCTAGTTTTATGAAAAAAAAACTATTATGTTGCCACAAAAATTGTTCGGCTATGGCTCTTCTTTCTTGATGAAGCTTAGAACTTTTTCAACTGTCTTTGTTGTACCTGTACAGTTCAGAATGGACCTAAGAATATTGACAATGAAAAGGTACTCTAGGTCTCCAGATCTCCAGAACTGGGACCACACTTCCAAGTGATGTTTAGTATCATACCCAGAACACGTTTTTAACCCGTGCGCTTGGTAAGTATAAAGTGCGGTTAGCAAAATTAGGAATATTCTTGTATAATAATAAAACGACTCAGTTATAAAACAAGATTGATTTTTATCTTTAAAAATAAACAAAATAAGAAGATAGACACAAAACTGTAAATTTACTCAATATGGCCGTCATTTTTTTTTTTTTTCACTTATTGTATCAATACAACTTCAAAATGATTTGCATGGCTTCAAAATAAATTCTTCAGACATTTTATTCCATTCCTCCTCGGTAGCAGTCTTAAGCGTGCCAATATTTGGATGGGAAGTTGTATTTGTTTTGTTTTCTGAAATACCCCATATAGCGTAAACAAGGGGGTTATGATCTGGGCTTGATAGAAGCCATAAAGAAACTCTAATTATTTCGAAATTTTCTTTGGATTGGTTTTGGCGGTAAGCAAATCATAGATTCTTTTTAGTTTCTTTTCTTGCTCACTTATATTGGGTTGAATTTTAACGAAAAACTGCTCGAATAATAGAGCTAATCATGAAAATTTAGATTTATCACGTTCTTTTTTTCTTTTTCCAAAAGTTGGACTAATCAGCCAAAAAACGTTTTAAAAATTATTCCATATTTTGCTTCGGCACCCTGTAAATACATACATACATATGGAGGTGTCCGTGGTGTAATGGTTATCGTTGTAGGAAATAGACTCGGCGACACAAGTTCAAATCCTGAACGAGGCTGATTGTATTTCACATAGCACTAATACCCAACTGTTCTCCTTTCAGCTGTGAGCAAATAGTAGAGCAGACTGGGCGCTTTAACTTTGATATGGCAACCGGTCTAGGAGAAGGAAAACTCTGAATCCAAACTTGTTAAACTAAACTTTAAAATTGACCTTGTGTCACATTCTGTTCATGCAGAGGGTAAATACATACCTACGTACACATACACGAGCAAACATGTATGAACAAACACACAGATATTATGAATTGGTGGTTCGTGCTTCTGGGGTTTTAAGACGATTGTTAGAAAATTAAGCGTACTTTTTTTATGGACGATACTAAACATACTAATATATATATATATATATATGTGTGTGTGTGTGTGTGTGTGTGTGTGTGTGCGTGTGTGTGTGTGTGTGTTGGCAAGTAGGTTCATTCATGTTGGTCATTTGATAGTATCAGTATGTCTGCGTGTCCACGGGTGTGTCTGTGTGTTTCTAGTTATTTTTTTTTCTATGAAAGGGTATTTAAGGGTATTTACACAACCTCTCCGCCACGGGCAGGTTGTGGCATAAGGCCAATTTTTAAGTGGAGTACAGCTGGTTAAAATTCAGAGTTTTCCTTCTCCTAGACTGGTTACCATATCAAGACCAAAAGGCCCAGTCCATCCTACATTTTTACCCACAGCTGGGAAAGAAGATATGGCTTCCTTCATTTCACAAGAGCATTAGCAAGAAGTTGAACGCAAACAGCCATGTCCAGGATTTGAATTCAGGTCAACAAGTCAATTTTCCACGACGATAACCGTAACGCCAGCACTTCCTATGTATCGGTAGCATTTAGTTTTTAGAAAAATCAATTTTCAAAATTCGCTTTTGGCTATATTGTTATAGCTGTCATATCTTAGCCTGCATTTTTTTAAATAATCGAACGAATTTTTGGTTATTTAATCGATACTACTTGCTTCCAAGATTTAAATCGATCTTGAATTATATATATATATATATATATATATATATATATATATATATATATATATATATTGTAATAATTAATTATAGTGAGTGAACACTATATTCCAGACATATTAACCACACTCACTACTTTTACAAAATTAGCTTAGCTCAGGACAGCGAAAATGGAGTGAGTAAAATTGTGTTGTGCAAATGTTCCAGGTAAGAAAAGCCTGTCTTCATTGAAACTCAGCATTATAAATCTGTTTTGTTTTTTTTTTGTTTTTTTTATCCAGGGTCGAACGCTGACCTTTCGCACCGATGGGAAATATGTAACTCTCTGATCGATAAGGCAAGCAATACCCTCTCTTCTCTACCAACAGAAATGGTGTTATTTGTAAGGAATTGAAGAAAAAAGAATTAGAAATAGTGAAAGAAGTTAGATGACCGTCGAAGGAAGGAGGGTATCGGAAAGAAACAAACAAATAAACAAAAAGTTAGATTACAATCAGAGGAAGGTGGATATTTGGAAGAAAGAAAGAAACAAAGAACATAACGAAAAACGCAAGAGAAAAAGAAACAAAGAAAGCATCTGTGCCAAGGATAGAGGCAACGCGTTGGTCTTCGCAGTTAAGATACTTAAAAGTTGTCTCCCTTACTTGGCAAAGTACTGGCCGAATCTCCTGCTCACTGTCTGTCGGCAAAAAAGGCTGCGAAAAGGTAGAAAAAGAAAAAAGAAAATATAAAAAGAAAAAGGAAATAGTGATATTTGATATTTGTTTACGAATCACAGCACGGCTCATCTTCTCTCTGTTAGCAAGGGTGCAGAACAGGAGGGGAAGAGTAGGGGGTCCTTTCTGCTCGTAAAGCTTTGACTATTTGGGTAATATTCATGGAAAGATTTGGAGGACCGCGGGGAGGAGACTTGATATCTCATTTCGCATAAAGTAACGCTTCACATGTTTATACAGCATAATTTTATTATATCACCGAAAAATTATGTGTACATTCTTGTGTTTCAGCGCATTAAAGACATATATAGAAAGTTAGTAAGTGTGTCTATGTGTGTGTATTCACGGGTGTGTCTAATAATTTCTTTTTACTATGAAAGGATATTTAAGAGTAAGCATTTACACAACCCCTCCTCCACATGCAGGATGTGACACAAGGTCAATTTTTAAACGGGTACAACTAGTTTCCCCTCAAAGTTTTCCTTCTTGACTGGTTGCCGTACCAAGGCTAAGGAGCCCCGTCTGTATTTACCCAACCTCTTCGCACAAGTAGAATGTGACACAAGATTCATTTTTAAGCAGAGTAAAACTGATTTTAATTCAGAGTTTTTCTTCTCTTGGACTGGTTGCCTAATCAAGGCTAAGGACCCCAGTCTACCCTACTATTTATCCATAGTTGAAGGGTGAATATTTGGATTCATACCTTTCCCAAAAGAATTAGCAAGACACAAAATGCAAACAGCTTCGACCAAGGTTTGATCTCGGGTCGCCGATAGCATTTCCTACGATGACAACCGTTATATTAAGCTTCTCCCAAGTCTACAGTGTGCCTCTGTATGCGTGTGTACATTTACTTTCAAGTATGTCTATGTATTATTTTTCTTTCTCAACTCTGTTGCTTCACCAAAGCTAAAAAAATCCAGTCTGCCGTACTATTTACTCATAGCTGGTGTGAAAGGGTAGATTGATTTAATACTTTTCCCAAGTGCAAAGCCAAATTTTATACGAAATACAGCAGGCTCTTAGACCAATTACCTAACAAAGGCTGAAGCATCCAATGTACTCGACTATTGCGGGATGATAACAAATAGGTTCATGCCTTTCCCAAGGGCAACTGGTTTATATTCAGTTGCTTAATTAAGACGAAAGAACATAGTCTGCCTTACTATTTACCCATAGCTGGAGTGTGGAGATGGACATATGTCATTCCCAAGATCACTTGTGCAAAGTGAAACGCCAACAACCTCATCCTGATCTTGAACTCAGGTCACTGAATCTATTTTGTACGAAAATAACCGTTACACTAAGCACGCCTCCTGAAAGGTATTTTAGAGTAGGTGAATATAATTATGTCAGTACTTATTAAGCTTTGCTTAGTTTTAGCACGAGGATCGAATTTACTGACAATGACTCGCGAGCCAATTTTGCTAAGAATTTCACCAGTAAGTTCGTGAAATCCGCTTCCGAGCAGGTCTTAGGATGAAGAGCTTGGTTTCAAAGGACCTTCTAAAAAGGCAAAGGTCATGTTTATTGCCTGATGTCTGAGGTGCTCTTCCTAAGAAAGTGATTAGAATACCGAGGGAGCCAAACAACTTTTAGCATTGCCCTTGACGACATTCCTGTGCAGAGGAAGAGAGGATCTGCCAAAAAATTGACCTTGCGTCGCATCCAACCCAACGTGAAGATGTTTGGTAAATACTGTATGAGAGACCCACTGAATGTAACTATGGCCTGATCCCAAAATCTTTTTTAAAGCTCAAAAGTAAACCTAAGGACGAATCCCAATAGCTATTCTATGACAGCTACTCAACGTAAACGTCGTGTGTATTTAGGTAAGAAAGCTTGAACCATAGTCAGCTGTTTAAAGAAACACGGTACGTTGACATTTGAGAACCGTTTCTCATAAAAAAAATGTCTATTTGTTATCTTTTGCTGCGATAGTTATCTATGAAACATTGCTTAGTTTTGACACAAGGTCAGAAGTAAGCAGCACCAAGTAAGGATCAAACTCACAAGTCATGATTTGTGAGACAATCTTGTTAACCAATGAGTCAAGACAACGTATTTTTTATGTATAATATGACTAACTTTGTGTTTAAAGGCAGCCTTGAACCACAACTTATTCGTTCATCGTCTTTCTTTTTTCATCTTCTATTAAATAAAAGAGTACTACAATCAGTATTCAATTAAAAGTTAATTTACTTTTTTATAAAAAGTTAATTTTGTCCACATCCAAAGATACGAGGATTTTTATAACTTGTAGTGGAGCATTATGCAATCAAAATGGATGTTGTTAGGTATCGTTCACAACCAAAATCGTATCCATAAGATCGGGACTTATCGATAGAAATTTAAGCCCTCCCCCTTTATGTACACATGGGAAGCAGCATGATGGAGGCATTTGAATAAACCCATTGACGGCCAAACTCAATACCTAACCTGGTCCTGGACGTAAGTTTTGCGACTTAACGCTTAGGATCGTCAGTTCGATCGGGGAACTACTGCTGCTCATCTATAAGAGTGGCTTCTATGGATGAGAATAAAAACAGCCATGGAAAGATAACCATGACCCACACTCAAACCACATACATAAACCGCATCGCCCTTCGCGCGGGTAAAAAAGGGGGGCGTTCTGCTGAGATTGGAGCCCTGACCTCAGTGTTCGAAAAATCAGCTACAGAGCTCAAACAACAAAAACTGCTAAAATGCAAACAAACAATACAAATAGCGACATTTAACGTAAGGACTTTAAATAGAATAGGACAACTACCAGAGCTAACTGCATCGGCCGTAGAACATAAGATAGACGTAATATGTATACAAGAACACAGACACACGCACACCGAAGATATCAAATATCACGAAACTGGCAATGGATGGACGCTAGCCACTGTATCGGCATGGAAAAACTCTGTCAATGCCACAATAGGAGGGGTAGGAATTCTTATAGGACCTAGAGCGTTAAAAACACTTAATAGCATTGAGAGAATACAACCGAGGATGTTGACAGCTACGTTTAATGGCAACCCAAGAGCAACAATCATCTCCTGCTACAGCCCTACCAATGTTAGTGAAGAAACTGAACTAGTCGCCTTCTATGATGAGCTATCCACTCTAGTACGTAGCATTCCGAAACACAACATGTTAGTCATTGGCGGAGACATGAATGCCCAAATAGGGAAAAACGGGAACAACAAATACAGCCTAGACAACACGTCAAATAGGAATGGACAACATCTAACAGATTTCATGATAGAAAATAGATTAACATGCCTCAATACAAACTACCAAAAAAAAAGGAGGGACAATTATGGACCTACACGTACGCGAACAATAGTAAAGCACAGATAGACTACGTCTTTATAAACAAGAAATGGAAAAATAGTGCAATCAATTGCGAGGCATACTCCTCTTTTGAGGGTGTGTCCTCCGATCACCGAATAGTCACGGCAAAAATACGATTATGCCTACGAAAAAACGCCATACGAACAGCGACCACCAAACACTATGACTGGGCCCTTTTGAACAACAGAGATATAAGAGATAAATATGTAGTAGAATTGAGAAACAGATTCGAGACACTAAAAGAGAAGACGGAAAAAGGTACCCCAAATGACGAATATGAAAATTTCGTCCATGCGCACCGCGAAGTGGCAGCGAAGTGTATTCCAACAAAACCTAGAACTAAATATAGAGTCCCATGGGAAACGTTAGCGGTGAGAAAAAAACGAGCACGCGTGAAAACAGCCCCCAAAAGCTATAGGAAGAACCCAACAAACCAAATACCCGAAAACTAAAAACGGCACAATATCAATTAGCAGGCATATATATAAAGGAACAGACAGAATACATACATAATCAGATAGATAAGATTAGAGACTCAGTGGAAGATAGGAAATCTAGTATAGCATGGCAAACAATAAACGAAGTGAGCAGAAGGAAGAGCACAATCAAAGTAAAACTGAAAGCTGCAAACCAACAAGAAAGAATAAAACTGTGGAAACAGCATTTCGAAAACCTACTAGGAAGCCCACCGAAAGTAACACATGAACCAATCACCAGAATAATTAGTAACCAATTGGACATTAAACTAGGACCGTTCACTCAAGAAGAACTCGACTCGGTTCTTAGAAAAATTAAAAATAAGAAAGCTGCAGGGCTGGACGAGATTCCCCCAGAGGTATGGAAGACCAGACAATTCGACGACATACTGCTCCGACACTGCAACGCAGTCTATAATCAAAATACGACAGACAGATGGATGAAGGGATGTATCCCCTCCTTCCCTAAAAAGGGTGACCTCAGATTAGCCAGGAACTACCGAGGCATCACACTTACATCCATAGCAGCCAAAATCTACAATGCCCTACTACGAAACTGGATAGAACCCAAAATAGACAACATCCTTAGGAAAAACCAAAATGGCTTCCAAAGAAATAGATCCACGGCCTCACAAATATTAACCATCCGTAGAATCCTAGAGGGCGTACGGTCAAAAAACCAACAAGCGACATTACTATTTGTCGACTTTACCAAGGCCATCGATTCCATTCACAGAGGAAAGATGGAACAAATCCAACTAGCATACAGCCTACCTAAAGAAACCGTGGCAGCAATAACGATTCTCTATAGATACACCATAGTGAAAGTACGTTCACCGGATGGAGACACAGAATACTTCGACATTGTACTACAAGGAGACACGCTATCCCCATACCTCTTTATCATCTGTCTAGATTACGTGCTTAGAAGATCGATTGATAAAATCAGAGAAAACGGCTTCGAGCTGACAAGAAGGCACCCTGAAAAAACAATTACCGACGCCGACTATGCCGATGACATAGCAATACTGGCAAATACACTCAACCAAGCTACTGCATAGTTTGGAACGAGCCGCCGCAGGCATTGGCCTCTATGTCAATGCGCACAAAACGGAATATATGTGCTATAATCAAACAGGTGACATCACCACACTAGATGGAACCCCTCTTAAACTAGTAGACAAATTCACCTACCTAGGAAGCAGCGTATCATCAACAGAAAAGGACATCGACACGCGGCTAACGAAGGCATGGATAGCTATCGATAGGCTATCGATCATATGGAAATCACACCTGACCGATAAAATGAAACGCAGTTTCTTCCAAGCAGCGGTCGTATCGATACTGCTGTATGGATGCACTACTTGGACGCTAACTAAACGGCTAGACGGCAATTACACAAGAATGCTGCGAGCAATATTGAACAAGTCCTGGCGGCAACATCCCACAAGGCACTAACTATACGGCCACCTGCCTCCCATCACGAAAACTATCCAAGCTAGACGAACCAGTCATGCAGGTCACTGCTGGAGAAGCAGGGACGAGCTCATCAGTGATGTACTCCTATGGACCCCCACATATGGCCGGGCAAAAGCAGGACGACCACTTTGATCTAGAGTTGTAGTACCAGTTAGAATCCCATCTATGGGTCAAATCGATTCATTAAAGAATTATTAGTATCTTATAGGAATACTTAATACCATGTAACCAAATTAATTCTATTAAGAATAGTTACTTGAACTCTCAGTTTGGTTTCTTTAATTAATGACCTATGAACCTTTGTGGTTATTTAATGCCAAAATTATCCTTGCTGAAAAACAGCAGTGACACTATTTAACCTAGAGCTGCCAGGATAAAGGGGTTCATATCTTTCCCAAGGGTATTTGTCCAAATGTGTGTGCAATCGCATAATAGTTTACTAAGTTCGTTGTTTAGTTACGTTTTATGGCATATCAACCCGAGTTTGTTCTTTAATGCCAAATCCTGTTTATATATATATATATATATATATATTTAGGGAGCATTTCTTCGTTAATGCAAATTTCATTAAACATAATGGACATTTATTGATTTATGTATTGTATTCCCCCCGAATACGATAAAAGTAATACGGGAATTCGAACGGATCCAGAAGAAAATATGTAGACATAAAATGTCTATTATGTTTAATGAAATTTGCATATATATATATATATATATATATATATATATATATCAAATACAGGGTGTCTCAAAATAGATGCAACCCATTATTATGGCAATGATTTATTACTGAGAAAAGCGGTCATTTGGACCATGTTCTATAAAAAATGCATTCTTTGAGCTAGAGACATCAAATCAACGGTTTTTAAATTGTCAATATATCAGCTTCGAAGACATGCAAACTTTTTGGAGTTTCTTGTCTCAGTAATAACTTGTTATCATATTAATGGAGTGCATCTATTTTGAGACAGTTTTGAATGATTTTGTCTCGAAATAAATAGTAAGTAAAGTTGGCGACCTTAGTCGAGGGTGACCCTAAGGCTCCTTTTCAATAACTACCACACTTAGGTGTAGGGGAGGGCGCTACTCCATTCCCTGGATTGCTCCACTCTACCCTTGATCCGTACGTTATAATGCTAAGTGTTAAGCAAGGCGGCCTCAAGTACCATTTTTTGAGCCTTTGGTATGACACGACCTGGGATTGAACCCCGGTCTCCCGGACCATTGGCGAACACTGTACTCATTAGGCCAATAGCCCGCTATTCCAAATAAAAAGTGACGTAAAATATTTTTCCTCTCTTATTCAAGGCATTGTGATCGACAATTAGTAGTTGTTATTGTATACTATTTTTAGATCTGAAATAATAAAGAATACAACATTATTAGTAGTAGAGCTATTAGCAGTCACATGGATCCCTTGAATATTGAGACACCCTATATAGCCATGTACATTGAGACACTTTATATAATTTGTATATTGAGACACCCTATATATATGATTTGTTAATAAATACTCTGTTGGTATCATTATTTTTAACTGAGCCAGAGCTCATTTCTTTGCACACAGTTAATTGGCTTCAAGTATTGAAAATAATTACGTTTCTCATTAATCAATAGATGGGACTCTGACAGGTACTACCACTCCAGGTCAGAGTGAACCAGAGAGTACTAGTAATCAAGAAGTACTCCAGATTCCACAAACTCCAAGACAGGATATTGTTTAATGTCATACCCAAGACACTAAATGGTTTAAACTGTAACCATCCAACATCATTCATTCATGTACACACATTATCAAGTATAGAAAATGATTAAATAATTCTATATGACCCATAGATGGTACCCAAACAAGAACTACCACTGTCGCATTTCCTCTAAACGTCGGCGTTATCTTTATGGCATTAAACACTTTCCCACGGTAAAGACTCTGAAGACGAATTGCTGGTGTCAACAAGTTTATTCACTGTAGAAATGTGTAAAAACTGAAATGGAGAAATACATTTTGCAAATAAGTTTGAAAGGAAAGAATAGTCAATAAATCGTCCCTTAATGTGCTTAGTTTGAGCATTAACAACGAACTAGAACAATGTCGTGGGAGCTGGAGGAGTTACATAAAGAAGCTGGCGGAGACCAGTACGAACGCTAATATGAATAATCTAACACAGTAACATCAGACGGCCCGAAATACAGAGACGTAACTAGGGAGGAAATAAAGAAATAATTACTGAATTGACAGGGTTTTTACAATAATAAAGAACGGGATTAAGGAGAAATATTACTGACATAAGAGAGACAATGCGTTTAAAAGACCAAACATTTTTACAAGGGATTGTCACTCCGTGGTTATAGAGATAAGGCTACTTGTCTAAATATCCATAAAAAGAAGGCACAGATGTAAATTATGAAGTAAAATTGTGATGACACCAATGCCAAATAACTTAAATAAAGGCTCTTACCGTATTTTAAAATCAGATGCAGTTTAGCGCCACATTCAGGATATTTGTGGGAGTCTTACTCCCCTACAAAGATGCAGTGGCAGTATTCTTCAACACAGCTGACTGGGCTGAATTATTTACTAAAGATTATTATTACGACCACCTACGGCCACCTACCTTCCATCACGAAAACTATCAAAGTTAGACAAACCAGACATGCAGGACGCTGCTGGAGAAGCAGGGACGAGCTCATAAGTGATGTTCTCCTATGGAACCCCCTCATATGGCCGATCAAAAGCAGGACGACCAGCTCGAACCTACATACAGCAGCTCTGTGGGGATACGGGATGTGGCCCAGAGGACCTACCAGAAGTAACGAACGATAGGGAACGATGGGTGTGGGATATCCGTGCTGGCGGCACGACATCATGATGATGATGATATTATTATTATTATTACTTATTATTATCATTATGATTATTATTATAACTTATATTATCATTATATTATTATTATATTACTATTATTATTGAAATCATATAACTGAATGCTAACAAATGATTATTGTTATTATGAAATAGAAATACTTACTTGAAACCATATAGTTATTAGTATTTGATAGGAGTACTTGGATATGAGTGCAAATTATTTGTTTTACATTGGAGTACTTGATATCATATAACTGTGTGCAAAAATACCCTTAAGAAAGAACTACACAAACAAATGATTATATAAATGAAGAACGAAAAGATTCCCACACCTCTAGGCATAAAGTAACCCCAAACAGGTTGACATGACATTAAAATTAATCACTTAATATTCATCTCCACGATAAATAAGTACATCTCAATCAATTTTTTGATAAAAATTAATTTTCTTCTAAACAAAACATACCAGAATTTTTTTAATTTCTTATCATCATCAAAGCATACCGACAGCAAGGATCCCTTTAAGTCTCTCTCTCTCTCTTTCTCTCTCTCTCTCTCTCTCTCTCTCTTAGCCCAGTCGGCTTGGGCTGCAGAATATACCGACAGCATCTCTGCAGAGGGGTAAGACTCCCCCAATGAGTGTCCTGTTTATGACACTAAATCTGATGGTGAGACACCAGTACTGCTGGAACAATGAGGAATGCTGAGTATCCCTTCACTGCCATCACTCCCAGGTCCAATGACCCGGACTGGTGGGACCTGATAGGGTCATATCTATGGATCAAATACAACTGTTTGACATTTAAACAAACAAATGCAAACAAATGACTCAGGCTAAATTGACTTATTAGAAATAGAACTGTTTGATCATTTAATTGTGGGTATCTACAAAATGTGTTTACAAATCATATATTTAATATTTAGGTAAAAACAGAATTTGGCATTAAATAACCAACAATGGTTGATGTGCCATAAAACCAAACCAAACCATCTCTCTCTCTCTCTCTCTCTCTCTCTCTCTCTCTCTCTCTCTCTCTCTCTCTGCCATCACGAAAGTCTTCTAGACGGCACACAATTTCCACACTGGGTTGATGAATATAAATTTTTGCTGGTCGGCCAATACTCGTGTACTCACGCGTCAGAGTCGATAAGAGAAAGTCACTGATGAGTTCGTTCTTACAGCGTCCAGTCTTTCTTGCCTGCCTAACTTAGATGGTTTGTGAGATGGGAGATGAAAGACTGCACAATCCTGTTTTGTAGGGTGCTACTTCTAGAGTTTATTCAAAACAGCATTCAGCACCCCATCTCTCTTTTTTAAGCAAATGAAACATTATACAATCAAAACTGTTTTTTTTTTTCTTTTTCTCCCTTCTTCCATTTTTCTTTCTTCGTTTTTCTTTCTCTCTTCCTATTCCAACTTTGTCTTCTTTTTCCTCGCTTGCAAATTCTTTTTTGTATCCTTTCCTTTTTTTTTTTTTTTTTTTTTTTTTTTTTTGTTCATTCTTATTTTTTTTTTTTTTCTCCATCTTCAATGGTCTCTTTCGCTTTGTCTTCTATAATCGGTTTCGCCTGTTTCTTTCTTCCTCTTCTTCTTCTCCTTTTGAAGGCCCTTTTTTTCCTCCATAATTTTTCTTCTTCGTTAATCGCTTTGGTTTCCTCCTTTTCTTCTTATTCTATAACTTTTTCTTTTCTTTTTTCTTTTGCAAAGATCTTCTTCTTCTTCTTCTTCTTCTTCTTCTTCTTCTTCTTCTTCTTCTTCTATAGTGCCAGTTACTTCCTCTTCCTCGACCGTAAGTCTTTTTTCCTTCTTCTTTTTCTTCTACTGCTTCTAAGGCCTCTTCTTCTTCTTCTTCTTCTTCTTCTTCTTCTTCTTCTTCTTCTTCTTCTTCTTCTTCGTAAACCGTAGTGTTTTCTTTTCCTTCTTTTTCTATTGCTTTTAAGGTCTCTTCTTCTTCTTCTTCTTCTTCTTCTTCTTCTTCTTCACATCAATCTTATTTTAATTTCCATCCTTTTTCGTCAGCACTGCTTTCTTCTCTCTCTCTCTCTCTCTCTCTCTCTCTCTCTCTCTCTCTCTCTCTCTTCATTAATTCTGCAAAAGACATACAAATAAATAAGATTAAAATATAACCCCTTCAGAACCGAAAAGTCGGTGCGTCCGTGTGAAGACGGGCGAGGAAAAGCATTGACTATATAGAAGTGGTGATGATGGGTGGGGGTGGCCGTTAGTGAGAATTGGAATCTTTTAGGTCTGAAGTCATACCCTAATCATTGACTCATCATCACTTTACCGCTGCCAACGTTCAAACCCGACTCCATTGTACACCTCCCCATGCTCTACCAACACCTCCGAAAAACCCGATTCCATTTTGACAGACAACACAGCAGGCAATATTTCCTTACCAATGCATGATGAGATGCAATGGAATTTTTACGAACCTTTCAAAAATGCCCTCTACGTTTATTTATATTTTTATTTTCTCTTCTTTTTTTTTTTTCTTTTAAGTCTGGGATTATCATACATTTTTTTCTTTTTTTTCTAGATATTTATTATTATCATTATTATTATTATTTAAACTTTCTTCAGGGGAAAAAGTGATCGATACAAGGGGAGGTAATTCCTGCAGGTTAATTTTCGTAATCATATTTGGAGCTTGTCTTCATGTCGTTTACCTCTTCTGCTTCCTCTTTTTTATCTTTTCTCATTCATGCACTTTGTTTTTGTTCTCTCTCTCTCTCTCTCTCTCTCTCTCTCTCTCTCTCTCTCTCTCTCTCTCTCCTTATATCGATCTCTTTTTCCTTTTTCTATCTTGTTCCTTCTGTCTCTCTCTTTCTAATTTGTTTTTGTTATTCCTTCTTCTCTCTCTCTCTCTCTCTCTCTCTCTCTCTCTTACACACACATATACACATATTTTTATTATCCTTCAGTCAATACCATCAGCGCCATTTTTTGTTCTTTCTGGTTTCAAATTTCAAACAGTAATTTTGTATTTTAGATTTATTTTTCCTGGTGATTTTTTTTTTTTTTTTGGTTTTTCGCCTTTCACATCGTGTTTTTCTTTCTCTTTCCTTCATTTTTCTTTCTCTTTCGTTTATTTTTCTTTCGCTTTTCTTCATTTTTCTTTCTCTTTCCTTCATTTTCTTTCTTTTTTCATTTTTCTTTCTCTTTCCGTTCTTTTTTCTTTTTCTTTCCTTCCTTTTTCTTTCTCATTTCTTTATTTTTCTTTCGCTTTTCTTTCATTGTTCTTTCGCTTTCCTTCATTTTTCTATCTCTTTTCTTCATTTTTCCTTCTCTTTCCTTCATTCTTTCTTTCCTCCATTTTTCTTTCTCTTTCCTTCATTTTTCTTTAGCTTTCCTTCATTTTCCTTTCTTTTTAGGTCCTTTTTCTTTCTCTTTTCTTTCATTTTTCTTTCGTTTTCCTTTATTCTTCTTTCGCTTTCCTTCATTTTTCTTTCTCTTTTCTTCATTTTTCTTGTCTTCTTTTTTCTTTTTCACTCGTCTTCATTTTCTTTCTCTTCAATTTTTCTCTCACTTTCTCTTTCATTTTTTTTCTTTTTGACTGCCTTCTTTCTTTTTCTTTTTCTCTTTCTTTGATTTATCTTACTCATTTCTGCATTTTTTCTCTTTTTTCTTTTCTCTTCCTCTTCTCTTTATTTTTCTTTTCCTGCATTTTTCTTTTTCTTACTTCTTCTTTGTGTTTTCTTCATTATTATTCCTCTTGTCTTCATTTTTCTTCCTCTTTTCTTTTCGTCCTTTTTCATTCTCTTTCTTCATTTTTCTTTCACTTTTCTTTATCTTTATTTCTTTTTTCTTCATTCATTTTTCTTTCACTTTTATTTATTTTTCTTTCTCTTTTCTTTTATTTATTTTTCTTTCTCTTTTCTTTTCTTCATTTTTTTTCTCTTTTTAATCAACTTTATTTCCTAGATTTTATGTTTCTTCTTCTTTGTAAGTTTCTTTTTAACTTTCTTCTCCTTTTGTTTATGTTTATATTTTATGTATTCGTTTCATAAAATTTCTTCTCAAACGCTTTCTTCCCGCTCATATTATTATTATTATTATTATTATTATTATTATTATTATTATTATTATTCCTTGCGAGCGTTATCTAATGGACGGGAGTCTGAGCGACCACAAGTCTCTTCAACTCTCCTGGACTCTTCACAGTATTCTGGCCGATCTTAGCATTGCTGTAGTCAAGATGATCTCGGCTCGTCTTCCAATTTACAACTCTTCCAGTCCCCTTACTAAGTTATTGCGAACCGTTCCAAGTGCACTAGTTACTATTGGTATCACTATCACTTTAATTATTATTTTATTTTCAGCTATACTTTAGTTTTCTTATAATCTTTCACTAAGTCTTTTCTCAGGATCTAGGATGAAGAAAGGTAGTAATTATTTGCATTCTATGTTTTTTGCTACCTCTTTTGGGTGTTGTTTTTCCTCATTCATATTGATAGTACTCTCCAAATCAAAGGACGCCTTGAGTGGCGTAATCGTTTGCAAGCTACACATGCAAACCTTCACGAGTGAGTTCAAGTCTCATTGGGTGCCTCATTCATATGGTCTTTGCTACATATGAGAAAAACGCTTAGTACTCTCCTAAGGAGATGAGCAGTTCCGCAAAATCCAAGTTTTTGTATTGTATGTTGGGATTCCTTTGTCTAGGAGGATTGAGTGGTACCCGTCGACAGCATCTAGGACTGGGTTTTTTTTCTTCTAGGTGGGACTTGCTGTGCCAACTGGAATAGCGACCCAGTGTGGTGAGTCTCCCGCTTGCACTTAGAGTTAAGGTGATGGTAATCTACGGTTCTTCATGGATTACCATTCTTTTTGATAGTTGGACGCTAGCTGGGGCCGCTGAGCCGGTAAGTGTTGTTATTCTTGTTGTTTATTCAGCACGTTAGAGCAATGACTTCTACAATATTCGTTGGGACAGCCAAGTATCTTGTTCATGAGTTTATCTATCCCTTTCTCGATCATACGCAGGGTTATTACTGGAACTGTTTTAAGGCACGACATTTATTATAATCATTATTATTTAATTTTCAGTTTTACAAAACTTCACCGGGTATTCATCTAAGACCGACAGGAAAAGTAATGATTATATGTATTCTATGTATTTATGTTTTTTGCTGTCTCTTTTGAGTTCTACTTTTTAGTCACATTGATAGTTCTCTTCTAAGGAGATGAGCAGTTCCGCAAAGTGCAAATTCTATTATAATAATTATTATTATTGTTATTATTATTATTTGTTCTCATTTTCTTTAAGTGACGCTCCGGTTTTCACCCAAAAACCAACACTTGGTAACCATGTGGTACTAATAATGACAACTTGAGTATTACATATATTATTTATCTAGTCGAGGGTCAATATATAACATTTGTTAAGCATACAGCTGACAAATTCACTAACCTTTGAGTAGTTCCAGTGCGCCAACAACTACTGGTATTGCTTTTGTTGTCAATTTCCACATTCTGCCAATTTTCACTTCCATATCTCTTTATTTGGAAAGCTTTTCAAATTATCATTACTCCCTACGAGTCTTACTTGTGTGTTTTTCACTGGAGTCTGAGTGACAGCAAGTCTCTTCAAGTCTCCCGGACTCTTCTCAGTATTCTGGCCAATCTCTATAATGTAGTAATTTGGATGGTTTCCACTCGTCCTCTTATTTCCGTGTCCTCCAGTCCCTTTATTAATCATTTGGTGACTGTACCAGGAGTACCAATTACAATTGGTATCACCGTCACTTTCATGTTCCACAATTTCTTCAATTCTCTAGCAAGGTCGATGTATTTATCCTTCTTTTCACTGTCTTTCAATTTTACTCAGTGGTCAGCCTGGATAGTCAACTTCATAATTTTGCAAGTTCTCTTTTTCTTTCTTTTTTTTTTTTATTTTGTTGGTTATTTTAAAGTCTGATTGTCAAGTTTAGATTAGGTGATCCGTTTATATATCAAAATCCTAGGTGAGTTAATGTGTGTCATTCTCCTGGACAGATGTTGGGTTGTGCATACACCATTTGTTCGTAAGGTCAAATTTAAATTTCTTGCACAATTCCCAATGGATCATAATCGTATACTCTTTCGGTGCTAATTTGCTGTATTCGCTGATTATGTGATTGGTCATTTCATCTCTATCACCACATAACCTACATCTACTGTTTTGTTACATCTTATCTATTCTTGCTTTGATTTGGTTGGTTCTTATAGCATTGTTTGTGCTGCTATCAGAAGATATTCAGTTTCTCTCAAGATTTCCCTATCTTAGCTACATCCATGTTTTCCTGTGCGAGATTTCGCTTATTATTCGCTTAAAACGTCCATAGATTTGTTTTTCTTCCTATTTGTGTTTTCTGTTTATTGTCATGCTGTTAGTCCTCATGTTGTCAATATTATTTCTAGTGGCTGTAATCAGTCTTCCTTCACTATTTTGTATGTAGTCTTCAAGTCATTGTATTCATGCGTCAACACTGTCTTCAATACAGGTAAGTCCTCTTCCTCCTTCTTTTCTGTCAACGTCATCTCTGGGATGTAATGCCTTATGCATGGTCATTAGTTTTCTTGTTCTCTGGCCTATTTTTTAAGTTCTTCTCTGGTCCACTTCAAGAATGGTCCCGAATATATTACGAAGATTATATCCCAGGTATTTATTCCTTTGATTAGGTTTCTGCTATATAATCTTGTCTCGAGTAGCTTTTTGGTTTTCCTGAAACATTCTTTCTTAATTTTTTCTTTCGTTTCCTCTTGTTTGATGATGTCAGCTTCAAGTATCCCCAAGTATTTGTAGGTTTCCTTTTCTCCAAGCTTTCTAATTTGTTCTTGATTTGGTAGTACCATTCCGTCCATCAGGTGTCGTTTGCCGCTTTTCATTACAAACATGGCGCATTTTTCTATGCCAAATTTCATTCCTATGTCCTGACTGTATATTCTGACTTTGTGTATTAGAGTTTCCAATTCTTTTTCATTTTTGGCAAACAGTTTGATGTAGTCCATGTACATTAGGTGATTCATCTTTTCCCGCGATTTAGTAAGTTTTCATCCGGTTGTGTATTTCCTGAGTATGTGGTTGAGTGCTATCATGGCAATTACAAATAATAATGGTGATAGTGCATCTCCTAGATGCACTATCACTATCTTTGGATCTTCGCTTCAGCAAAACTTTTCCTTCCTGCTGTCAATTCCACTCTCTAGGTTTTCATGGTTTTCTCGATAAAGTCTATGACTTTATCAGATATTTTGTACATTTTGAGACAGTTTATTATCCAGCATTGTGGGACCATACCATATGCCTTTTTGCAGTTTTGCCATAGTTTGTTGAGGATTTGCTGATCAATATAGAGTAGTTCTCCTATGCCTGTGGATCCTTTACAGCGTCCTTTCAGTTCCTCAGGGAACAATCTGCGACTTGTTAGCGAGAAATAAATCTCTTCCGTTATAAGTATTTTCCACATCATATGTAAACATGTTATGGGTTTGTAATTGCTTCGGGCAGTTCCTTTTCAAGGGTCTTTTTGGATCAATGTGGTTCTTCCTTTGGTCAACCATTCGAGTACATGGGCTTCTTGTAGACATCTGTTCATTTCGAGTGCTACTCTATCATGAATGGAGGTGAATTTCTTGAACCTGAATCCATATATTCCATCATGGCCAGGCGTTTTTCAATTTGATATTTTTTAGTGTCATTCTTAGTAAATCAATGTGTATTTCCGCTTTCGGTCCTTTTTCGAGTCCTCTTAACTTTTTCGCTGTGTTGCTTATCCATTCGGTTTTTTGTTGTTCTCTTGGTTGCCATATTTTACTCCCAAATTGTTCAGTATTATTATTATTATTATTTCAAGCTTTTCACACCAGTGTTAGCTGGTGGTCTTTCACAGGAGTCTAAGAAACAGCGAGTCTCCTCGGAGCTCCAGGACACTTCTCAGTATTCTGGCTGATTTCAATAATGCTGTGGTTTGGATGATCTTGATTCGTCCTCTGATTTCCAACTCTTCCAGTCCCCAAGCTTTTGTGGATCGTTCCAAGTGCGCCAATTACAAGTCACCGACATGTTCCAAAGCTTTCTTAGTTCTCAGCCAAGGTCTAAATACTTCTCTCTTATTGTTTTCTTTGATTTTAACTCCGTAGTCCACTGGTATCACAAAGTCTACTATACAGCAATTTCTCTTTTCTTTTTTTTTTCTTTTTTTTTTTTTTGTTAATCATCACTAAATATGGTCTTCTGGACGGGACTAAGTGGTCTTTTGCATCTCAAAATCATAGAAAATGTAATGCATTTCATTCTCTTGAACTGATCCTGGTTTGTGTACATATCATTTGATAGTATTGTTAAATTTCAATTTCTTGCACGATTCTCGGTGAATCACTTTCACCAACGAGTTATGTCTAGTTTGCTACATTCGCTTATTATGAGATTATTGGATTTGTCTTTATCACCACTTGATTTACACTTGCTATTCTGTTGCGTATTATTGATTTTCGATTTAATATAATTAGTCCTTATGGCGTTGTTTTGTGCTGATGTTAGAAGAGATTCAGTTTCTCTCTTCAGGTTTCCCTTTCTTGGTGTGTTCAGGTCTTCTCGTGTGAGATTTCACCAACTTGTCGCTTGAGATATCCTTTCATTTGTTTCTATTTCTTAGTTTTTGTTATGGTTCTGTTAGTCCTTTTGTTGTCAGCGATGTTACTGGTTACAGTAATCAAACTTTCTTTGCCTTTTTTAATGTAGGTTTCGTATTGATGCATCCACACAATCTTCAATGCTGGCGGACTCTCCTTCTTTTCGCGACGAATATAGTGTATCTACGTTATCTTTCAAATGTCCTCAATTTTCCTCTTCCCAGGTTTACTTCCCTGGGTTCCTCTCTTGTCCATTTTTAGAATAGTCTTGAGTATCTTACAAAGGGAACAGCTCAGGTATTTATCTTTTTAAGTGAGATTTCTGCTATAAATATTGGTTTCGAATTTTCTTGTTCGTCAGAAATATTCTTTTCTTATTTTTTCTTTCTTTCCCGCTTGTTTCATGGTGTCTGCTTCCAATATTCCCAAGTACCTGTAATTTTCATTATTATTATTGCTGTTGTCTTTGCGAGTTTCTCACATTAGCGTAAGCTAATAGGCTTTCACTAGAGTGACAACAAGTCTCTTCAGGTTTTCAGAACTCTTCTCAGTATTCTGGTTGATCTTTAAAATGCTGTTATTTGGAAGGTCCCGATTCGTCCTCTGATTTCCAACTCTTCTAACTCACTTTCCAAGACTCAGAAACTGTTCCAAGTGCTCCAATTACAATTAGTATCACCGTCCTCCAATTAACACTTCTTCTGGCACAGTTGGCTGGAGCAATAGAAAACACCGATTGCATTTTTGCAGAGGGGTAAGACCCCCACCACCACTACGAACGAGTGTCTTGGATATGACATTAAACCATCTGATGGTGAGGTTCCAGTAATGCTGGAGTTGTGATGAATGTGAAGTAGCCCTCAATGGCCATTGCTCCCAGATCCACTTTGGCCCGGTGTGGTAGTACCTGATAGGGTCCTATCTATGGGTCAAATAGAACTGTTTGACATTTGAACTGAGTGCAAACAAACTGAATTGTTAGAAATAGAACTGCTTATCATTTCACTGTGTATAAACAAATGACTGATGTTTAATTGAATTGTTAGTTATACATAACAATACTTGGAACCATTTAACTGTGTGCAAACGAATGAGTAATGTTGATTAGAATTATTAGTTTTAGATAGCAATACTTGTAACCACTTTACTGTGTGATAAATGTTAACAGATAAATGTTATTATAGGTGTTAGATAGCAATAATTGAAACCATTTAACCGTGTAGAAACAAATACAATAGTAGTAAGCAAATAAATCATTTCTAACTCATTTAAAAATTAAGTTATCGACAAACTAATGTCTTACATTACCTGTATATCTATTTAAATGTGTCCGAACTAATGACAGATGTTAAATTGTTATTGCTATATAGCAATACTTGTCGGAAAAAAATGAACTCAAGCTATTTTTAAAATTTTATCTGTAAAATGTGAACAAATCATATATATCTAATACATGTGTATAAATAAGATTTGTCATTAAATAACCTACAACTGTTGATATGCCATAAAACCTAACCAAACCAAATCTTCCAATCACCTTACTAAGCCTTTGAGGATCGTTCCAAGCGTACCAATTACAACTGGCATCACCATTACTTTAATTTTCCACAATTTTCTTAGTTCTCTGGCAAGGTCCAAGTTCTTGATTCTCTTTTTGTTTTCTTTTATTTTCCCACTATGGTCCACCGAGATGGTAAAGTCCACTAGTCAGCGGGTTCTTTTTTTAATAATCACTAGTTCTGGTCTTCTGGCTGGGATTAGGTGATTTGTTTGTATCTCAAAATCTCCCCTTGCGAGTATTTCGCACCAAGGTTGGCTGGTGGTCTTTATCTGGAGTCTAAGTGACAGCAAGTCTCCTTAGATCTCCAGGACTACTGGTCGATTTTGATAGTGTTGTGTTTTGGATGGTTTCAATTCTTCCAATACATCGAGTACTTTTCTAAGTTCTTGAGGATTGTTCCAAAGTTTACACCTACGATTGATATGACAGTCACTTTCATGTTCCGCTGTTGTTTTTTTTTTCAACTCTCAGGCAAGATCAAGGTATTAATAATTTTACTCCTTTGAGATTTTTCACGCCAGCTACCGCTGATGGTTTTTCACTGGAGTTTGAGGGACAGCAAGTCTACTCAATTCTCCAGAACTCTCCTCAGTATTCTGGCCAATCTTAATAATGCGGTAATTTGAAAGGTCTTCAATTGTCCTTTTATTTCCAAGTCTTCCAGTCCCTTTACAAATTCCTTGGGGATTGTTCCAAGTTCACCAACCACAACCTTCATTTTCCATAGTTTGTTTGTTTTTGTTGTTGTTTTTTTTGTTTGTTTTTTGTTTTTTGTTCTATATCTATCTATCTTTTCGCTTTCTTTTAATGTAACTCTGTAGTCTGCGAGGACAGCAGGTTCTCATTTTTTTTTTTTTTTTTTTTTTTGTTGACTGTCACTAGGCCTGGTCGTCTGGCTGAGATTAGATGATCTGTTTGTATCTCAAAATCCCCGAGAACTTTTTGCGTCTCATTCAGCAGGACGGATTCTGGGTGGTACATATACCACTTGTTCGGATGGTCAAATTTCAATTTCTTGCACAGTTCTCTGAGGATCCCCTTCATCACCCAGTCATGTCTCAAACTCTTTGCGAGATTTCCACACCACTGTTTGCTGGTGGTCTTTCTCTAGAGTCTGAATGATAGCAAGTCTCTTCAGATCTCTATGACTCGTCTCAGTATTCTCGCCGGTCTTAACAACGCTCTAGCCTGGATGGTCTCAATTCTTCCTCTGATTTAAGTCTCTCCAGTCTTTTTCCCAGCCTTTGGGGTCCGTTCCAAGTGCACCCACTACTATTGGTATCACCGTCCCCCTCATGTTCCACAGTTATTGTGGTAGTGGCTGTTGTTGTCTCTTTTGAACATGTTTATTGATTTATTCAAAAACTTTTCTTCGTTTCTCTAGCTCTCATATCTAAATTTTTCTTCTTCCTCTTCACCGTCTTCTTCTTTTATTATCATCGTTCGACCTCATCGCAAATTTTGTTTCCTTTCACTGTTGACCCTTTCCTTAGCTGATAAAACATTCCCTTCCCTTTATCAATTATTTTCTTTCTTTCTTTTTTCACTTTTATTGTTTTTTGGGAGGGTGAGAGAAGGTGATTTGCTACTTATTTCCTTGCACAATCCACTTTATGTTTTTCTCTCTCTTTTCCCTTCAGGAGTAATTACTATTGTTCAGTTTGTTTCGCTTTCTTTTAATCTTTTTATGTTGTTACTTCTTTTTTTACCTCTTTTCCGTTCATCATTTTTTTCTTTCTTCTTCTTCTTCTTCTTCTTCTTCTTCTTCTTCTTCTTCGTAGTTTTAAGATATTTTCTTGTCCTTTTTCTTTTTCTTTTTATACCTATTCTTCATATTTTTCTTCTTTTTTTTCTTTGTATCGTTCATCTTCGTACTTCCTCTTCATGTTTCTCCCTTCTTCTTCTTCTTCTTCTTCTTCTTCTTCTTCTTCTTCTTCTTCTTCTTCTTCTTCTTCTTCGTGGTTTTAAAATATTTTTTTTTCTTTTTCTTTTTTATTCCTATTCTTCATCTTTTTTCTTCTTTTTTTCTTTGTATCGTTCATCTTTGTGCTTCCTCTTCATGTTTCTCCCTTCTTTCTTCTTTCTTCTACTTTTCTTTCCTCCGTCATTCTATTTCTTCTCTTTTTTTTTTCACTTTCATTGTGCTGATTTATCACCTTTGTTTAGGACATTTTTTCTCAATGATACCAGCGGCCCTAGACAATAACAAACACTTCAATTCGTCAACATTTCTAGTGAATAACCCTCCTCTTACCAGTCCCTATCTTCCCAGATTCATATAGCGTCCCTCTGTCTTTTTCCCTATCTTTACACCCTGCCCCTTTCTTTTGCCCTTTAAAAAATAAAAATAAATAAATAAAAACTTATTTGCTATTAATTCTCTCTGCTTTTTATTCGCTTCCCTTGGTAATTAGGTTGTGGAAAGTAAAGGACTGCAATGCATGATGGGAAATGGGGCATTGTGGGATAGGGCAGCGGAAGATTGGGAAACCGGAAAATGAAGACAGGAAGAAGCCCGTTCGGCCATTTAATTCTATGAACTGGATTGGCGCCAAAAGGGGGTGAAGAACTGGCGGGAAATTGAAAAGGAAAGCGAAAGTGAAAGTAGAAAAGAGGTTGAGATTGAAAAATTATTCTGAACGAGGGGCTTAGAAGAAAAAAGGGATCTATCTTTAATGGATTTTTTTTTTTAAAAAAAAGCGAAAAACGACAGTGAGTTGAGGAAATGGTGTTTGAAATGAAAAGAAACAGCAGAAGAAAAAAAAGAAAATAATGAAAACGAAATAGAAATAAAATGAAGAAGAAGAAGAAGAAGAAGAAGAAGAAGAAGAAGAAGAAGAAGAAGAAGAAGAAGAAGAAGAAGAAGAAGAAGAAGAAGAAGAAGAAGAAGAAGAAGAAGAAGAAAGAGATTATAAGAAAAAAACGAAAGTAGTAAAGAATTAAGAAATGACTCGATACAAATTAAAATCTACGAAGTGAAAGAAAATTAGCATTCGAATTTGAAAAAGAAAATCGAAGAATAAAAAAGAATAAACAAAAGGAATGAAAGAAAAAGAACAATGAATAGATGAAAAAAGTATAGATGTCAAAAACAAAGAAGAAAAATATAGAGAACAAGAAGAAAAGAACGAGAAAAAACTGTGAAAATGGTGGAAAACAAAAGGAAGTAGAGAGAAACAATGAGAGAAGGTGAAGATGAATTTCAGAGAAATGGTAAGATTGGAATATCGAAACCGGATGAAGGTTAAAAACGCTGATCGATCGATCGATCGATCAATTGATTGATTGATTGTCATCTAGCATCAAAGCAGTTATCGTTAACAGAAGAGAATCTTGAATCCTTTAGTTGTTTTGTATTCAACCTGCTATGATACAAATAGTTCTTCAAAGTGTGTTCTTTTCTTTTCTTTCCTTTTCTTTTCTTTTCGCAATATTTTGTGAATTAGGTTTTTTAAGAGAAGTACCATTTATTGGACACTGACGTCAAAAGGAAAGACGCTAACTGAACAGCTTTCTCTCGGTTTTCTTCATTATTTTTGTCTCTATTTTGGGCTACGTTGGATTCCTGGAACAAAAAAACAAATAAGAAATAGAAATCAATTCTTGAAAACATAAAAGAGGAAAAAAGAGAGAATACTGAAAGAAAAGTACAAAGGATAAATTGAGAGTATATTTCAGAAAAACTAAAAGTATGAAAAATAAAAGAAAGAAAGAAAGAGGTTAATGGGAGGAAAAAGAACGCAGTTGGTACGATAAAAGAAAGAAAGAAAGAAAGAAAGAAAGAAAGAAAGAAGTTAATGGGAGAAAAAAGAACGCAGTAGGTACGATAAAAGAAAGAAAGAAAGAAAGAAAGAAAGAAAGAAAGAAAGAAAGAAGTTAATGGGAGGAAAAAGAGCGAGTAGGCACGATAAAAGAAAGAAAGAAAGAAAGAAAGAAAGAAAGAAAGAAAGAAAGATAAGGAAACAGGTAAAAAAGAATTGTAGAGTGTAAATTAAGAAATAAGAAAGCGAAAGACAAAAGAAAGTGCGTCTTTGAAAAAAAAATTACCAAATGAAAATCTTAAATATTGATCGGATAGACTGAGAGAGATGAGAAGCAAATCCAAAAATGCAATAGTTGGGGAAAAAAGTGGGAAAAGTGAAGTTTTTTTTAGTTTTGTTTTTTGTTTTGTTTTGTTTTGTTTTGGTTTGTTTTGGTTTGGTTTTGGGTTTTTCCCCCTTTAGTTTCTGATTAAAAATGAGAGTTTGTAGAAAACAAGAAAGAAGCTAAAGAAAAGTAAAAAAAAAAAAATTGCAGGAGAGACTTTGAAATGAACAAGACAAAAAAAAAAGAATCCAAAATATCAAATGATAGTAAAAACATCATCTGATTAACAACAACGAAAAGAAAAAAGGAAGGCGGAGAGGCAGAGAAGGAAAAATATGAAAGATTGACAGAAACGAGAATAAGGAGAAAGATGAGCTCCAAAAGTGATGTGGAAAGAGTATTAGAAAGAAAATGATATTATAGGAAGGAAGAGACTTGATAATCACTACAGCAACTCTTTAAAAATGAAAGTGAAAGTGAAAGTTAAAGTGAAAGTAAATGTTGACTTAATTTTTGCAGTAGAAAATGAAACGAAAAGGCGACACAAGAGCCGAGCAAAGGCGACAAAATGACTCAATCAATTTCCCGCGCGACTAAAAACTGAAAGAGACATCATAACCACCACCAACTCCATCGCCATCCTTTACTATCAACGTCCCTGTTGCAACCATTGGGATTGTTGTTATTGCATTAGCATAATTACAATCGTTATTGTTGTCAATGTTAACTTTTTAGTTTTCTTTTTTTCTTTTCTTTTTTTTTTTTTGCTATCACTATAATGGCCGCCAATTTAAATTTTATTATTGTTCTTAGTTTTTCTTTTATCAGAGACCTTTAATTATTGTTATTAATCGCTATTTCCACAATTCTGCTTTCATCATCATAATCATCATTATAATCATGATCAAAAATGTTTTCCATTTATTATTATTATTATTATTTATTGATTCAAATTCAGTCCATATTGATACCATCGAATTATTATTCATCTTTTCATATTATTTTTCTGATATAATCTCCATCGTTATTATTATTATTATTATTACAGAGATTCCATTCGGATCATATCTATATCATCAAACTTATTATTATTATTATTATTATTATTATTCAGAGATTCATTTCGGTTCCTATCGATATCATCTAAGTATTATTGTTGTTATTGTTGTTAGGTGATGAGAGGAAAGGGAAGAGATTGTATCGTTGTAGTGGACTTGATGACGATATGAGACCTGCTACCATTGCTACAGTTTCATCTTTTTTGATATTATATTTCCTTTATTTTTTTTTTTTTTACTTTATTGCTAAGCTCATTAAAATGTTTCCCCTAATTATTTTTTGGGCGTTTTTGCAGTTGATGTTATGATAATTAATAGTGCCAATAATATTGTTGCATTTATTGTTCCTCTCTTATAGCTATTAGCGTCATCTTTTAATGGCAATTTTAATTACCTTTTCACTTCGGTAGAATCGCGCGATTTTGGATAAAGATCAAGTGACAGCAAGTTCGCTCCAACATTCTTCCCAGTATTTCTGCCTCTTTTAAACAATCTCCTCATATGAATTCTTTCCTGAAATTTCCTATCCTTGCAGAATTTTATTAGGCGCTTCCGTTATATTTCGTTATGACGCTGAGAAAGGCGCTCAGAGCAGAGGGCATTGTACCAAACTTGGACCAGATGTCCAACCCGAACACAGATTCGAAACACAGAGATGGAAATATCAATGACGGACCAGGTTATCAAAAATTATTGTACGGGACAGCGCAAAAATGGCAAACACATGTTCCTCGCCAGTGTATAATCCGTGCAAAATAAAAAGATGTGATCATTTTCCTAAAAACAGCGATGAGTTTTCTTCTATAACCGAACCCAAGTGAATCGTCAATCGACGAGAACGTAACGATTCGAGATCGATACAACTCGCGAAGAATAAATTGAGGGCATTTACCAGGATCAGAGATGTGCTCAAGAAAAAAACTGAACAAGACCCTAAGTGCCAATCTCTTCAATTGCCAGCATTGTTATACACAAGAGAAACGTGAACAACCAGGAAGTAAAAAGAACAGCGACTGCGATTGACACAAACGACTATGGAAAGATCCATATTGGGAATATCGTGAAAGACGTGATCGCAGAGTGCCGAAAGCAGAAGTTCTGGTGGCCCAGACCCGTTGCAAGGTTAATAGACTATAGATGGACCAGTGGAGTCGTCAAGTGGTACCCTAGAGATGAGAAACGATCACTCGGAAAACCTCCATGACGAGAAAAAGCGCGAGATCAAGAACAGAATGGAAGCACATCATGGATAAAAATGTGGAAAACATCAGAAAACCTGCCCAATAAAGGAAAAGATATATATATATATATATATATATATATATATATATATATATATATATATATATATATCCTCATCATCATGTCATCCTGATAGCACAGATTTCCCTGATTCTCTTTCGCCCTTCATTTCTATCTTCCATCGCTTCCGTCAGGTGTTCAAGATTATATCCTATGTCCGTACAAAGCTGTTGTAGATAAATTCTTGTTGAAAGGCCAACACTTGCTCGTCTGTGTGAAGTGGTCTTTGAGAGAACGTCGCTTATGACTTCGTCTTTGCTTCTCCAGCAGGGTCTCGCATGTCTTGTTCGTCTTATTTGGATGGTTTTAGAGATGAGAGGTAAGTGTCCGTACAGCTGCTATTTTGTTGGATGTTGTTTCCAGGATTTGTTCAATATGGTTCCTAGCATTATTGCACCGTTCCCGTCTAGCTTTTTCTCTATACGCTTTATCATTGTCCATGTGGCGCATACATATACCAGAATTGACGCAACTTGATTACTATATATATATATATATATATATATATATATAGTAATCAACTTGTGTCTATTCTGATATATATATATATATATATATATATATATAAGTGTTGGTTGTCATTATCTCACTTCGTGAGTTTGTGGCAGACCAAATACGATATAATTTGGAGAATGATTGAGCTATTATATAAAATAATAAGTAAATATATATTAGTTTATATATATATTTAATAGCATAGAAGCTTGTCTGCGACCTCAAGTTTCATGACTTTTTATAAATGACAATCATCAGGCTGAGAACGAAAAAATTGAAATAATCGAAAAATAGAGTCAAAAGAACTCCATGTACTTCCACAACCTGTTGACATTATGTTAAGTAAGTTATCATGAGTGTTAGAAATACCTTTCCAAGCAGTATATCTAACATATACCCCACGTACACATCATCATATATTACAATAACGTATACGTAACATAACATTAACACAACATAGATAGCTAATAAGAAAAAAAATGATTACTGTAATCCAACACAACTTCCCACCGATTATCCTTACGTCCCTGACCTATCATGCTTACACGTCAAATCATATATTAATTTTCTAAATCATGCAATGATGATAATTTGCTCATTAGTTAAAATCATCACGATACACACTTACAAACAGAAAAAAAATGACATAGCTAATACAAATAACACTAGTTTACAAAGAAATTGAGGCAGGCACAAAAATACCCGTTTTTGGCTAATTTGACTGTGCTGAATTCAAATTTGAAATCCGTTTTTACTCATCACCATTAGATATGCATAGTGTGCATTTTGTGCATATACGGTACATAAAGGCGTATATGAATTCAGGGTTAATTCTAATATTGTGAGACTTATGGCTTATTTTTTAGTTATTATGCACTAAATGTAAGTGATAGCATTACATTATATATATATATATATATATATATATATATATATATATATATATATATATATATATATTTATATATATATAGTTACATATCAAGACGGATTTTGACAGTTAAGGCAGCAGGTCTCAATTCACATTCTGGCAGTCATTGGAAGAAGTTGTCTCGCAGGCGGCGCAGGAGGTTGGTGTCCCTCAACTATCGTGTTACACATCTTTTGGGTTACTAAATATTAGTATTACATTTTCAAATGCCCATTTAGTTTTATTTTGTTATATTTTCAGATTCTCCAATGGCTTCAAGCACGTCAAAATATCGAGGATGCCTCAATAAGGCCAATTCTTTCTGCTACGTGTGTGGGGACTTCACAACAGTTGCACAGCGTCGAACCATCACTTCCCTCCGCAGAACCGCCTACTTTCACTATTTTGACTGTAAAATTGGTGATCAGGGCAAGTCTTGTGCTCCACACATCTGTTGTAAACCCTGCTACAATGGACTAACTGCATAATTTAATGGCAAGAAAGCGGCTTTCAACTTTGCAGTCCCGATGGTTTGGAGAGAGCCACGAAACCACGCAGATGATTGTTATTTTTGTTTAACTATTATAACTGGTTTCAATGCATCTTCTTGGAAAAAGATCAAATATCCCAACCTTCGATCTGCTATGAGACCCGTTCCCCATTCAGATGATCTTCCTGTATCCACACCTCCAGTAAATAAGGATCTTCTTTCCTCATCAGATGAAGAAATGCCTTCAAGAGAGGATTCTGCCGAGTCAATATCTTTGGAAGATATTGAGTCTACATATTCAGGAACAAGCGGCAATGAGCCACACTGGATCCCGCAAGAAGACCGGAATGATCTTGCTCGTGATTTGTATCCGTCAAAACAGCAGTTAGAGCTCTTGGCTTCTCGGCTTAAACAGTGGAACCTAGTCAAGGAAGATGTAAGGATCACCAGTTTCAGGAATCGGAACAAATAAGGTCATTGGTCTTCTTGTGGGTATGCAAGCGGGCTTCACAAAGTACTGTTGTTTTCTCTGTCTCTGGGATAGTCGAGCTGCATCCCAGCATTACAAGCAGAAAGACTGGGGGTCTAGAAGCACTTTTGTTCTTGGCGAACACAGCCTCAAGGAGAATCCTCTGGTGGACATGAATAAGGTGTTTCTTCCTCCTCTTCACATCAAGCTCGGTTTGATGAAGAATTTCGTGAAGGCGTTGCACAAAAATTGTGCTGCCTTCCAACACTTGTCTACTGTGTTCCCAGGTCTTAGTGCTGCTAAGCTCAAAGAGGGCATCTTTGTCGGACCTCAGATCCAAGAAGTGCTGAAGGATACTGATTTTGCGGAGCTTCGTAACTTAAAGGAACTGAGAGCATGGGAAGCATTCAAGTCAGTCTCTAGTGGCTTCCTTGGTAACACACGCGTACCAGATTACCAAGCCTGTATTGAGAAGTTGCTAAAGTCTTACGAGGATATGGGGTGCCGAATGTCACTCAAGATTCATTTTCTCCATTCCCACCTCAACGTCTTCCCGCCAAGCCTTGGAGCAGTGAGTGATGAGCATGGAGAAAGATTCCACCAAGACATTACGAAGGTGGAGAGCAACTATCAAGGCAAATGGAACCCCGGCATGATGGGAGACTTCTGCTGGATGCTCTTGCGTGACATCTCGGAGGCAAAATACACCAGATCTTCTAAGAAAACACACTTTTGACTGTCTGTGGTACTATGAATTGTGTAACTGTGTCATCCAAGTATATTGATTCAATCAGTGTTCTTTATCTATCCTGTTTTATCTGTTATAAGCTGCTGCAACTCTTAAAATATGCACATATATTCTCTGTTTATACTAAAATGAGACGATTTAAAAGCCAGAAAACTAGAGGTGATAGAGCAAAACTATTTATAAATTTAAATTCAGCACACCCAAATTAACAAAAAACACCTATCTCCATTCTTGCCTCAGACCAAAAATTTATTTTGTAAACCAGTGTAATTAATGCAACGTTTTAACACAATATATTCACTATATTCCTTACGTACATACAATCATGGATTACAACGATGTATACGCAATATATCATTAACAAATCATAACTAATACAAATTATTTTTGCAATCAAACACAAATCATATTCCAGCATAAAATACGAATATTGCATAATACTCCATAGTATATTACAATATAACATATCTCATCACCACGATATTTTATTGCGATTCTGGCCCACCATACTCATTCGCCTATTACACTTACAAGTCAAAACTTTTTTTTCTTCGTAATGCAATGATGATGATATTTTATTCCTTAGTTAAAATGATTGCCACACACACACACACACACACGCACGCACGCACGAATATATAAAAAAAAATTATTTTTTTTACTCGGTCAATCTGTCGCGACTTTAGCTATACATCGCGTCTCATACATTCGAGAGACAACCTCAAATTTACCGGGCAGCGCATGTATCTTCATACACACACATACTAAATATACGTCCACATACAATCATACGCAAATAAAACCTACACACACACACACACACACACACACACACACACCTAGAGAGTTGTACACAATTCTAACGTTCTTTTGACTGCATTTTTCGATTTTTTCGATTTCTTCATTATCTTTTGTTCTCTGCCTGATGATTGTCGTTCATAAAACATCATGAAACCTGAGGTTGAAGACAATCTTCCATATATATAGATAGATATAAAAACTATTATATACTTACTTATTATATATATATATATATATATATATATATGGTATTTTTAAATAAATTATACAAAAGAATATTCATGGGAATCAAAAAGAGAAGAGAGAAAAATGGAATAATAGAACATGAAATTAACACACAGAAGGAAAGAAACATGTATTTAACCCAACGCTTCATCATAAGTAGGATGTGACACCAGGTCAATTTTTAAGCTGGCTTGACTTTAGAGTTTTTCTTCTTCTAGACTGGTTGCCAAACCAAGGTTAAAGAACCCCGTTTCCATACAATTTACAGATAACTGAGAGGATCAGATGGATTCATGCCTTTCCAAAAGTCATTGGTGCGAAGTAAAACGCAAACAGCTTCGTCCAAGAAGTAAACTCGGATCACCAATTCCATTTCCTCTGACAATAACCATTACGTTAAGACCGCCTTAAATATATATATATATATATATATATATATATATATATATATATATATATATATAGTCTATTGACCTAGTGAGTAGAGTGTTCACCAATGGCCCTGGAGACCGAGGTTCAATCTTAGGTTGAGTCATACCAAAGACTAAAAAAAAATGGTACATGTTGCCTGCTTGCTTAACACTCAGCATTATAATGTACGGATCAAGGGTAAAATGGAGCAATCCAGGGAAAAGAGTAACGCCCTCCCAAAACCTCAGTGTAGTAGCTATTGAAAAGGGAGCCTTCGGGTAGCCCTCAACTACAGTCACTAATTTTACTTACTTTATATATATATATATATATATATAATGGTGTTCGGAAAATAATATCTGATTTTAGAACAAATTTTTATTCCTGAATTTAAACAGTGTTATTAAGACACTGTTTAAAGAATGATCTCGGAACATCTATGCATTTCTGTCTTCGATTAACCAGGTTATTTATGCCTGTATGATAAAACTATAAAGATTTTAGTACCAACAAATCTTTATGTACAGTTTTCACTTCTCCTTTGGAACATAATAGTTTTTTGCTTGGTTTTTGTCCAAATGAAAAAAATGGTAGTCGGTGCTTGAAAGGTCGGGAGATGTGATAAAGTCTTATATCCCACGTTCGTGAGCTTCATCTTGGCAAAACTCAAGGGCTGTTAATCGTCGTTTTACGTTCATGTGATGGAAAGAAATTGAAAAACTCGTTTTATGTTTTAGATTTTCAATGTTTGCAATTGTATTTCTTTAAAGAAGAGAATCATTTACTTAATTTCTGCCGTCTTGATTGAGCAGTTCCTTCTGTTGTTTCTCATTTCCCTTTTTTCCATAGTCAGCATGGTACATTTTTCCATCCCAAATTCCATTTCTATTTCTTGGCTGTAGATTTTAATAGTTTTTATAAGATTTTCTTGTTCTTTTTATTTTTATCATTTTTGAGAGTTTTTCACACCAGCGTTAGTTGATGGTTTCTCACTAGATTTCGAGTGACACCAAGTCTCCTCCAGTCTCCAGGACTTTTCTCAGCATTCTGGATGATCTCAACAATGCTGTAATTTGGATGGTCTCCACCCTTCCTCTATCTTCCAAGTGATCCAGTCCCTGGACCAATCCCTTGGTGATTGTACCGAGTACACCAATTACTGTTGGTAGCACCTCAATTTCATCTTCCCTGACAAGATCCAGATACTTATCTTTCTTTTCATTTTCTTTCAGTTTTACTCAGTAGTCAGCTGAAAAGGCAAAGTCCACTATATATATATATATATATATATATATATATATATATATTTGTAGTTATTGATTATCACTAGGTCTGGTCGTCTGGCCAAGATTAGGCGATCCATTTTCAAGTCAAAAGCCCAGATAATTTTGTGTGTCTCATTTTCTTGGGTGGATTCTGGGTTGTACATATACCATTTGTTCATATGGTGAAATTTAAACTTCTTGCATAATTCCCAGTGGATCACCTTCCCCACTCAGTCGCGTCTAATCTTATACTCTTTTTGCGTTAATTTACTGCTTTCATTTATCATATGATAGTTCGTTTCGTCTCTATCACCACATATTCTACATCTGCTATTTTGTTGCTTCTTTTCTCTTCTTGCTTTGAAATAATTAGACTTTTTGTGCCGCTATCAGAAGAGACCCAGTTTCTCTCTCAAAGTTTCACTTTCTTAGCCATATCCAAGTTTTCTCGTGTGAGATTTCGCTTGTTTTTCTCTTATTATTATTATTATCGTTGTTGTTGTTGTTAATTCGATTACTACTACTACAACTATGAGTTGGATGCAGGGAAGTTTCTAAATTTTCGTTACCTGTCCATATTTTTAAATCTAAATATCATATAAACATCGTGTAGAGTCATGTCCAAGAAATTCCACGGCGAAGCTGTCTACGTTTCAATTCCCACTGATACCCTTGAGAAAGTCCATCTTTTCTTCCCCCGTCTACCAACTACAATTAGAGCAGTGTGGACTCTTTAGATTTGGTACAGCAGCCGAAAAAGTTAAAGAAAAAACCTGAACTCAAATCTATATTTAAAAATTACCTTGTATAATGGCTGAAGGGTTTGGTAAATACGAGAAAAGAAGAAGGAATGTAGAAATTGTTAATATCGTTTACCTTTCTTTTGCTCAATCTTTCCCTATAGAATTTGAATGTAATAAAATGTTCATGCCTTTTCATTCCTTCCTTCCAACCATTCACTTATAGTCTCTAGCCAACCGACATCTATATATATATATATATATATATATATATTCAAGCAAGTTTTGTTAAAGACGACGGAACACTTAATTTATTTTTCTTTTATTTCATTTTTCAATACTCCTTGTTATTTTTCTAGTTTTGGCATCGAGATGGCAAAGGAATTATCCCATATCTTCTGCTCAAGCGCTTTCGACCATACTTTTGGTCCTCATCAGGGGTAGTGTTGAGTTGACTGTTGAGTTTTTAATGTTTTAATCATTTGTAGCGTTTTGTTTTGAAGTTGTCGGTTGGAACGTTTTCAGCGTTTTGTTTTAAAACGTTCGGTTGAAAAAAGGTTTACTAATAGAGTTGAGTGATTTTTAGTTATCAAAAATATTTAATATGTTGGTGCCTGTGTTAAATGCTATTTTATTTATGTTTGGGTTTTTATTTTTTATGCAAATTGCTTTTAGGATTTGTAATCGTTTTTCATTATTGTGATTATTGAGTATATATATATATATATATATATATATATATATATATATATATATCAGTTTATTTCTTTCTATCAATCGATCGATCTATTTATCCGAGTTTATATCAATCGATCGATAGATGACTCTTTCTATGAACAAGATTGAATTGGTACAAGAATTCACCAGGAATTTTGGAAACTAGTATATAATTTTATATTATTCTATATATTTTTCTATATGTTTTATATCATATTTATATATATTGTTGTAAATATAAAATACAATGTAAGTATATAGAATAGGTTATTTAAATTAGTAATCTTTAAATAACTTCATGATATAAATTTTAGATGAAAAATAAATATTAATAAAGTAAAGTTGGCGACCATAGTCGAGGGTAACCCGAAGGCTCCCTTTTCGATAGCTACTACACCAAGGTGTAGGGGTGGGCGCTACTCCTTCCCTGGATTGATCTACTTTACCCTTGATCCGTACCTTATAATGCTGAGTGTTAAGCAAGGAACATATTTATATAGTATTATTTTTATTTCTTAAATGTCTCACACCTCACATTTAGTAGTAGTAGTAGTAGTAGTAGTAGTAGTAGTAGTAGTAGTAGTAGTAGTAGTAGTAGTAGTAGTAGTAGCTATTAAAGAGAAGATATATAAAAAACAAAAAAAATTGGGAAGGAATAAGTTTAAAAGACAGGGAAATAAAAGTGACACGTGACACTTCTTTTGACGATCAAAAGGTAGGAAAATGAGAAGAGATATGTATATAGAAAATGATACAATAAAATAAAATAGAAATTTACAAATTGTTAAAAAAAAACAGGATACGTATATAAATCAAATGAATCTCATTTTTAAGAAATCTTCTCTTTGAGTATATATTTAAAAAATCCTAGGTGGCTATAATGGATATATAGCATTTTTACACAATCATATATATATATATATCTATGTATATATATATATATATATATATATATATATATATATATATATATATATAAACTCCTTTTTACCATACTTGTATGATCAAATCACAGTTATTTGTACAATTACCTGTGAATTTTCGATCCTACCCAATCATATTTATATTTGTATTTTCTCAGGGCTAATTTTTTTGCAGACGGCATTGTTAGGGACTCATCTATGATTTAAAAAGATCTGTTTAGAAATGATCTGCATTCGATTGGAACAAGTATAAAAAAAATGTACGTGGTGCATTTAATAATTTCCAGACTTTTTTGTACAGGCATTTAAAATTGTTGTAGACTCTTGAAAATTCATTATGTTATTGCTATACATCTTATGAGATGACTGACCATTTTTTATGATTTTGTTCAAATGAACAGCTACAGCAGGAATTCGAATACACCCTATTAAAGCCTGATTGTCACAGCTGGTGAATTTCAAAAATGCAATCTGGACGTCAGGACACTTTAGAAGAACCATATGCAATAAAATTCTGTTTTAAACTTAGAAAAAATGCCACAGAAACGTATGGAATGCTTCAGACTGCTTTTCGACCATCTTGCATGAATCGAGCATCAGTTTTTGAGTGGCATAAGAGATTCAAGGAAGGCAAGGAGTCTGTGAGGGATGATGAGAAGTGTAGGAGGAGTAAGGAAGTCAATACACCAGAGTTGATTGGCCAAAGGGTTAGGCTTAGAGTTAGGGTTACTATGTTGAGGTTTTAAGGGAGTTCAGGAAGAGATTCCGTCGGAAGAGACTAGCACCCCTCAAATCGGGTCAGTGGTATTTCTACCAGGACAATGCACCAGTCCACAACTCCATCCTTGTCACAGACTATTTGACCAAGACAGTTCCTCACCCTCTCTATAGTCCAGACCTTGCTCCCTGTGACTTTTGCTTATTCCCTAAGCTCACAGGCTGTCGTTATGAGAGAGTTGAGGAGATGAAAGAGGCTGTGGCGAAGGTCATTGACATGCTTACACAAGAGAACTTCCATGAGGCCTACCAGAAGTTGTTGGAACGGTACAATAAGTGCATTGCAGCCGGGGGAGATTACTTCGAAGGGGGCTAGAGTTTCATGTGTGTACTATCAATAAAAGTGCCCATACGAAAAAAGTCCGGAAACTTATTTAATGATCCTGGTAAATATGAACGTACAATGAACGGGATTCCCTAACCTCTAGAGATAGAATAACTTTAGACTGATTGAAATACTGTTAAAATCGATCACTCATAAATCACCTCCCCTTGCATTTGAAAATCTTCCCCTTAGATCCAAGAGGCTCCCATTTGAGAATCATAGCTCTAAATGAAAGTAAAAAATGGAATTATTACTTATGGTAAGAAATTCAAACGGTAAGTAATCTTTGTCTGACACAAGGCGATGATTATTGGGTACCTGAAAACAATCAAATTCACCAGCAATAGCGTGCGAAAATTTTTTGATAAGACTTTTTCAAATTTTCTACCTGATGCACCCAATGGAACCAAATCTAATTTCTATTCACCCACAAATAGATTAATCGAATATTGTTGAGATTTTTTTCTTAATCTCACTAGATGCCATGATGAGAGGGCGATCATTTTTTTAAATGTTTTCAGTTTTAGGATTTAAATTTTTACAAAATACAGAAAAGTTATAATAGATAGAATATTGAATCATATTACAACATCATTAACAAATACCAGGCAATGCTGAAACTGACTTTACAAGAGAAGTACCGGATCTCTTCGGTTAGAGCTGGATATTTTGTTTATAATAATTTCATTGTATTCATTATCGATTTGGTTGGTTGGTTTATCATGTTTTACGGCGGATCAACCTTCGTAGACAACCTAAAGCCAACCTTGAGTATACATATATATTCAATATGATTTGTAAACGAATTGTTTAATGTTAACAATTTTTAAACGAGTCAGAGTTCATTTGTTGCACACATTTAAATAGTGCTAACACTAATAATTCTATTCAAAATTACACAGTTAAAGTTCAGGTTTAGAAAATGATTACATAGTTCTATTTGATCAAGAGATTAGACTCTAACAAGTATTATCACTCCAGGTCAGAGTGGACCTGGGAGTAATGGCAATGAAGGAGTATTCCACATTCCCCAAAGCTCCAGGACTGGAGCCTCACCATCAGATACAGTTTAGGGGGGGTCTTGTTCCTTTGCAAAGATGCAGCCGACTGAACTGATTATCAATGTTACCATGGATAAGAATTAAAATTTCAGTCATTGTATTTCAATTTTACTTTTTACTTATTTTCATTCATTTTAAATTTATATTTTTATTCTTATTATTAAATAATGGAGGTGCCCGTGAGGTAATGGTTATCGTCGTAGGAAATGGACACGGAGACACGAGTTCAAATCCTGGACGAGGCTAATTGCATTTCACATAGTAGTTGGGAAAGGTATTAATCCAATTATTCTCCCTCCAGGTATGGGTAAATAGTAGGACAGAGTGGATTCTTCAGCCTTGGTGAGGCAACTAGTCTAGGAGAAGGAAAACTCTGAATTCAAACCTGTTAAACTCCGCTTAATAATTGACCTTGTGTCATATCCTGCCTGAGAGAAGGGATTGGGTAAATAGGATTATTAAATAATGTTTTCTTTTTTTTCTTTTTTTTTTTCCATTTTCCTAAAGACATTTCCTATCATAAAAAAGGGACATTTTAGAATTTAGCATTTTTATAAAATAATTCGTATACGATAACTGTCAACTAGTCTACATGATCAAGGGATTTCCGTTCTTCTGTTATAAAAAGATTTATAAATGAAAACTAGTAAAATCAAACCCCCACCCACCCCGTGGACCCATGTACTTTTATTCAATCCTTTTTATATGGACCACTTTGAGAAGCCCTGTGCTTGGTGTACAATATCTGGCAACTAGTCGACATGATTTAGCGATTTTTCTTCTATCAAGGGATTTATAGATGCATAGTACTAAATTCACCCCCCACTGAGAACCCCAAGCTTTTATTCCCCCCAGGGGTCTATATGGACCACTTTGAGAAGCCCTGGTTTGGATAAATCTATTAATCGAAGGGAAGCAACTCTAACTGCTTGACATATCTTAGTAAGTCATATTGTCATCAATTAAACGGTGTTGGGTTTTCAAAAGAACCCTCTAAACTTTGACCCGTGCATTTTTTAAATAGATTATAACCTTACTTTTTAAAGGAATTATAACGTTATTCTCTCTCTCTTTCTCTCTCTCTCTCTCTCTCTCTTTCTCTCTCTCTATCTCTTACTTTCTCACGTCTTTTACACTAATTCTCTTTCTCATCATCGCTTCTTTTCTCAACATTCTCTCTCACTCATTGTCTCACATCTTTTACACTATCTCTCTCTTCCTTATTACCGCTTCCTTTCTCAACATCTCTCTCTCTCTCTCTCTCCCTCCCTCTCTCTCTCTCTCTCTCTCTCTCTCTCTCTCTCTCTTCCATAATATACCTAATACAGAACACTGAAAACACCTTTTCTATAATGCATTCAGTTTATGATTGATTCATTTATTTCTTTTAACGGCATGTCAACTCGTTTAGGGTTATTCTATACCGAGAAGTTTGAGAATAGAAATTATTGTTCATTTATTTTTACATTTTTATTTAGTTGCTTTTTAAGACTTCTTTAGTTCACATAGTCATATAATAATAAGTATTCCTATCTAATACAAATAATTTGCACACAGTTGAATGCTTTCAAGTATTCCTATCTAATAAATATAATCATATAGTTTCAAGTAAGTATTTTTACTTAATAATAGTCATTTGTTTGCTCAAAGTTGCTTAGATGTGCCACAAGGCTGTATGGATAGAGTGTAGTGTACTATCGCTTGGGGGAAAGGGTCATTCAGTTATTCCGTTTCCCTTTTTTTTTTCTTTTCTCTCTAAATATTTCGTCATTACCATGAACTTTCCAAAATAATTCTAACCTTACTCTAACTTTGGTTTCCAATTTCTAATAAAGTCCAGTAGTATTAGCTTTTCTTAACCATGTTCAACTGTTACTTGGAACTACAGTATTTGTCTTTTTGCATTTAAAGCACAGATAATATACAAGCGCTAGAAAATACGTGTATATCTATATAAAAGACGAAATTTAGTAGCCTAGGCGACACGGACTACCAGAATACTAGGCAAATCCACTCCACGTTTGGCAGAGTTCAAGTAACGGTCAGATATATTGTCTTTTACTATATTGTCATTTTAAAATGCATGAAGGGTTTTATTTTTTATTTGTAAAATCTCTGCTGTATATTATCTGTGCTTTACAACCGAGGATGATGGTGGCTACTTTTAATGGCAACCCCAGCCCAACAATCAACTCCTGCTACAGCCCTACCAATGTTAGTGAAGAAACTGACCTCATCGCCTTCTATAATGAGCTATCCTCCCTTGTTCGTAGCATCCCAAAACACAACATCCTCGTTAGTGGTGGAGACAGGAATGCCCAAATTGGTAAAAACGTAAATCCCAAATTCAGCTTACACAACTCGTCAAACAGAAATGGGGAACATCTAACAGATTTCATGCTAGAAAATAGATTAACATGCCTCAACACAAAATTTCAGAAAAGGGAGAGAAAACTATGGACCTACACCTACGCAAATAATACTAAAGCACAGATTGACTACGTCTTTATAAATAAAAAAATGGAATAATAGCGCATTGAATTGCGAGGCCTATTCCTCTTTCGAGGGTGTATCCTCCGATCACCGAATTGTCACGGTGAAGACACGTCTGACCCTACGAAGGAATGCGGCCCGAACAACAACCACCGTACACTATGACTTGTCCCTACTTAATAACAGGGATATTAAAGATGAATATAAGCTAACTCTAAGAAACAAATTCGATGCACTACAGGAGAAGTCAGAAACACATACTCCGAATGACGAATATGAGAATTTCGTCAATGCCCACCTAGAAGCAGCAGCAGAATGCATACCAACTAAACAAAGAGCTAAACCTAGAGTCCCATGGAAGACATTAGCGGTTAGAACAAAGCATGCAGACTTGAAAACTGCTTCCAAATACAATAGGAGGAACCCGACCAATATCAATGCCCTGAAACTTAAAAAAACACAACATGAATTACCTAACATATACCTAAAAGAACAAACAGAATACATACAAAATCAGGTCAATAAGATTGGAGACTCGGTTAAAGATAAACAATCCAGGATAGCATGACAAACGGCAAACGAAGCGAACAGAAAGAAGAGCACTGCGAAAGCTAAACTGAAAGCTACCACCCAACAAGAACGAATACACCTTTTCAAGAATTTACTCGGAAACCCTCCGAAAGTTACTCATGAACCAATCACGAGAATTATTAGTAAACGATTAGATATCAAACTAGGACAGTTTACACAAGAAGAACTCGACTCAGTACTAAGAAAAATCAAAAATAGAAAAGCAGAAGGGATTGATGAAATAACCCCAGAATTAAGGAAGTCAAGGGAATTCGGCGACATACTGTTGTATAGCCACATACAACTATATTACGGGACATAATCAAACAAAATGACGAACTTCAATTAACGAACGAACATACTTCTTTATAAAAATATACCTCTCACACGGGGTGTCCTCGTGGTGTAATGGTTAAAGCGATGAACTGCGAAATCGTAGTACGCGAGTTCGTACTCCAGTCGCGCTATTATGTTCACTTTCGGGCAAATACCCTTGGGAAAGGTATGAACCCCCTTATTCTCCCTCCAACTATGGGTAAATAGTAGGACGGACTAGGTTCTTCAGCCTTGTTGAGGCAACTAGTCTAGGAGAAGGAAAACTCTGAATTCAAACCTGTTAAACTCCGCTTAAAAATTGACCTTGTGTCATATCCTGCCCGAGCGGAGGGGTTGGGTAAATAGTACCTCTCACACTTTATCCTCGAAAGGGTTGCGAAAGGGTTGATATTGGTTATGTGTGAGAGGTGAGTAGGAGACGGAGACAGACTGCAACATATTGACCCCAAGTTCTTCTCGCGACCATAGCAACACTTCTTCCTCGTCTTGGCTGGGCTGCTCAACCGTGGGTCACTGATTGCCCAAGCCCTCAGTCTGCAAGCTGATTCTCACGCTGACATTTTGTCCCCCAACTGACTTCAACTGCTACTGACCGACTAACTCAAGCCGTCTGTCGCATCTGCACCGAATTCAACCACGTCCACAGGTCAAGGGGATATTCCGATATCTTCGATCGGATGCACCTGTTTCGCTGTTCTCCTGTTTATTTATACAGGTGCATCTCTTGATTGACGGCTCGGTCGAGCGTCAGTATGTTACAATACTGCTCTGACACTGTAATGTCGTATATAATCAAAACACAATAGACAGATGAACAAAGGGATGCATCCTCCCCTTCACTAAAAAAGGCGACCACGGATTAGCCATAAACTACCGAGGTATAACCCTTACATCCATAGCGACCAAGATATACAATGCTCAATTACGCAACCGCATAGAACCCAAAATTGAGAACATACTTTGGAAGAATCAAAATGGCATTTGGAGAAATCGATCCACATCACAAATTTTGACTATCAGTCGAATTATTGAAGGTGTACGTGCAAAAAACCTTGAGGCAACAATATTATTTGTCGACTTCTCCAAGACATTTGACTCCATACACAGAGAGAAGATGGAGGAAATACTACTTGCCTGCGGACTACCCAAAGAAACCGTCGGGGCCATAATGATGCGATATAAAAACGCGAAAGTAAAAATCCGCTCTTCGGAGGGAGACACAGACTATTTCGACATCGTAGCAGGTGTGCTGTAAGGAGACACATTAGCCCCATACCTCTTTATCATCTGTCTAGACTACGTGCTTAGAACGTCTATTGATAAAATGAAAGACAACGGTTTCAAGCTAACAAAGAAAAGAACCAGAAGATACTCCGCACAAACAATTACGGACGCGGACTACGCCAATGACATAGCGCTTTTAGCAAATACACCTGCCCAAGCTAGAACCCTGCTACATAGTCTGGGACGAGCAGCTGCTGGCATAGGCCTCCATGTCAACGCACACAAGACGGAATACATGCGCTTTAATCAAAGAGGCGACATCTCCACACTAAATGGTAGTGGACAAGTTCACCTACCCAGAGAGCAGTGTCTCATCAACCGAGACAGACGCGACTTTCAAAGACATGGACGGCTATCGATAGGCTATCGGTCATATGGAAGTCAAACGCAGTTTTTTCCAAGCAGCAATCGTATCGACACAGCTATATGGATGCACTACATGGACGCTAACAAAACGTATGGAGAAAAAGCTTGACAGCATTTATACAAGAATTCTGCAAGCAATATTGAACAAGTCCTGGAGGCAGCACCCCACAAAGCAGCAGCTGTACGACCACTTACCACCAGTCACGAAAACTATCCAAGTTAGACGAACTAGACATGCTGGACACTGCTGGAGAAGTAGGGACGATCTCATAAGCGACATACTCCTGTAGACCTCTTCACAAGGACAAGCAAAGGCAAGACGACTAGCTAGAATCTATATATAACAGCTCTGTGCTGATACAGGATGTAACCTTGAAGACCTACCGGGAGCAATGGACGATAAAGATGGGTGGCGGGAGAGAGTCAGAGAGATCCATGCTGGCAGCGTGACATGATGATGATGATACCACAAATGACAAACAACGAGGAACATGTATATATAAAAATACAATCTTATACTTTTTTCGTCGATGGTGACGCTTGTGTGGAGTAGGAGAGCAATTGGAGCAAGAGTTTGCGCACACGGAGGAGCCGTCGGGAGTCGGAACTGCCAGCGAGAACTGACATCAGCCACAACTCCTGACCTTATTTAGTCTTTAAACTCCTATGCGACCCATATCCAATGCTTGTTTTCCATTGGTCACGGCTGATACCCACGCATTGCTTGCTTTTCTTTGGCCCCGCCTAACATCCGCGCCATACTTGTTTTTCATTACCCATGGTATACACCCACGCAATGCTTGTTCTCCATTGTCACAGCTTACACCCACTGATTCCTTATTTCCTGTAATTATTTTGTTGATTTTATCCACGGCCAGATGTACCTATCAACAACATCTACCTGGTTCATCGCAGGTCAAGGTGATATATTACAGAGGCACCCAATGAGAATCAAACTCACCCGTGAAGGTTTGCTAGTCTAGCTTGCTAACCTTTACACTACCTGAGGTGCCCTTGTTTGCACACACTTATATGGTTTCATAATCGAACAGGAATCTCTGTGGCGTGATAGTTAACGTGCTGAACTACCACATGGTAATAAAGCGAATTCGAACTCCAGTCTCGCAATTACGTTCACTTTTGGACTAATATCCTTGGGAAAGGTATGAACTCCCTTAGCTAAGGGGTTAAATCATATCGCTGCTGTTCTGCATTAAATGATCCACGAAAATTGATCAATTAGCAAACAATTATGGCTTCAAATGATAATTCTTAATATTTTACAGTTATATGATATTAAGTATTTTTATTTTTGATTGATTGATTGATTTTAACGGCATATCAACCTATCTAGTGTTATTTTATCCCCAGATGTTTAGAAATCACGTTCATTGTACATTTATATTTATAATTTTTGTGTAGTTGTTTCTGTACGTTTTTTTGGTGGTGGGTTCACAATGTCCTATCGAATACAAATGATTTTTAAACAGATTTGACCCATAGATGAGACCCTAACAGGTACTATTACGCTGGGTTAGAGTGGACCTGAGAGTCATGGTAATTAAAGGATACACCACACTCCCCACTGCTCCAGAATTGGAGCCTCGCCTCCAGATAGAATTTAGTGTAATGCCCAGGTCATTAGCCCTCTGTAAAGGATACAGGCAGTGTATTCTCAGTCCTCTCGACGAAATGTGCTGAAAAATGTTGCACACAATTAATATAAAAAGTGTCTACAAAACGAAAAGACGTTTTCGAAAATGTATTTCTAAAAAAAAATACGATATGATACATAATTTTGCAGAGAAAAAACTTAAATTTTATGACAGCAACTTACTTGCTGGTGTATCCCCAGTCACATGACATTTATCAAGACAATGTTCAATTTCTTGCCACATCATGCGTTTATATTTTTATCTACAGAAGTTAGGATGGATTATATATTTCTTTTGTCAACAATTTATACATATCTATATATATATATATGTGTGTGTGTGTGTGTGTGTGTGTGTGTGTGTGTGTGTGTGTGTGTGTGTGTGTGTGTGTCTGCACCCGAAGTCCGCTGACTATTCACCAGATTTTGAGTTTGATCCACAATTAATGACACTTTCGTGAGTTCTGTTCCAACCTATGTTAGACTTTGATAGATAGATAGATAGATAGATAGATAGATAGATAGATAGATATGAACAAGTCGTCATTAAAAACTTTTCGATTTCTTTCCATAAATCAGAAAAGTGCTTAAATACTGACCAGTAGAGCATGAAAAAACCGAAGATAGATATAAAAAAAAAATTTCCGACACCAGACATCAGTCTTGTGACTATAAGTTTTAGGTATTCGTAAAAAAATACAATTTTCTGATGAAACATGTCCAACTATCAGTTTCATGTATTTGTAAAAGAAAGATTCAATCTTCGGATGAAACGTGTGACTGTAAGTTTCACGTATTTATAAAAAAAACTCAATCTTCAAATAAAACATGTGTGACGATGAGTTTCGTGTAATTGTAAAAAAAATTCAATTTTCAGATAAAAAATATAATCATCAGATGAAATATGTCTAACTATAAATTTCACGTATTTTTTTTTTAATACAATCTTCTGATGAAACATGTCTCATTTGAAGATTACATTTTTTATTTTTTTTTTTTTATACAAATACCTGAAACTTGGAGTCAGAAGAAAGTACACACACAGTGTGTGTGTGTGTGTGTGTGTACCTATGTATTACATCACTCCTGATCCAAACTTAATACAGTATAAACTAACACATATGCAAAATAAGGAGATAATGACACACGTCAAAGCAGGAAACAATTTTACATGCAATTACAAGAATATTACCCAATTTTAAAAAATAAACAGATAAACCACAGAAATTCACAGGCACAGATCATTTCATCTTGTTCACTTCCGTGTATGAGCGTTCATTTACTTTTTCTTGTCTTTTGTCTTTTTCCCCTTTCTGTGTATCACGTGACAAATATGGCGGACTAAGTCGTGTCTTCATTGTATTTTGTTTATTTTTGTCCTGGTCCATTGTGGTCTTGTCATCAACAATCATGTGATATTGGAATAATGATTGGACTTTTCTTTCTTTTTATCTTTCTTTCTTTTTCCTACAGGAGTGACTTGGTAAAGATCAATAAAAATAAATAAATGAATAAATAAAGATTTTTAGAAAATTAATAAAATAAAAAACATATTTTATCGCCATTACCTTTTATTCAGGGTCCCTATTTTTCTTTTTTTTTTCTTTTCTTCTTTTTTCTTTTCTTTTTTCTTCTATTTTTTTTTTTAAATCTTAGTTTCGATTTTGGACAAAACTAACATCCGATTTTTGCTGCTTGCGTCTGTTGCTACTGCTTCTGCTTCTACAGTCATTTTTTTTTTCCTTCGTTTTTTTTTTTCAAAGCCAATTCACGCAGTCACTTCACGATAACGTTCACGACAGTAGTTGTTTTGTTTTTGTTTTTTCGTTTTTTTCTTTTTCTTTTCTTTTCTTTTCTTTTCTCTTTTTTTTTATATTTGAACTTTGAAAAAAATAAATAATTCCAACTCCTATCAACACCATGATCACCACATCATGGCAATCTTCATTGTTAATCATGGTTTTATTTTCAAAGTGCTGTTTTATGAGAATATCCCAGTGTATAATGTAATTCCAATATTTCATTTCAATGTGTGTGTGTGTGTGTGTGTGTGTGTGTGTGTGTGTGTGTGTGTGTGCGTGCTGATTTCATGCTTAACGAATTGAAAAAGTGGGACTATTCAGTTGATAGTGATTCGATAAATAGACACAGCAGAGTACGTATTCCACTCCCGGACAGAGTCGGTGTTTTCTTTTTAGATATTAAATTAAATAAACTAAATTTGGCACAAGTTCATTGTATATCCATAAGGATCAAATACACAGCCATTGGTTTGCTTCTGATAGCCTGTGTGGCAGAGATTGGATCGAGTGGGCTTTGTTATGGACGATATGAATGTTTTCCTTCAAATATTTGTCGTATCTGAGTACCAAATCTAACCACCACAATAATATAAGGGAGAAGAAACACAATTCGGGCACTTGTAGCGGAGGAAATGAACTATGATTTAACATTCCCTCGTACAAAAAATATAAAACAATTTATGACGAATTAATAATAACATATTTATTGCCAGAGCAAACTTAATGGAATGAATTCAGGATTAATATGAAATACTAAAAAATACCCTGCCAGAGGAAAGTCCAATCATGCAACTGAATAGTCTTTTAGTATAAGTTGAGAGTCCTCAGTCGAACGAAGGTTGTTCTGTAAAGACTCACAATATTCTTGGGGGTGAGAGCAGCCTCTTTTTGTCGGGAAACGCACACACACATATATGCTTCTTGTTGTTGAGATTAGAACGAAAAGAAAGAGCTTGATTTTGCCGCGTTATTTTATATGCTACTAGCAGCCATTTGAAGTACTATTTGGAAGACAAGGGATGTAATCCCGGCAGTTGCACAAATTCTTACGATAGTTAGTGAAACTAAATACAAATATTCAAATTATCAGCAGCTTGTTTAGGGGTCTTAAACATGCGGCCCGCAAGCCACTTTTCTGTGTCATGCAGCAGAATTTGAACTTGGATCACCGATTTCAGTTCCTGTGATGATAACCGTTACATTAAGTGTGTCTCCTGTTCAGATGTGTGCAATTAGGTTACATCTGATCAGTTGCCAAATTGAACTGAGGTCCCGCAACTGGTTCTTGAGACATGAAAATTACTGGATAGTTTCTGGACATAAATTATCTATCAAATATACTCGTGTAATGAACGACTTTTTAAGACCAATTTTTCATCTAAAAAACAAGAGGTCGTTCATTACAAGTAATATCTTTTGAAACATGGAAGGTTATCTTGTTTCTAGCCCTAACCTAACCGTAAATCCGATTCAATATGTTTTCACATAGCCTATACTTTTAAAAAAAAGCTATTAGCTAAGATAATAAAGTTTTTACTAAACATTTAAAAAAAAACCTGTGTATATAATATATACAAATATGAATAATGAAGAAAGTTACGTTTAAAAACTTCATTATCTTAACTAAAAGTTTTTGTTTAGGTATTAGCTTGGCTATACGGAAATACGCTGGATCAAACTAATGAGAAATTAGACCGAGTTATGGATACGATTACCTATGTTTTTGAAATGCTATATTATCAATGCTATTGTGTATCAGTGACGAGGTTTTAATATATTTGGAATATCCAACAAACACAATAGACTACAGAGTTTATTTGCAATATTGCATTGATTTTGATTGTATTTGAGTAGTTTTAAAGGTAAAAGTAAGTAAAGTTGGCGACCGTAGTCGAAGGTGACTCGAAGGCTCCCTTTTCGATAGCTAGGTATCGGGGAGGGCACCACTCCTTTCCCTGGATTGCTCCACTTTACTCTTGATCCGTACCTTATAATGCTGAGTATTAAGCAAGAAGGCATCAAGTACCATTTCTGAGCCTTTGGTATGACTCGACCTGGGATTGAACCCAGGTCTCTCGGGCCATTCGCGGACACTCTATGCCAATTCTTGATGACATTGGATGTTAAAGAAATATTTTTGTAGGCTAGTTAAAGGTTCTTAATTACACGTGGCAAAAAAAAGTTGGATCGTTCTTTACTGGACGGAGATAAGTGATATACAGTACAAATTTTCAATTCATCAGCAGCTAGCTCAGGGTTCTTAGACACACGGCTCACAAATTACTTTCCTGTGACTAATATCTGCCTAAAACTTGGTAATTTATCCCTCGCTTCTGACCATGTTTTTCCTCAACAACCAGGCATAGATAACTCTCATAATATATCCTTTAGAACCACAACTTGCATACACACGAAAACAAGTTATCCATGAACACTTACCGAAAACTCAACAACCATAGAGCGGACATTCAACAACTTAATGATAATAATAATAATTCTTTCTATACAGTTATAAACTAATTTTATACACTCGTCTGAGTAAAACGAGCATCGCATAATTTTATAGTTTCAAGTATTCTTGTTGATAGTATATGAATTAGACAAAAAAAGACATCAGCCCGCATGGGGACTCGAACCCCAGACCCTCAGATTTCTGTCTTACTTAAAAGTCTGATGCTCTACCGACTGAGCTATGTGGGCTGCTGCTAATTTTCGCTTTTTAACTCATAACTTATAATTTTTAGTAGATTCTAGTTTTTTTGCTAACAAAATGTTGGTCTTTTTCCGTTAAAACCAATTAAAACCAATGAAAACAATTATTTTTAAGAAATCTTACATGTTACTTTTATATGAACGATCATTGCATCATTCATAATTATCAGCATTAAAAGCAAAATACCATTACATTTCTCATTAATTCTTAATACATTTTAAAGCCAGCTCATTGGTCTAGAGGGTAGAGTGTTCGCCAATGGTCTGAGTCATACCAAAGACTTTAAAAATGGTACTTGATACCTCCTTGCTTAACACTCAGCAATATAATGTACGTATCAAGGGTAAAGTGGAGCAATCCAGGGAAAGGAGTAGCGAAGAAAGCGCAGTCGGTATTTTCTTTCGTCTACAATCCTTGTATTTGATAGTGTTTCTATATAAGAACTAATAACTTTCTCTGTATTTCTCTTGTGTTTCGGATGACGACTGCTGTATGAAATGTTGCGGTCAGAAATAAACCCTTCGTTTTGGGGCAACGGGTCCATCTTGTATTTTGTGTAAGGTAACACCACTTGATAATCGAGATGGTGCCATGGCGACAGAGATAAGTGATCGTATAGTTGCTGTTTTGTGGGCTGCTGCATCCAGGATTTGCTCAAAATTGTATGCAGCAGTAGTTCCCATCAAGCTTTTTCTCCAGGCGTTTTGTTATATTCCTAGTGGTGCAGCCACATAGTTGTTCTGACACGGCTAAAGTTTGGAAAAATTCCCATTTTATTTTATCAGAAAGATTGAATTTCCATATGATGGTTAACCTGTCGGTAGCTGTTCATGCTTTACTCATGCACATGTTGACACTGCTTTCAGCAAATGAGATATTCCCGTGTAATATGAACTGTTCTACTAATTTTAGAGGCTTACCATTTGGAATTTCTCATACCAACGTGTTGTTTTGTGCATTAAATTTCATATTGGCATGAGAGCGTTTGTCTTTAATCATTTGTTTAAAAGAAGTTTTAACTGCCAAACAAACACACAAACTTCTGACCAGTTTTGAGCTCGCGTCGCAACTGAATCACTTAAATATCCTAATTGAGATCAAGGCCTCACACAGAAACACTATCTTCATTCCCACCTTGATGTACCAGCGACAGACATGACACTAATCCCTTTGTAGGTAAAATCAACAGCAAAATGAGATATCTGAAGAGTAAATGGCCTATAAACATAATGTGCAGTGACAGAATTAGAAATGCCAATATCAGAGAATATGTTTAAAAAAGAATATGTTTGGTTTCTTTGTTTAAAGGTACATCAACCTAGGGCACCTCGGTGGTGTAATGGTGAGCAGGCTAGGCTAACAAATCTTCACGAGTGAGTTCGAGTCTCACTGGGTCTCCTATTCATACGACCTTGTGCCATACCTTAGCAAAAAAATTACAAATGGTCAATCAACCTTTGTTGGTTATTTTATGAAAAGCCATTCTTGTAAAAGTACTGTAGTACAACTACTTAACCCATAGATGGGGGGATAACAAGGGTTCATACCTTTCCCAAGTGTATTAGTCCAAAAGTGAAGGTAAAAGCACGACTGGAGTTCGAACTCGCTTACTTCGAGGGCGAAGTTCGGCACTTTTGCTATCACGCCCTGGGAAGTTATTTCCACCCTAGAAAATACAATAAAGGAATATATTATACTTGTGACTATAATTAATAAATGTTGAATGGTTTATCATAATCTTTTGCTCGTGTTGTTTAACCTTTGATTATGGATTCCACAAATATCGGAAAACAATATTTGAAAAGAGAATCTACCAAACACACTCGGAGTCCTAACACAACTCAGTGGTGACCCCAACGACCAAGCCCAGGTAGCTGGAGCTGTAGAATACAATTGGATACCTGCAGAGGGGTGAGACCCCACCTACCGCGAGTGTCCTGATTTTGACACTTAACCAGTGAGGTTCTGGAGCTCTGGTGAAGGTGGAGTACCCCTTCGTTGCCTTTACTCCCAGGTCCACTCTGATTCGGAGTGGTAGTACTTGTTAGAGTCCCATCAATGGTGTAGAAGCAAAATATGGAATAATTTTAAAAACATTTTTTAACCTAATCCAATTTTTGAAAAAAAAAAACGCGATTAATCTAAATTTTCATGATTATCTCTATTATTCAAGCACTTTTTTAATTAGAATTCGGCCCAATATTAGTGAACAAGAAAAGAAACGACAAAGAATCTATGATCTGCTAAACGCCGAAACCAAGCCAAAGTTTCTTTGTCTACCGTATACAAAGCAAAGAAAAAAAATTACAGAAAAAGAGCTTTTTAAGAAAATGGGGGAGTGGGGGACTGAATATAAAATGAAAAGAAGGCTTTTTAACTGCTCTCGCAATGGCGATTAAGAAGGAACCCACAAAGTCAATAAAAAAACACGTTAATGAATTGAAAGTATACAAAAAACTGTGAGGACAGTAATTAAACAAGATTTAAGCCCATACCTAAGGCCCCCCTCTTTTGATTACGCTATGAGAGACGTTTTAGAAAACAAAATAAATGCAATTTCCCATCCAAATATTGGTTCACTTAAGACTGCTATTAAGGAGGAATGTCGGAAGAGTTTATTTTGAAGGTATGCAAATCGTTTTAGAGTCATGTTGATACAATAATTTTAAAAAATGGTGACCATATTGAATAAATTTACTGTTTTGTGTCTATCTTCTTATTTTGTTGTTCATTTTTTTAAATAAAAATTATCTTGTTTTATAATAGAGTCGTTTATTTCCGTACTAGAATATTCCTAATTTTGCTTCTGCACCCTGTATATTTGAAACCATGCAACTGTGTGTAAATAAATTACTGGTGTTAAATTGACTTATTAGTGATAGATAACAACACTGGGAACCATTTAACTGTGCACCAATGAATGTTGAATAGAATTATTAGTGCTAAATAGCAGTACTTGAAACCAATTAACTGTGCGCAAATAAAACTATTAGTAATAGATAGTAATACTTAAAACTATTTAACTGTGTGAAAAAAATGAGCTCCGGCTCATTTCAAAATTATGTTACCTACAAGCTATTCGTTTATGAATAACGCATACTTAATGTGTATGTGTGTGTGTGTAAACAATATTTAGTATTGAATAACCAATAAAGCTTGATATGCTATAAAACATAAAGAATCAACGACTGGGAACATTTGGAACACAATCTTAACTACAGAGATCACATCCAAGAACTTTTCGGTGCAAACTTTCTAAAACAACGTCCTCCACATCAAACTAAAAACAAAATAAAAATGATTTCGGTTTCCATATCAGGAAGAAAACAATCAACTTAAAAACAAAAATTAACGAAAGCAACAACAAAAAAAAGGACAAAGACTACAAATTTTAAAACAAATCAAAAAAGAAATCAAGAAAAAGACACAAAGGAAAAAAAAGCAGAAATATTAACTTTAAACAAAAAAATTGCTTGATCCAATGTTCCCACATTCTCTGCTTATTGTCAGAATTTGTTTAACCATTCTTTCATTACTTACTCCTTCTTTTATTGTTTACTTTTTTATTACTCTTTCTTTTTATTGTTTACTTCTTTTATAACTTCTTTTATTTTTTACTTCTTTCATTACTTACTCCTTCTTTTATTGTTTACTTTTTTATTACTCTTTCTTTTTATTGTTTACTTCTTTTATAACTTCTTTTATTGTTTACTTCTTTCATTACTTACCCTTTCTTTTATTGTTTACTTCTTTTAGTACATACTCCTTTTATTGTTTACTTCTTTTAGTAGTCCTTTTTCATTGTTTACTTCTTTTGTTACTCCTTTTTCATTTTTACTTCATTCTCTTTTGTTATTTACTTCTTTTATTACATACTCCTTCTTTCATTGTTTACTTCTTGTATTACTCCTTCTTTTATTGTTTACTTATTTTATTGTTTACTTCTTTTATTACTCCTTTATTGTTTACTTATTTTATTTCTTGTTCATTTACTGTTTACTTCTTTCATTACTTACTCCTTCTTTTATTGCTTACTTCTTTTAATACATACTCCTTCTTTCATCCTTTACTTCTTTTAGTACACCTTTTATTGTTTACTTCTTTTACTATTTACTCTTTTTTGTTTACTCCTACAAATATTACTTACTCTTTCTTTTATAATTTACTCCCATTTTTTACCGGTCCATTGGCCAAGTGAGAAGAGTGTTCGCTAATGGTCCGGGTAACCGGGGTTTCATTCTAGGTTGAGTCATACCAAAGACTCAAAAAATGGTACTTAATACGTCCTTGCTTAACACTCAGCACTGCAAGGTACGTATCAAGGGCAGAGTGGAGTAATCTAGGGAAAGGATCAGCGCCCTTCCCTACACCTTCGTGTAGTAGCCATTGAAAAGGGGGCCTTCGGGTCACCCACGACTACAGTCGCCAACTTTTATTGTTTACTTCTTTTATAGTTAACTCCCCTTTGGAGGTGCCGGTGGTGTAATGGTTATCGTCGTAGGAAATGGACACGGCGGTACGTCCAAATCCTGGACGAGACTGATTGTATTTCACATAGCACTAATACCCTTGGGAAAGGTATGAATCCAATTATTCTCCCTCCAGCTATGAATAAATAGTAGGGCAGACTAGGTTCTTCAGCCTTAGTGAGGCAACTAGTCTAGGAGAAGGAAAACTCTGAATTCAAACCTCTTAAACTCCGCTTAAAAAAATTGTGTCATACCCTGCCCGAGCGGAGGTGTTGGGTAAATAGGATCTCAAAAACCATTTGAGTAAGACAAATGAAACGTTGTTGGAGAAGTAAGGACAAACTCATAAGTAACGATCTTCTGATAGACGTGTCAGTGTTAGCCGACCAGCAAGAACTTATTTACATCAGTTCCGTGCAAACACAGGATATAGTTTAGAGGACCTGCCGGAAGCGATGGATAATAGGGACGACTGGAGAAAGAGAGTCAGGGAAATCCGTACTGTTAGCGCAATCAGGTCACTGATTCCATTTGATCAGATGATAACCGTTAAGCTGAGCGCACATCCCTTCTATTCAGAGACTAGAAATCCTTCTCAAATTTGGCTATTAGATAACCTATCTAAATAAAACTAGATTGAAAAGGTAGCTCTGTATTAAATCTATAAAATGCGCAAATTTCATTGTTCTAGAGGAAAATATATAAAATTCTATTAAAGCTGGTTATATATATATATATATATATATATATATATATATATATATATATATATATATAACTAGCACAGATTTCCCTTTTTATCCATCCGTCCCTATCATCCATCTTCCAAACTATACCCTGTATCTGCGCAAGGCAGTTGTAGCTAAGTTCTTGCTGGTTGGCTAATACTGGTACGATCATGTGAAAGGGTCCATTAAGGTTACCATGACTCTAAATGTATATATGTGTGTGTGTGTGCATGTCACTAAATACTCAATTGCCTTAGTCGGTCGGGGCTGTAGAATACACCGATTGCTTCTATGCAGAGGAGTAAGACCCCCCGACGAGTGTCCTGGATATGACACTAAACAATCTGATAGTGAAGTTCCAGTAATGCTGAAGCTTTAGGGAATGCGGAGTACTCCTTCACTGCTATCGCTCCCATGTCCACTCTGGTCCGTCGTGGTACCACCGATAGGGCCTTATCTATGAGTTAAATAGAACTAAACTGCGTACTTATGCTAAACTGAATTATTTAAAATAGAACTGTTTCACTATACTGACTAGCTTGAAATAGAAATGTTTTTGACAATTAAACTGTGTACTCATGCTAAACTGAATTCTTTGATATAGAATAGATTATCTGTATAAAAATTGATTTGGAATTAAATAACCTACACAGGTTGATATGCCATTAAACCCAAACAACCAACTAAACAGGATTTGGCATTAAACAACCATCAAAGTTTGATATGACATAAAACCAAACAAACATACAAACAATAACCATTTAACCATTTGCAAACAAATGACTAATATTGAATTGTTAGTGTCAAATAACAACACTTCAAACCATTTAATCGTTGGCAAACAAATTAGCTTTGAGTTGTTTAAGATGTTATGTGTAAACTATTCGTTTAAAAATATAAAGTTTAATATATGCAAAAATTGAATGTGGCATTAAATAACCTTCAATGGTTGATATGCCATAAAATCAAACCAGAAAACCAAATGCTCGAAACCATCAGTATTAAAAATAAACAACCGAACATTTATAAATACTATCACTAACGTATAAAATAACTTCAACAAAAAACTAACCAAAGTATCCCCCACCAATAATTAACCCGTCCAGCAAAATAGATATCACGCCCAGAGTAAATATAAACAAACATTAACAACAAAAAATAATTATAATTCCCCGGAAGATCAACTGATAAAATCGAAAGTGCTTCTAAACAGAACCTAGGGCAACTTCTCTATTAGACCTGATACAAAGAAACTAATTTTAAAAAACTTATAAGAGAAGATATATATTATTTAACCAAACTTGTATAAACAATAACTTGTGCCAAAATATACAATTTGTATAGACATACAGGAAATTTTCTTAACGGATAAAAATGACATTCTTCATAAACCAAGTGTCAGAGTGAATCGTCATTTATTTGCAAATTGGAGTCAAAATGACTTTATTCTCAAACTTAGATGAATTTAGTAGATACTTTCTTCTGGGTTTGAAGTATATGCGTTCCATTGCGAGTTCCACACAATGGTAGACTGGAAATGACTTTATTCTCAAAGTCAAATGATTTTAAGTGTTTCTTCTGATACGTTTGAGGTATATCCGTTGCATTGTGAGTTCCACATATTGGTAGACTGGAAATGACTTTATTCTCAACGTTAACTGATTTTAAGTGTTTCTTCTTATTGGTTTGAAGTATATGCGTGGAATTGCGTGTTCAGCATTTGGTAGACTGGAAATGGCTTTATTCGCAAGTGAAATGATTTTAAGTGTTTCTTCTTATTGGTTTGAAATATATGCGTTGCATTGTGAGTTCCACATATTGGTAGACTGGAAATGACTTTTTTCTCAAAGTGAAATGATTTAAAGTGTTTCTTCTTATTGGTTTTATGTATATCTGTTGCCTTGTGAGTTCCACGTATTGGTAGACTGAAAATGACTTTATTCTCAAACTTAAATGATTTTAAGTGATTCTTCTTATTGATTAGAAGTATATCCGCTGCATTGTGAGTTCTACATATTGGTAGACTGGAAATGACTTTATTCAGCAAGTCAAATGATTTAAAGTGTTTCTTCTTATTGGTTTGATGTATATCTGTTGCCTTGTGTGTTCCACATATTGTCAGACTGGAAATGACTTTATTCGCAAAGTGAAATGATTCTAAGTGTTTCTTCTTCTTGGTTTGAAGTATATCCGTTGCATATTAGTAAACTAGAAATGACATTTTTCTCAAAGTGAAACGATTTAAAGTGTTTCTTAATGGTTTGAAGTATATCAGTTGCCTTGTGAGTTCCACATATTGGTAGACTGAGATTGACTTTATTCTCAAAGTTTAATGATTTTAAGTGTTTCGTCTTCTTGGTTTGAAGTATATGCCTTGCATTGTGAGTTCTACATATTGGTAGACTGGAATTGACTTTATTCTCAAAGTGAAATGATTTTAAGTGTTTCTTCTTATTGGCTTGAAGTATATGCCTTGAATTGCGTGTTCCGCATATTTTTAGACTGGAAATGACTTTATTCTCAAAGTTAAATGATTTTAAGTGTTTCTTCTGATACGTTTGCGGTATATCCGTTACATGTGTATTCTGCATATTGGTAAACTGGAATTGAGTTTATTCTCAAAGTTAAAAGAATTTAAGAGTTTCTTCATATTGGCTTGAAGTATATGCATTGAATTGCGTGTTCCGCATATTTGTAGACTGATTGTAGACTGAAAATGACTTCCTATCTCAATCTATTTTAAGTGTTTCTTCTTATGGGTTTGAAGTGTATGTGTCACATGGTGAGTTCCGTACATTGGTAGAGTGGAAATGTATTTATTCTCAAAGTTAAATGATTTTTAGTGTTTCTTCTTATTGGTTTGAAGTATATCGGTTGCATTGTGAGTTCTACTTATTGGTAGACTGGAAATGACTTTACTCTCAACGTTAAATGATTTTAAGTGTTTCTTCTTATTGGTTTGGGGTATATCCGTTGCATTGAGAGTTCTGCATATTGGTAGACTGGAAATGACTTTATTCTCAAAGTGAAATGATGTGAAGTTAAATCGTTCCTATATGACTATGTATCCCCAACAATCTAATTAAACATCAATTATTCGTATACACACAGATAAATGATCAGACGGTTCTATTCTAAGCAATTCAGTTTAGCATAAGTGCACAGTTTGAATGCCAAATAGTTTTATTTGACCCATATCTAGGAACCTGTCAGGTACTACCACTTCGGGCCCGAGTGGACCTGTGAACGATTGCAATGAAAGGGTATTCACAGTTCCCCAAAGCTCTAGCATTAATGAAACCTCACCGTCAGATTGTTTAGTGTCATATCCGGGACACTCGTCGATGGAACCTTACACCTCTTCAGAGATGCAGTTAGTGTATTCTATAGCTCCAGCAGACAGGGCCATAGATGCTTTTAAGTGTTTGTTCTCTTGGGTTTAGAGTATATGTGTTACATTGTGCGTTCCACATATTAGTAGACTGGAAATGACTTTATTCTCAAAATTAAATGATTTTAAGTGTTTCTTCTTATGTGTTTGTTGTATATTAGTTGACTGGAAATTACTTTGGACGATTTTAGTTTGCTTTGGCTTGGTTTTATGGCATATTAACCATTATAGGTTATTTAATGCCAATTCCTTTTATAAATATATATTACCCGAGTCAACATCTCACTAAGTTGAAGTGCTTGTGTGTTTCTTTGATATCTCTGGGTTCTTGGAGTCGCTGAAAAAACAAAGAGGATAGCATGATCCTTGACCGGAAATTTGGAACCCTAAAAGTCAGGTTACCAAAACCCCTTGCATGGTAGGAAAAATGTGAATCGATATTCTTTTTATTATATTACTTATTTTATTTTTTAAATATTATTCTTTTCTTTTTTTCCATTTAATCATTTTTTCTGAACATGCTGGGTTCTTGCTTTGCGTCCCTTTTCTTTTGCCTAGTTTGTCAAGTTAAGAAAAATAAGTCCAACATTTTGGTTTAAGGTTGAAATTGTTGTCGCCGGTCTTTCTTTTCTCTTTTTTTTTTTTTTTTTCTTCTGCTGGTTGTGTCAACCAGCATTTATGGTAAATGAGAAAATCCCTTTCACCCCAAACAGTGTCCATGGTGCAATAGCTGACTCGCAGGGTTGCGCCCTCGAAGTAAGCGTGTTCGAACTCCAGTTATGCTATTACGTTCACTTTTGGACTAATGCTCTTGAGAAAAGTATGAACCCCTCTTGTCACCCCTCCCCTACTTATGGGTTAAAAAGTGTCGCTGCTGTTCTTCTGCAAGAAGGATTTTGGCATTGAATACCCCACGAAGATTGTTATGCCATTAAACGATGAAACCAAACCAACCAAATTGTGAATTAATTAGGATGGTTTGGTTAGGTTTGGTTTTATGGCACATCAACCATTGTAGGTTATTTAATTTCAAATCCTTTTTATGCATATATATCAAATATATGATTTGTAAACACATTTTTTTAGATAACATTTTTAAACGAGCCAGAGCTCATTTTTTGCACACAGTAAAATGGCTTCACTTCTTTCGATCTAATATGAATAATTCTATTTACAATCAATCATTTGTTTCCACACAGCTAAATGTTTTCAAGTATTGCTATCTATCACTAACAATTCAATTAAACATCAGGCATTTGTTTACCCACAGTTAAACGATCAAAAAGTTCTATTTCAAACAATTCAATTTAGCATGTCAGCAAAGTTAAATGGTTACAAGTATTTCTATGTATCCCTAACAATTCAATTAAATATCGATCACTTGTTTACACAGTTAAATGACAGTTCTATTTCAAGCAATTCAATTTAGCATAAGTCATTTGTTTACACTCAGTTTAAATGTCAAAATACACAGTTTAAATGCCAAACAGTTCTATTTGATCTATTGATAGGACCCTATCAGGTGCAACCACGATAGCAATGAAGGGGTACTTCGCATTCCCCAAGGCTCCAGCATTACCAGAGCCTCACCATCAGATTGTTTAGTGTCATATCCAGGACACTCGTTGCGGGGGTTTTGCCTCTCTACACAGATGCAGTTGGTGTATTCTACAACCTAGCCGACTGGACCAGATTCGTTAAGAGGTAGTCCTCTTAACAATACCACCACACTTTAAAGTAGTATTTCCCAACATTTTTCTACCCTTCTAAACATTTGGATGCTGACAAAATGGTAAAAATGGAAATGCTGATAGGCTGCAGAAAGGTACGTAATTAATAACAGGAAAATTTATTTTGGGATTGAGTTATTTACTAGCTTGTTTTTGTTTTTGTTTTTTTATTTTTATTTGGGGGGGTCATTTTTTTTTTCTTATTTTTGTTTGTTTGTTTGTTTAGCTCAATGTTCTGATGTTATTGGGAGATAAATATAGCTTTGACGAGTAGAATAAACAATAGTTTTATTTTTGTGTGTCAAAGAAAAATTTCAGAAACCTTTATTCAATGATATAATTGATTTATGGGGTATAAGTATATTTTCAGTGTGTTTGTTGGTTATCTGTTGGTATCTGACTCCGTTAGTTTCTTTTTACTCCATCTTAATTTCCTGGGATTCTGCTAGTCTGTGAAGACTGCAAAAGAAGAAAAAGGAAGGAAGGAAGGAAGGAAGGAAGGAAGGAAGGAAGGAAGGAAGGAAGGCAGAGAGAGAAGATATTTTTTCTATTTCAACTTTATTTCATTTGGGATTTTCACACGGCTACTCTGGACTATTTAAGAACCGTCGTTTCTCCCAAATCAGACATAGAAATATATTAGTCGTCTCCGGTGGTTAATAAATCCAAATTCAGTGTAGTCATGTCTAGTACTGTCTTCATGTTACTTGCTTCGGCGTGTCCGCTCGCTAGAAACAGACATAACCCTCACGCGAAGTCCAGTGGACAGAGCCGAGAGGGAAAAAAGTCCTTTCAGTCTAAAGGGTTCCGCTGAAGTGAGAATGGGTTTCTTTTTTTTTTTTTTTTTTTCGCAGAGACGGTTTCTTTTTTTCGGGCATTCGTTGCCCCTACTTCCTTCTGGGAGTTTTTGCCTTTTTTAAATTTATTCTAATTTTATTTTTATTTTTCTATTCATTACAGGTTTAGATTAGCAGTAAAAACTTTACTGAGTAAAATACAAAATACGTCACAATGCTGTTAATCTCACTAAAAAAAAGTTACAAATAAAAATGAAAAGGTATCAAAGAAATCTTCAGGCTAGAATAAACAGATTTTCCTACGTCGGCACGCCAAGTTGAAAAATCCACACCTCCGCACCGAGAAAGATATCCGGTCTACGCCGAAGATTTTCGGGGCTTAGTGCATAAAATATACCCTAGTATTTGTAACACATAGGAGCATCCATACATTTCTAAACAAAACATTTTTAGAATAAAAAGAATGAAAAAGTTATTTTTAAAACCATTATGAAAAGATAACAAAATTTGGTAGCATAGTTAGTTATTCTTCTCAGGGTATCTGACGTGGTGTAATGAAAGCGTGATTAGCAGACCGTTGTTGGTGATCACGATTCACACAGGGTGCCCCCATAATTCTGACCTTGTGTCATGAATTAGCCAAGCTTAGTAAATAATTCTTTTTCTTCCTGTATCCTGCGTATGACACTTAACCTGCATCTGATGGTGAGTCTTCAAATCTGAGGAGCGTGAAGTACCCTTTCACAGCCGTTACTCCCATGTCCACTCTGACCCGGAGTAGTAGTACTTGTTAGTGTCCCATCTATGGCTCAAATAGATCTGTAACTGTGTGCAAAGAATGTAAATATAAACGTACAATGAAAACTATTACCAAACCTCTCGGCATAAAATAACCCTAGACGGGTTGTCATGTCGTTAAATCAATCATTCAGTCACTCAATCATGTTATTCTTCCCTTATCTTTACTTCGTTGATGATATTTGCAAATAGCCCTCTCAAGAGTTTAAAGCCCCTCTCCACGTTTTATAATTTTGTTTACTGTCCCTGTCATAACTCTTAGTGGGGACTTTTAGAAGAGACAGTACGAATCCTGTTGGAAAATGTTGCACGAAAGTGATAGGAATGGGAATCGCAGTGTTTTGGATGCACTCATTAAATAGAAATGTGTGGATTTGCTCCTTTGGCAACTAAATACACACCAGAGTTCTTAAAGTGATGAAATTGTTAGCCAGCAGACCATTGTTAATGAGTTCGATTATCACTGAGTGCCCCATACCGCTGGCTTAGCCAAGTAGGCTAAACTTAGTTTAAGAAGAGGCACCTCAAATGGTGCAATGGTCAACAAAAAAAAAACAAGATGCCATCTCCCCTCTAAGTGGCAAGCCTCAGAAATCCGTTCACATACCTCGGCAGCAATATCTCATCTACTGGAAGTGATGTCAACATACGTTTAGCGAAAGCATGGACTGCTTTTGACAAGTTATCGATCATATGGAAATCTGATCTCACAGATAAATGAAAGAGGATTTCTCCCAAGTTGTACTTGTGTCAGTACTACTGTATGAATGCACTACCAGAACGTGAACGAAACACGTGGAGAAAAAGTTGGATAGGAACTACACAAGAATATTATGGGCTGTTTTGAACAAATCCAGGAAGCAACGGCCCACAAAACAGCAGCTGTACTGCCACTTACCTCCCATCTCACAAACCATCCAAGTAGGATGAACAAAATATGCTGAACACTGCTGGAGAAGCAAGAACGACCTCATAAGCGTTCTCCTATCGACTCCTACACATAGACACACCACTGCAAAGACTTACAACAGCTCTGTACGGACACTGAATGTAGTTTGGATAACCAGCCAGGAGCGATGGATAATTGTGATGTCTGGCGAGAGAAAGTCAGGGAAATCTATGTTGTCAGTGCGACTTGATCATAATGACGATAACCATAGCGAGTTCGATTCTCACTGGGCACCCTATACCTATGGCCTTGTGCCTCAACTAAGCAAAGCTTAGTAAAAAGAAGAACCTCACATGGTGAAGTGATTAGCAAGCTAGATTAGCAGATTATTATTAGTGAGTTTGATTATCACTGGACGCCCCATACCGCCGGCCTTGTGACACAACTAAGCTAAGTTTAGTAACTAAATAAACACCGGCTATGATATTGTCTATGCAACGGATTCAATCAAGTTAATCTAAGGGAGATAATAAATCAAGGGGAGATAATTCAGAGGGCGCCACCTTAGGCGCCAATTTGACTTGTGCAACTACAATGTCTTCAGGTTTGTTTTGATGTTTCTGTTTTGTTTTACATGATGAATATTGATTTAATATCAGTGTCAGTCATATAATAATCTTTCATTAAGTTATAATACGCTTATTGAATGATATTTGGGTAGAAATTGCTGTTAATATCTATTTATTTCAATTATCTAATAACGTTAAAAAAACACGTTTCGTTTGAAGTATAAGTTTTTAAAAAATAATTTTTATATTTTACAAAATTTCCTCAATAAATGTTTATTGAATTTTTAAAACTTTAATAAAAGGTTCTTACTGTTTTCAATTCCTGGTAATGAAAAGTTTTACGATGTTTGTTTTTGATTTTTTTGTATTTAGTAAGAAATCAACTCGCTGTAAGTTGCACAGGATTGAAGTTTAAAAAAACTTGTTTACATTTTCAAATAAGTTTAATAATTGTTTTTTATTTTATTCTTTATCTTTTGAAATAATTTTAAATATCTGTAAACATTATTCTACTAACATAAACTTTCAAAAACTTTGTAAGTTCTTTTTAGCAGAATGACTTTAGTACGTATTTACGATAAATCAACACTTTTTCTTGTGAATATCACTTTTTGTCGAACAAAGTTTAGTTTAATTGTTACTAAGCTTAGATGAAATTTGGTTGGTAACTTTTGAAAAAAAAATCTTTCTTTTTAAAGTTTTCAAAAAAAAAAAAAAAAGTATCAGATAAGTTGTGAAAAATCTTGGAACAGATAAATCCAACTTATCTGCGCCTTTTTAACTTTGATTTTTTTTTTTTCTCTTCCCTTAAATCACTTAAAATAAATGATATAATGTATATTTTAGTCTTTAGTCTTTCATTTAATACAAGTTTAATTAAAAATATTTCTTTTAATCTTTAAAAAAAATGAAATATAAAAAATAAACTTAATGCTCTTCGAACAAGAAAGCACGTTTTCGACATATATATTTTTATTTCGATTCATTGAATCGAATCCAGATGTTTTTCTCTATTTTCTTTTTATATAAACAACAAATATAATTTAAAAATAGATAAACCTTCCTTGTTTCTAATATTTTGCAATCCTTTATTGATACAAATGTGAAAGACCATGCTTGAATCCAAATAGTCTCTTCTTGTATAAATAAAGAAATACTTGCCTATCAGTGGGACTTAAAATATGCTGACTGTATCCTCTGCTGGAATGTAAGACCCCCTTTAACCCTTACAAAAAAATGAAATGTCCTGGGTAAGAGACTAAACTGCATCTGATGATAAGACTCCAGATCTGGAGAGTATAGAGTCCCCTCTTCATTGAAATTACTACCTGGCCCACTGACCTGGAGTGGTAGTATTAAATTACCAATAAGAAGTTTGTAGTTGAATTAAATAAACCAAACCAAAAACTCCATTCTTTAAAAAAATTTCAAATTTCTCATTTTTGACAATTTTCTTTGAAATCTTTAATCTCATTTCAAATTTTTTAACAGCTCACAAATTAATGGAATCGAACGTCAAAATTGATGTTTCTATGGATTAAAGAAAAATCTCCAGCTGGAGTTTCGATTAGAAATGGTTAGCAAGGAAGAATTTCAAGGATGGATTTTGGATTATGCTTGTTATCATCGAATCTCCTCTATTATCCGCGGTAAGTTGTTGCATCTTTGTGTGAATATGTCCATGTGTTTGCTCTAAATACGGTATAGATTTTGTGTTTTAAGAGATAATGTAAAATATATAAATTCTTATTTTTACTAAAAACCAATAAAAAGTTGAACAAATCCTTAATTTAGGTTTAATTTAGTTGCTAAAAATTTTTAAAAATCAGTGCATATTATACGTAAGAATTTTTTTCCCAGAATTTCAATCCTAAGTTGGGGGATGTGTTATACATGAGTGCTTATTATACACAAATAATTATAAGCCATGTCGGCTGGGGCTATAGAATACACAGATTGCATCTCTGCAGAGAGGCAACCCCCCCCCCCAAACGAGTGTCCTCAATCTGATAGTGAGGCTTCAGTAATGGTGGAGATTTGAGGAATGCTTCATTACCATTGCTCCCAGGTCCAGTCTGGCCCAAAGTGGTAGCACCTGATAGGATCCTATCTATGGGTCAAATAGAATTGTTTGATCATTTAACTGTGTCTGATGTTTAATTGAATTGTTAGTGATAAGTTGCTATACTTGGAATGATTTAACTTTGACTTATGTTTACAAATCATATATATCTAATATATATGAATAGACTGGATTTGGCATTAAATAACCTAGAATGGTTGATATGCCATAAAACAAACCAAGCCAATAAAATAATTATGACAATTGACTTATCTTGTTATCTTTAGATAGTTTTCTTATTTAAATTTTTTATCTTTCCTTCAAAAACATTTTAATTAGTGAACATGAGCAGTCTATATAGATCACCTGAATAGCTTGGTTTTGATTAATCCAGGTATAGTGTTGGATTATTATCTTGGTAAAAGCCATAAACAACTTTCTCTCTGAAATAAATAACCATCAACATTGCTTTATGGAAAAAATTAATCTTCTAATTATAAAATGTCTGGTCTGTGTGAGCCATTTAACACAATATTTTCTGGGGTGGGGGACATGTTGTCAATGTTGGATTTACCAATTTGGAACTTAGTCCTTTCTGGATTTAATATTGAACTGAATTGTATAATCTTTGACTCAGAACTTGATACCAATCATTTTTGAGTTGACTGGAACTAAATTCCTTTTCACAAGTTTAATCTCTCTATTACCATTTAATATATCACACTTTCCAACATAAAGCATATGCACTTTTTTTCTTTATTTTTTTTCCAAAGTCTTGATAAGCAATGAAATCTTCAACTTTTGCAGCTTCAACCTTAACCACAAACCTTTTTTATTTTATTTATTCCTGTTTTTTTTTTGTTTTGTTTTTCCTACCTCCAGCAATCAGCCTTCGTCATGGTGGCCGATTGGATAATCTGCCTGTCCCTCAACTTCGTCTGGCCTGTGCCACTCTTCATTTTATTATTGAAAAGGAGCAACTGTCCCAATTTGAAGAAGCCATTAAACTTGTTGAACAGGTCAACCAAGTAACTCCACCTTTATTTGTTTGTCAAAAGATCTACACTAGATTATTAACAGGACTCAAAATTAAGGTAAGCCTATATGTTTAATCTAACTACCACTGATATATCATCCGGAAAAGTCCTAGGATTTGGAGAGAAAATCTTACCTTTTGAAGTTAATATTGTCCGATGAAAAATATTCAATTTCGAAAAAGAATATTGCTATATTTTCATACATGCTAGTTTGTGGCACATATGTTACATAACTGGAGCAGTTCAATGCATTGACATGTTAGACATTACTTCACCTTATGTGTGATTTAAAAGCCACACACAGATGAATGTGCTATGTTGTCTTATTTGGGAACTTATGTTTTACGAGTGCAAACTTTGCCATTACTGAGCCAGAAACGACAAAAATCATTTGTTGTGTGAAAGGCAAAGACACAGCTAATCACTGTACAGTAACCAGATGGTTAAAGAAATTTTGTTCATATTGAAAGAGACATTTTTTTGTGTAAAAACACTGTTCAGATACTTAAAAAAAAAAAAAAAAAAGGTAGCTAGTTGGTGTGTGATCAGAATATTGTGGATACCACAAAGTCTCATATTAGAAGTCAGGGAGATTTTGCAGTATCATCTAAGCCAAATGTGGCCAAGAATTTTCATGAAGCAAAATTATGACCAACCTTGAAAAGTAAACATATCTTTTCTTTTTTCATATTCATGATTTAGGTATATAAACTTCAAAATCAAATTCTGAAAGAAGTCATAGAAAGTTAACAAACAGGGTACTTTAATCATTAGAAATGGGAATTTTTTATTAAACTGTTATTAAAATATGTTAGAATTTAAACATATACTATGATTGGACAAGGTATGATCCCTCCCCTCTTATCCTCCCAGCTATGGGTTAAATAGTACCACTGCCGTTCTTATAGAAAGATGGATTTGGCATCAAATAATCCAAGAAGGCTGATATGCCATTAAACAAAACAAACAACCAACCTAAAATCGGACAGTATTTTCCAAACAACTTTTTATTTTTTTATATATATATATATATATATATATATATATACACGCACACACTGCTCATAGATATTTAAACAAACAATTTGCATCTCTTGATCTTGAATTAAAATCAGGAAGATTATGCAAGTGGAACCAAATTTTATTACAATTTATGTTATGGTTCAAAATGAATAACTAACAATGTTTTATGTAAAAATATAAAAAGCTCTTGGTAAACTATTTTGTTTTGTTCAGAGGTCAGGGGAATCTGTAGCCTTCTAAACCATCAAGTTTGGTCTTCCATAACTTCATTAAAAGAATCAAATTAGTGCTCTACACTCTGCAACCTGATATCCTAGTTTTCATACTAAAAGACTATCTCAAAAAATTCTTTGTTTATTTTTTTGTTTTTTTGTCATTCTGAGATTGAGATCTTACATTTTCCTTTCCACCCTGTCAGTATCCTTGGTAGAGAGGTAAGACATACACGCGTAACTAACCCACCCACCCCAGCAAATAAAGTAAAAGTAAATAAATTTACAAAATTAAGATAATTTCTGTTATAAGCCAATTCCAAACAATGCTGATTTTTACTTTTATGAGAAAACATTTTGGAAAAAAAATTTTTCTAAAAGGATTCGCTTTATTTATTGAATGACCTTTGCACATTTGCTTTTTTTTTTATTGACTCTAAAAGTTTTTTGTTATTTCAAGCTGATCAAATAAAATATGTGTGGTCATGATTCTGTATATTCTGTAACAGATGTTACTTCCAATCAATTTCATGCCCCAGTTAAATAGAATGGAACTTAAAATGTCACTCTTTATATATATTTTTGTCTTAATTAGAAAAATGTATTTCAAAAGGAAATAAATATTTCTTATGTGCCAAACAAATATCCTATCTATATCTGATTTTTATCTTTTTCTTTGTTAACTGCAAGACTGGGACCTTTCCTTAGGTCTGTAAAACATTAGGAGTAATGGGTCTTAAACTGGCAAAGATTTGAACTCAGAGTTATCCTTGACTAGTTGCTCTATGTAGGCTAGAGAACCCAGGGAGGGAACTGATGGATTGAAGTCTTTCCCTTGTGCATTAGCAGAAAGTGAAATGCAAATTCTCTTGAGAAAAGTAATGAGATTTTTCTAAATATGGCAGAATTCAAAAGGATTTACAGGTTAATGACTGACCCTATGAAAATCTAATCTCCCTGATAAAAAAAAATCAGTACTATTGTATGGTGGCACCACCTGGACTTTAATAAAATATGTAGAGAAAAAGCTAAATGAGAACTACACAAGGATGCTGCATGCTGTTTTGAACAAATCCTGAAATCAGCACCTTACAAAACAGCAGTTGTACACCCACTCACAAACTCATCTTACAAACTATCCAAGTACAACAAACAAGACATTCTGGGCTCTGCTAGAAAAGTTAGGATGAATTCATAAGCGACATAATCTCATGGACTCCAACCAGCAAAAATTTACATTCATCACCTCTGTGCTGACATTGATTACTGTCATAACCAAGAGTTATGGCCATGGATGACGAGAGAGTCAAAGAAATCTTTGCTGTCAGTTCGCCTTGATAATAAGGAAGTTCAATCCCAAGCAGCATCTACCCATTCAGTCAGTATACAAATAATTTTATAAAAATTCCTTGTGTGAAGTATATTGAGATCATTAAGAGAAGATTATGTCAGAGTGGGTATGTTTAGACAAAGTGTTCAGAGTAGGAAAAGCCCTATATATATAATATTCAATCCAGTAAATCCAGAATAGGGAATAATTCCAATCAGGACAAATAGAATATTCAAAAATAGAATATTAAATTTAAATATTCCTGTCAAAGAGCTCAATGTAAATAAAATCCACATAGGAGAAATTTTTTTTTTTGTCTGGTTGTAAATGTGTAAAATCTATTTTATTTCCATTTTGATTTTGGATCTGATGAAGTCCTGTTAATTTTTTTTAGAGCATTGATTTATATCAATGCTTTTAACAGAATGGAAATAAATTTATTATCCTCATGTTACCAATTGTTGTTGTTTTTTTGTAGGGGGAGATATATATACTAAATCAAATTACTAGCTCTAGAATATTTGGGTAAAGAATGCCTTACGAAAGCATGTATGTATTTACCAAATCTTCTCCAGGATGTCCCAGTTTGTTTATTTTTACTGAAGTACAGGTGGTTTTAATTCAGTTTTCCTTCTAGACAAGTTGCCTTGCCAAAGTTAAAGAACCTAGTCTGTCCTACTATTAACCATTTTTGGGAAGAGAAGAAATGGATTCGTGTCTTTCTCCGAGGCACACTTAACAATTATTATAGAAAATGGAATTGGCTACCCAAGTTCAAATCCTGTGAAAAGCTATTTGCATTTTATTTTGCACTAATACCCTTAGGAAAGGCATGAACCTATCCATCCTCTTTTCAGCTATGGGTAAATTGTTGAACAGACTGGATTCTTTAGCCTTAGTTGGGCAACCAGTCTAAGAGAAGGAAAACTCTGAATTCAAGCCAGCTTTATTTGGCTTTAAAAAATTGACCTAGTGTCACATCCTCTCCATTGCAAAGAATTTGGGTAAATATATATCCAGAATACCCTTTTTATTTAATAAATAAGGTTTGTTTGTTTTTTCCATAAATGTAACTTCTGCATTGTTTGGAATTGGTTTTTTGCAAAAATGATTTTAATCTCACTAAAAGTATTTGTGTAGAGGCTATTCAAAATATTGGCAAATCAAACAATTCTAGGTTTGAACAGAGGTCTGTCATCAAATCTTTGGTGGCTGAGAGTTGCAAACCATGTGAAATCTACAGAAGATTGTCTGATGTGTACAGAGAAGCCTGTTTTAGCCAAAAAGATGGCTATAAATAGGCTTTGGTTTGCCACTACACACAAAAGATTGTCCATAGAGTGGAAATACTCTGACTCTCCAGTAAATAAAAAGTTTCAGATGCTGCAAGTCAGTAAAGAAGGTCATGCTGACAGTTCTGGGACATGAAAGACTCATCACTGTTGATTTCTTTTAAAAAGTTGTAACTATAAATGGTGCTACATATTGCCAACTCCTTAGACAATATCACACCTTATTTATTTGTGTAGTATATATACAATATATGTTTGCATACCTTGTATCATTGCATGAACCTTTGTGACGCAATAAAATTAAATATTTATGGTCACTACCTTACTCTGATGATAGGATAATGACAAAAAAAATTTGGAATGGTGAGCAATCTACCCACACTACCTTCATGATCAACATATTAGGCACCCCTGGTCAAAACTAATTAATTTATAACAAACTTTTCTGTTTTATATCCTGCTACAGAGAAATAGCCACAAGCATACATGTTTATAATTCATTTCTTCTATTGTGAACTTATATATAAATTCTTATTTTTAATTAATACAAACCACAGTTGAAGAAATGTTAAATTTAATATAAATTAAGTAAAGTTGGCGACTGTAGTCGAGAACAACCTGAAGACTCACTTTTCAATAGTCACTACACCAAGGTGTAGGGGAAGGTACTACTTTCTCTGGATTGCTCCACTTACCCTTGATACATACCTTATGATGCTGAGTGTGTTAGAATTCGGGTAGCCATTTTGTCCTTTCCATTATGAGATTCTTAATACAAAAGATAAGTCTTGCCAGTAGAAAACTGCAGAACAATAATTAATGGGAATAATTTGCCGCTGATCTTTATATTCTTCTAGTCCTCACTCATTGGCCATCTCCTCCTGATACTGACTGGCAAGTCTATGAATAAAATGAACCATATTATGGACATCTGATACCCAACAGTGTTAAGCAAGGAGGTATCAAGTACAATTTTTTTTTTAATCTTTGGTATGCCTTGACCTGGGATTGAACCTTGGTCTCCCAGGCCATTGATGAACACTCTACCCATTGCTGCTGCAAATTTCAAAATGTCTGCATATCATATACAAGAATTTTTTTTTTTTTTTTTTTTTTTTTTTTTTTTTTTTTTTTTTCAAAAAATTTTTTAGCTGAAAGTTAGGGATACATATTGTACATGACTTATGATATGAATGAGGATTTATATTGATTTGTACTGATAATTCTAGTACCTTGCATAAAGGTATAGCACTGTTGACTTGGGTTGTAGAATACACTGACTGCATTTCTGCAGAGGGGTAAGACTCCCCTTAATGAATGTCCTGATATGACATTAAACCATTTGATGAGGAATTACTGCTGGAACATTGGTGGATGTGGGGTATCCCTTCATTACTATTACTCTCAGGTCCATTCTAACACAGAGTAGTAGTATCTGTTAGGGTCTTATCTATGAGTCAAATAGAACTATTTAATCATTTACTTGGCCCAGTCAACTAAGGCTGTACAATACACAGACTGCATCTCTGCAGAGGAGTAAGGCTCCCTCAACAAGTGTCCTGGATATGACACTAATGGTAAGGCTCAAATAATGCTAAAGCCTTGTGGAATGCTGAGCACCCCTTCATTGCCATCATTCCAAGGTTCACTTTGGCCCGGAATGATAGCACCTGATAGGGTCCTATCTCTATAGATATATATCAAATAGAACTGTTTGACATTTAAACTGAGTCCAAACAAATGACTTATGCTAAACTGAATTGCTTTGAGATAGAACTATTTGATCATTCAACTGTGTGTAAACAAATGACTGATGTTTAATTGAATTGTTTGTGATATATAACCATTCAACTTTGTTAACTTATACTAAACTGAATTGTTTGAAATAGAACTATTTGATCATTGAACTGTGTGTAAACAAATGACTGATGTTTTATTGAATTGTTAGTGTTAAATAACAGTACTTGAAAACATTTAACTGTGTGCAAACAAATGATTAATAGTTAATAGAATTATTTGTATTAGATAGAAATAAGAAAAACCATTTAACTGTATGCAAAAAAAATGAATCCAGGCTCAATCAAAAATTTTATCTACAAAATGTGTTTCAAAATCATATATCAAATATACTTGTATAAAAAGGATTTGGCATTAAATAACCTACTATGGTTGATATGCCATAAAACCAAACCAATTAATCGTTAATTATACTTAAAACCATTTAACTGTGTGCAAACAAATAAGCTCAAACTCATTTAAAAATGTTACCTATAAACTATTCATTTACAAATCATGTAACATATATGAATAAACAGGATTTAACATTAACATTAACACGAGGGTTGATATTCTATAAAACACCACCAAACTAATCTACAATTATAAAGATAGATTTGAAAACCTCAAACTCTGTACTTTACCTCTTAACTATTTTGGTATAGATTTTTTTTTTCTGTCTTGTACATTTATCAAATACAAATAAGAAAGTTTTTTTAAGGTAATTTCTGTTTTGCACCTGATCAATATTGGATTGTGGGCATCAGACAGTCTCCTGTTTAGACTTTTAGTGACTTAATGTTGATGACCTGAATTCATGATGACAAACACCACCACACCATACAACCCACTCCTCCACTCACACACTTATGAAAGATTTCAACCTGTTGCTTTTAATCAATAAAACAAATCCTGTTATTAGGATACATTTTTATTGAATTCCCTATTATACTGGTCTTGTGTCAGACAAAGTTAGGCTTAAATGATATCAGCAGTACTTATACATATCTATGTGTATGTGTGTGTGTGTATGTATATATATATATATATGTACGTGCACATAGCATTCATAATTCAAAAGTCATAAGAACGTGTCTGGCATGTGGAAACATATTTGAAAATGTTGGATTTCCCAAAGAAACAAGACAAAACCTCTCGTTTATTAAGAAATACACAACAACAAATAAATTTTCATATATATAGATCGTTTTGAAGTCATGTTAAATGTCGTGAAAGATTGCATTTGGTATTTGTTTTTCTGAAAGGACAGTATGAAAGTAAATATGGATTAGAATTCAACAATATGAAGGTAGTAGAAAAACATGATCCAAATAGGTGAATTTATTATGATGTAAAGTCGACGTTAACATTTCGGTTTCAGTAACCATCATCAGGACTTGGATATCAGAATAGTTCACATAGTGATGGATGCTTGCTGAGATGATAGGAGCAAATGAGAAATATACAACGAAAAGATACATGAACATGTACATAGCGTTCATAATTCAAAAGTCATAAGAACATTTGAAAATGTTGGATTTCCCAAAGAAACGAGATAAAACCTCCCGTTTATCGAGAAATATGCAACAACAAGTAAATGGGGCATTGGTTAGCATGTTAGTTGCTATAGTAGAAAGAATAGACAAAAAAAATAATCCCCTTAAGACAATCAAATTGATATGATCAAAAGTGCTCAGAAGCAGAGCTTAGGGTAAATTCTGTATCAACTGTAACCTGATACAAAGAAATTAATGAGAAAGCTAAAGAAAAAAAATAAGATCATAGAAAAATGTTCCATGGGTTTAACCTAACTTGTAAAATATATATATGTGTGTGTGTGTGTACATAATTACAAGGATCATTAAATAAGTTTCCGGACTTTTTTTTGTATGGGCACTTTTATTGATAGTACACACATGAAACTCTAGCCCCCTTCGAAGTAATCTCCTCCGGCTGCAATGCACTTATTATACCATTCCAACAACTTCTGGAAGGCCCCATAGAATTCCTCTTGTGTGAGCGTATCAATAACCTTTGTCACAGCCTCTTTCATCGCTTCAACTCTCTCATAACAACAGCCTGTGAGCTTAGGGAATAACCAAAAGTCACAGGGAGCAAGGTCTGGACTATAAGGAGGCGGAGGAACTGTCTTGGTCAAATAGTCTATGACAAGGATGGAGTTGTGGACTGGTGCATTGTCCTGGTGGAAATGCCACTGACCCGATTTGAAGAGTACTGGCCTCTTCCAACGGAATCTCTTCCTGAACTCCCTTAAAACCTCAACATAGTAACCCTAACTTTAAGCCTAACCCTTTGGCCAATCAACTCTGGTGTTCTGACTTCCTTACTCCTCCTACACTTCTCATCATCCCTCACAGACTCCCTGCCTTCCTTGAATCTCTTATGCCACTCAAAAACTGATGCTTGATTCATGCAAGATGGTCAAAAAGCAGTCTGAAGCATTCCATACGTTTCTGTGGCATTTTTTCTAAGTTTAAAACAGAATTTTATTGCATATCATTTTTCTAAAATGTTCTGACGTCCAGATTGCATTTTTGAAATTTGCCAGCTGTGACAATCAGGCTTTCGTAGGGTGTATTCCAATTGCTGCTGTAGCTGTTAATTTAAACCTGAAATCATAAAAATTAGTCTGTCATCTCATAAGATGTATCACAAAAACATACTGAATTTTCAAGAGTCTACAACAATTTTAAATGCCTGTACAAAAAAAGTCTGGAAACTTATTGAATGCACCATGTATATATATATATATATCCAACCCCTCCATACTAGCAGGACGCAGCGCAGATTATTTTTTAAGTAGAGTTCAGCAAATTTAAAATAAGTTTTCCTTCTAGACTGATTGCTATACCAAGCTTAAAAAGCTCAATCTGCCCTACTATTTACCTATTGGTGAAGCAAGAATATTGGATTCATACCTTTCCTATGTGAAATGCAGTCAGACTGGTCCAAGATTTGAACTCGGGTCACCTTGTCCATTTCCTAAGACAGTAAATATTGCATGAGGAGCTCATATGTATATGAGAGAGAGAGAGTGTGTGTGTGTGTGTGAGGCTTTGTGGCAAATTCTTAAGCCTGTAATGTACTCAAGTATTCTAACCAAAAAGAATATTGAATTTATTTTCTTGATTTGGTTTGGTTTGGTGGTATATCAACCATTGTAGGTTATTTAATGCCAAATCCATTTTTATACATATAAACAGTTATATTTCAAACAATTTAGTTTCAGTAAAGTTTTTTGTTTACACTCAGTTAAATGTCAAAACAGTTCTATTTCAAACTATTCAGTATAGTGAAAGTACACAATTTAGTTCTTTTTGACTCATAGATAGGACCCTATCAGGTGCTCTCACTCTGGGCCAGAGTGGACCTGGGAGCAATGGCAATGAAGGAGTACTCTGCATTCCCCAAAGTTCCAGCATTACTGGAATCTCAACATCAGATTGTTTAGTGTCATATATCAGGACACTCGGTGGGGGGGGGTCTTACCCCTCTGCAGAAATGCAGTCTATGTAATCTACAGTCCCAATCGACTGCGCATTCATTTTCTTGATAGTTTTATTTATCTATTAATTTGTTCTGTTTTCTTTTTTGGACGATTATTAATATTCAAGAATGACTTTTGAGATATGGAAGAATCTAGTATTATCCAAGAAACTCTACCTATACTAACCACCTTTTTAGTGGGGCTTAGAATACACTGACTGCATTCCCCTGCCGAGATGTAGGACTCATGGTAAAAACAAAGAGGAGAGGGTTCTGGGTATGACACTAACTTGCTTCTGGTACTGAGGCTCCGATTCTGGAGATCTGGGCTGTATGAAGTACCCCTTCATTGCCATTACTTCCAGTTCCACTCTGACCCAAAGTAGATGTGTCTGTTAGGGTCTCATCTATAGATCTGATTAAAAAAATTTTGTATTAGATAGAAATATGATATAACTGTGTACAAAAAAACTATTAAACAATTACACAAAAATATAAATGTACAAGGTATGCAGTTACATGATCTCTAGGCATAGAATAACCCCAGACTGGTTGACATGCCATTAAAATAATCAAAATTTATATATTCCCTTATACTCAAACAACAACATCAACAATGCATGTCAAATACCCCACACTGTTCAACATTTTCTCATTGAATGTGGAACTTTAAGTTTTATTTGACAATACTTTTTCAACTCAATTAATATGAAAAGCCTATTTGAAAAATTCATCACAGATGACATTTTTTTCTTTCTTGAGAGAAATAAAATTTTACCAAAAATTATTCATGTAAACATGATCTGTACCATACAAAATAATTGTTTGGAAACAATCTCAGTAAATTTTAACATATCATTAATAAAGAATATATATATATATACACACACACATATTTTTTCCCTTATGTGAGTCTCACATGTTCTTACATCTTGACACATGACTATACACCAGACTATTTAGACACTTGATTAGCCACTTTTCTCACGTTTTTATTTGATGATGGTGCACACTACAAGAAACTTCAAGTAACAGACTTCTAGTATTCATAATTCTAATATTTTTTTCAGTTTCTATACCTGCTCTGTCATACTGGCATCAAGTACTTTTTCTATGTAAACTTTTCTTTATTTACATTTGTTTTATTATTATTGTACACACAGAGAGAGAGAGAGAGAACCTAAAACAGCTGTCATGTTGTTAGATAGCTCTCTGCTATCTTCTTATAATGGTAATGGCCCAACTCCTTTTCTTTCTCTGGGGGCCACATGCTGCTTCATTGCGAGAAATAAGCATTTCTAGTTGGGAAGAACAAATAACCAGCCGCTTTTATGTGTACACTTATTTTATTTGACCCAGTCGGAGAATACACCAACTGTATCTCTGCAGAGGGGTAAGACTCCCCCAACGAGTGTCCTGATATGACACTAAACAATCTGATTGGTGAGGCTTGAATAATGCTGGAGCTTTGGGAAATGCGAAGTACCCTTTTACTGCCATCACTTCCAGGTCCACTCTGGCCCAGAGTGGCAGCACCTAATAGGGTCCTATTTATGGGTCAAATAGAACTAAAATGTGTAATTATGTTGAACTGAATTGTTTGAAATAGAACTGTTTTGACATTTAAACTGTACTTATGTTAAACTGAATTGTTTGAAATTGAACTGTTTATATGTATAAAAATGGATTTGGCATTAAATAACCTATAATGTTTGATATGCCATAAAACCAAACCAAATCAAACCTATTTTATTTCTTTTAACTATGACATCTTTTTTATGTATAATCCATGTACATGGAGAAGTCAGTTCCACAAATAGAAAAATATGTTGTTCTATTTTCCCTCATGTACAAGTCAGCATCTTGGAACCAACTAAAATTTGAAATCTAACTTCTAGTCACCTGACTTTACAATCCTCCAATGATAGCCAAGCTTTCATCTACCCTCCTGGTATCTTTCCAGTTGTTCTAATGATTATAACTTAATTTAAATGTCAATAATAGATTTCACCTATCTATTATGTAACAATAGACTATTAAAATACATTGATTATAATTGAATATAATCATAGTTGTTATTATTATTACTGTTTTTGAAATATTGAGTGAATACCGCATAAATCAAAACAAAAAATTAAGAAAAAAGTGTGTTTGTGTGTGTGTGTGTATATATATATATATATATATATATATATATATATACACACACACACACACTCATACAAAATTTCCTTGTTTATATGTGTGTGTGTGTGTATATACACACACACACACACACACACACACACACACAATTTCCTTGTTTTCTTATATATGAATTGAAAAACAAAGTAATCCAAATATCAAAGAGAGTCAGTGTTATAATGTTTTGGTTTCAATAAACCGTCATCAGGACTTAGAAAATATGCTTTCAAGTGTTTTTAGATCATTGATGGATGTTTAATTGAATACAAATTAAGGGAGGAGATTATATATACTATCATATTATATATAATAATGGTTACCATTAGCGATACACACATCAACAATTCTGACTCACTCGTTTATAAATAACTAACATTAATATGAAAAACAAATCTTTACCTAGTTTGGGTATCAAATCCCTATACACTAATATACTCATTGATAGGTGTATTAAACATTTAGAAAATTACCTTCGAAAAACTAACACTATATAACCCCTACTTGTCTCTCAATTAATTAAAATCTGTACCCTATGTGCATCTCATTGTTATTTCCAATACAACAATACGATTTATAGTCAGAAATCTGGTTCTCTTTTTAGTTCTGTTCTTGCATGCATTAATTTTAAATTCTTTGAATCTGGTCCTTTTAAATATATTATCCCCTGCAATGCTTGTTACTTCAGATACATAGATGACATTTTACTTATTTATCCACCAGATCTTAATTTAAATAGGATCACTGAAAGACTAAATAATGTAGAACCTTCTATAAAGTTCACATATGAATTTGAATCTGACAAAACTCTACCTTTTTTGGACGTCTTACTTATAAGGAATAATGACAATTTAGAATTCAAATTTTACCGTGAACCCACCTGTAAAAATGACCCTATACATTTCTATTAACGCCACAACACCAACACGAAAACAGGAGTTGTCATTGGTTGTTACCTTAGGGCCCTTTGTATTTGATCCCTAAAATATTTAAATGATGAATTTAATTACAAAGAAAATTATTTTCTAAACCACTTTACTCCAAACCTTTTTTCACTTTGCTAAATCTAAAGCCCTTAAAATTCACAATAGAAATTGACTCCAAACTACTGTCAACACACCCTCTGATAAAATTAGACTCCTCCTTACACACATTATTTTACCTTATAATTCTTTCACCAACATTATTGGAAATAACTTAAATAAACTTGGCATTAAACCTGTCATGTTATCTTCTAAAACTATTCACAATTTACAACACCCGAGTCCTCAACACAATATTATTTCTGATGCTGGTGTTTACTGTATTCTGTGCAAAGACTGTAAGTTGAAATATATAGGCGAAAGATCAAGAAATGTCCAAAGATATATATGAACATAGGAAAGATATCAGAGTAGGTAATCTTAATAATGTATTTCAACACATATCTAAAACTCACAACAACTTCAATTTTAAAGCAACCACGATGTTAGCTTATATCCATAACAGAAGATTGAGACAAATTTTTTAAGCCTGTGCAATTTCGTTATGTCGATCTGTTAATAATCAACCAGGTGTTTACAACGTCTCACCTTTTCTTGGAAAATTGGTCTTAAATAGCTACAATGTATTCAATCTTTAATTAATTATTTTCCATTCACACTTATTTCCTGCTCACCATATTTTATGTATGATCTCACATTCCCTTTTCAATTCCTTTCCCTTTCCTTGGTAGATATATTTATGTGTTTTTTAATCATGCTAATTCCATTATTTAAAACCTCACCCACCTTTTTTCTCCCACCTGCTACAGTTTTTCTACTTTTTAATCTATAGACATATCAATTCACATACATATACTTCCACTTTCTCTCCACCCCCACTCTTTTCTATCCCTCCATTCTTTTTCTTTCCTCTCCTCTTCCTTTCTCTCTCTTTTCTTCTTTCTCTTTTCTCTCTTTTATCTTTCTCTCCCTTTATTCTTTCATCCTTTCCTTTTCTTCAACTTCTTTCTTTTTAATCTGTTATATCTCTTCATGGTTTCATTGCCTTACACAATCACATGATTGAAATATGAGTGCTGATTTATGGATTAAACAGTTAGCACCCCCCACTTCTCTCTATATATAATCTCCTACTTTGTTTTGTATTTCATTAAACATTCATTGGTGATCTAACGACACTTGATAATGTCTTTTCTAAACCCTGATAATGGTTTATTAAAACTGAAACATTTATAATATCAACTTTCTTTCATATAAAATTCTTCTTTTTGGATTACTTTGTTTTTTTCCACCTTATTGGATTCTTTTCCATATATATATATATACACACTTTAGAAAAGATCTTTTCTACAGTCCTGATGATGGTTTATTAAAGCATTGACTTTTGTTCACAATAAATTCTTCACCTTGGATTACTTTGTTTTTCAATTTTTCTCCATACTGTCAGATTCTTTTCTATTATTTACTTCCATATATATATATATATACATACACAATTTTCTTGTTATACATACATAATTTCCTTGTTTATATATATGTATATAAAACAAGGAAATTTCTTCAGATGATTGTACACTCACTCAAAAGGATTGCCACTCTTAATATATGAGAAAAAAATATCTGTGTGTGTTTTGAAGGGTATGATAATGGTTAATGTCACAGTTTGAGAAGCCCTGCCCTAAACAGTCATATGAGTGGGGGGGAGACAGATTTCAACTCCCTGTTATATTATCATTAACTGCTCTTTTGCTTTAGATTGGGATGAAAGTTTAGTATCTGTTCCTTCAAAGTGAGCTTGGTTCCTGAGATTCCAAGCCTGCAGCAATAGCTTCTGTATTGCTCCAAAGATTCTTAGGAATCCAACGCCACCATGACAGTGGTTGCAGGAGCTGGGGCTGTTTTTGGTCTTCCCCATGCCTAGGCATTTGGAGACCCTTATTAAACTAACCCTGTGTTGCATATTGCCCCTGAGAGAGTGCAGTTAGGTAGATTCCTATTACTTCTACTCTATCCTGTACATTAATTTCGAGCACACATCCTATGTTTAATCTTTCTCTCTTATCTTCCCAGTCTTCAGAATATCTATTTCTCTCTCTCTCTCTCCTTTTGTAGGCACTGTTCCAGCAACTTCAACAAGATTCAGACAAAGCACTTGTCAAATTGAACACTTATTTTCCACGTTCATCACTAAGATCAACAAATTCGGTAAGTAAAAATCCATTGTCAAAAACAAATTCTCCCCAATTTCTGAGGCAATACAAATCGAACCATGTTCTTTACAGAACAAAAATTGTACTCCACATTGTGTTTAGTGGTTCTCAGCAGGTTAAGTTGAAATGCATGAGTCTAAGACGATCCATAAAGGGAAGAACAAAGCAAAAACAAAAACTAGAATAAATGTTTAAAGAGAGGAAGAAGTTTGAGTGATAAAAATTAGTTTGTGGCTACATGGTTCCCTTAGCTAAAAACTTGAACTGTTTGCCACTGCATCTGTTGCTTTCCGTGCTTACTTTTCATGTCTCTTCTCTGACTATATTTCCCCTCCTTCATCTCTTCTGTATCTGTTCTCTCAGCCCATCTCTCTCTCTATCATCCATCTATCTGTCCTCTGGTCGTATACTCTCTGCATCTGCCTCTTATCCCTTCTAGCAGCAGACTCACTTTTCAGACTGTTGTATATATGCAGAGGGAAACATGCCCATTTCTGGACCCCTGACCACTCACAGGCTGGACATGAACACCCTTGGCAGACAACCGGTCCTCAAGACCCTAAAAGGTGTGATAATAGAATCCACTTTTCTCTGATATTTGCATTTTATACTAGCAGGGCTAAATTAGTGATTCCCACGCAAATATATCTCAGCCCCTATATGGACACACACACATATACACATACATAATCATGGTCAACTCCCAACCATACACATGTATACACGTACATGCATACACACCTACATAGAGCTAAATTTGTATACTAGTGTCAATAGTGTCACATTTCTGTCAAAACTTACAATAATCAAGCTCATCACTTCCTCTCACCATCCATCCCTATCAGCCATCGCTCTTGGTAGGTTCTCTAAAGGGCATCCAGTGTCGACACAGTTTATGAATGTAAGCTTTTGCTAGTCAACCAACACTAGTATGTTGTTGTGTTGTAGTCTATGAGAGAACTGCTTATGAGTTCATCCTCACTTGCCCAGAGGTAGTTTATTATGTTTTGCTTGTCTTACTTGGATGATTTGCTAGATAGGAAGTAAGTGGCTGTACAGCTGCTGTTTTGTAGGGTGAAACTTGCAGAATTTGTCCAATGCTGCATCCTTGAATAGTTCCCATCTAGTTATTTCTCCATGCATTTTGTGAGAGTCCAAGTGATGCTGCTGCCATATAGTCATACAGCTACAACTTGGAAGAATTCTTCTGTGTTTCTTTATATGTGTGTTTATTTGAATAGGTTTCAGGTTTACCTGAGTTTGTGTCTGTGTTAATTTTTTTGTGCATCTATGTTTGGAGCTGTATTCTGATATATTTTATATAAAGTCTTTGATACTGATTTTTATTTTCTTTGTAGAAACAAAACCAGACATTTAACCAAAGCTACAAGAATTTTCGCTGCTTTTTTTTCTCTTTGGTATCCAACGAGAACCAGCTTCGTGCTTATCTAAAAGATGATTACAACACTGAATTTGGTCCAGAATTCATGAAATCTATGAAGAAACTGTGCAGCCGTTTTTTATATCAAATAGAATCACAACTTCTACCTCCAATGATTGAAAAGGTACAAAATCTCATTTCTCCTACCTATCAAAAATCATAATTACTGATGTTTCGATTTAGGTATCACTTTAATTGATTATCAATATATGAGCAGGATCCATGGAAATTCCACACTAAAAGAATAAGTCTTTCTTCTCTCCCTCTTCTCCCAATCAACAAAGAAAAACAAGCTTCATCTCCAGAGTTGTGTGTCCATTCAATAAGAAAAAAATTATTTTCTCCTTTTTTTTTGTTCATTATCTGGCTTTTTTCAGTGCCAGTGTGTGTATGTTCTTATATGTATAGCTCAACCCAATCAACACAATTGCATTTCCAGCCCAGTTGGCTCGGGCTTTAGAATACACTGACTGCAGCTCTACATTGGAGTAAGACCTCCCCTAATGATTGTCCTGGATATGAAACTAAGCCATCTGATGTTTAAGCTTTGGGAAATGTGGAGTACCCCTCCATTGCCATTACTCCTAAGTCCACTCTGACCTAGAGTGGTTGTTCCTAATAGGGTACTATCTATAGATCAAATAGAATGATTTGACCATTTAACTGTGTGCAAACAAATGATGTTGAATTGTGAATTGAATTACCATGACCAGAAAATTCTGCAAACACTTGCGCACAACGTACAGAAACACTGGACAGCTGTTTCAACCTTATTAGGTCTCATCAGCAGTGTATACCATGATCTCCTCCACTGGAGATCGAACCAGCACAGAGGACACAGGTCACCTCTGGGGCCACGTCTTCCTAGGAGGATTGGAAATACGCATCCACATAATTACTATAACCTCAAGGGCAAGGATATGGATGTACATTTTCTTTTTTTTTAAGTAGAGCAATTATATTGTGAATTGAATTACCATGTCCTCTGGAAAAACATATTCAGGTTAATTGGCTGCGCAATTACCATGACTAGTCAATTTGGCGTCATTTGTATGCGATGTGGACTTGTGGCTCAGTGGCAGATTTTCAGCTCTGCATTATGTGGGCGCTAGTTCAATCTCCAGTGGGGGAGATCACGGTATACACTGCTGATGAGACCTAATAAGGTCAAAACAGCTCTCCAGTGTTTCCATATGTTGCGCACAAGTGTTCACCAGATTTTCTGGTTATGGTAATTCAATTCACAATATAATTCCTCTACTTAAAAAAAGAAAATGTACATTTCAATTGAATTGTTAGTATTACATAGCAATAGTTGGATCCATTTAACTGTGTACAAATAAAACTATTAGGGTGGAATACTTGTAACTATTTAACTGTATACAAAAATAGAATTAACAGTATTTATTACATACTTGAATCATTTGACTGTGTGCAAATGAATGAATAGTGTTGAATAGTGATACTTATAAGCAATGCACTGTATGCAAACAAAGGATTAATATTAGATTGAAATATTAGCATTAGATCTCAATAATTGAAACCATTTAACTGTAGAAACAATAGCAATAATTAATTGTGTACAAACAAATTTATTCTAATTCATTTAAAAATAAAACTACCCACAAACAAATTATATATGTATAACTATCTAAATGTTTGTAAACAGATGATTAATAGTAAATAGAATTATCCATTTTAGATAGAAATATTTGTGTGCCACAAAAAATGAGCTCAGGTTCATTTAAAAATATTTTCTACAAGATGTTTACAAATGATATGTTTAATCTTTATGTATAAACAGGATTCAACATTAAATAACCCATAAGGGTTGATATGCCATAAAACAACCAACTCAAATCCCCTGTTAGTGAGGCTTAAAAACGCTGACTGCATCTCCTGTAGAAGAGTAACACACACACACACACAATGGAGGTGCTCATGGTATAAAAGTTAAGAAATGAACACAGCAAGTTCAAATCCTGAACAATCCTGATTGTATTTTGCAAAGCACTAATACCCTTGGAAAGGTATGAATCCAATTATTCTCCTTCCAGCTATAAGTAAATTGTAGGGCAGATTGGGTTCTTTAGCCTTTGTTTGGCCACCAATCTAGGAGAAGGAAAACCTATCAAACTCCACTTAAAAATTGACCTTGTATCACATCCTGCCTGTACAGAGGAGTTGGTAAATACACACACACACACACACAGACACCAAATAAGGGGTAGGCTCTTGGGTATGGCATTAAACTGCACCAGTTTTGTAGCTCTGGAGAGTATGGCATACCACTTCATTGCCATTACTCCTGGGTCTACTCTGACCCAGTGTGGTAGTACTTGTTAGGGTCCTGTCTATAGGTCAAATAGAGCTGTTTGGAAAATTATTTGTATTAGATTGGAATACTTGATATCATATAAGTCTGAATTATTTGTATAAAGAATAATTACTTGAAACTATAACTGTTTGCTAAAGATTATTGTTACTTACCTGAAAACAATTTGCAAACAAATTACTGTTAAATGAAAATAGTAACTTGAAACCATATAATTGTGTATAGAATATTAGTATTAGATTGGAATACTTGAAAGAATACAACTGTGTACAAATTATTTATATTAGATAGAAGTACTTAATGAAGAGGCTCCAAATTCTATTAGCCAAAGAACCTCTTAAGGCCTATATCCAGCTGTGTGTGTGTGTGTGTGTGTCATCATCATGTCATGTTGCTAGCACGGACGTTCTTGACCCTCTCTCGCCACTTCTCCCTATCATTCATCGCTTTTGGCAGGTCTTCTGGGCTACATCCCGTATCCTCACATAGCTGCTGTATGTATGTTCGAGCTGGTCGTCCTGCTTTTGCTTGGCCATATGCGGGGTCCAGAGGAGTACATCACTGATGAGATGGAGGTGCCCGTGGTGTAATGGTTATCGTCACAGGATATGGACACGGCGATACGAGTTCAATTCCTGGACAAGACTGATTGCATTTCACATAGCACTAATACCCTTGGGAAAGGTATGAATCCAATTATTCTCCCTCCAGCTATGGGTAAATAGTAGGGCAGACTAGGTTCTTCAGCCTTGGTTTGGCGACTAGTCTAGGAGAAGGAAAACTCTGAATTCAAACCTGCTAAACTCCGCTTTAAAAATTGACCTTGTGTCATATCCTGCCCGAGCGGAGGGGTTGGGTAAATAGGATCACTGATGAGTTCATCCTTGCTTCTCCAGCAGTGTCCTGCGTGTCTGGTTCATCTAACTTGTATAGTTTTCGTGATTGGAGGCAGGTGACTGTATAGTTGGTGTCTTGTGGGGTGTTGCCGCCAGGAACACACACACACACAGAGTTAGAGTTAGGCCTTAAGAGGTTCTTTGGCTAATAGAATTTGGAGCCTCGTCATTAAGTATTCCTATCTAATATAAATAATATATATATAGAGAGAGAGAGAGAATCGCACTTTGTGTGTGTATACACACACAAAGTGTGATCTAGATGTATATGTGTGTAAGTAGAAATGGATTTCACATTTTTCTACATATATATATATATATATACTCACATGCACAGTAAGGTGATCTAGATCTATTAAGGCTGAAATTTTAAAATGTTTAATGAATTTGTCAGCAGCTGAACAAATTATATAATGAATCGACCATATCTAAACATTTAGAAAAATTAGTTCCAATTTTGGGGAAAAATTATGAAACCAGTCTCAATGCTATTTGATTAACAGTTGTTTTTTTGTTTTTATGGAAGCCTTTATAAGCCAAAATGTATAATTTCTTCATCTTGTTTATGAAAAAGTATAACAACAAAACTGCACCTATCTCTTCAATTCGTACATTTGTTTTTCTCAGGTCATGGCTTGCACAGAATGTGAACAATTCTCTAAAATGTCACCAGCTACAGAAATGTTACTGGACTACGTTCAGGAGAAAAAACTTTCCTTTCAACCAGACACTGACCAACAGCCTTCTCAGGAAAAGAGACACAGAGCTTCCTTAGTCTTCACAGAACAAGAATTGTTTGAAATGCTTACAGTGTCCTGTCCGCTGTATACACAAGACTGGCTGCCTCGTGATCATGGCTTAAACCTTTCCAGGTATTGGGAGTAGTAATGCATTTCCACATCAAACTTGAAACATTTTTTTGTCTCTTTTGTCTTTGCGAATTTCTGCTCGTGTTTTTACTGTTGCATGTCATGTTTGTTTGTTCATTTAAATTTTTGTTAAAATTTTAAAAAATGTTGCACTAAAGAAATTGGTTACTCTTTAAAAACACATTGCACCTAATATATCACAAATTAACAAAATATTAGTGCAAATTATATCCCTTGAACCAAGAGGATCTCATTCTCTCTCACACATTCACACTCTCTCTCACCATCTCTCCTACACCCATTCTCTTTCACTCAAATCTATCTCACACTCATTCTCTTTTGCTCATCGTCTCTCTCATACTCATTCTTTTTCACTCACCATCTCTCCCACTCTCATTCTCTATCACTCTTTCACTCACTGTCTCTCCCACACTCATTCTTTTTCACTCTCTCACATCAGACTAAGTAGAAGTGAAGAAGTGTTTAATATGTCTTACCTGTCACAAAAAGATTTTCCCCACTCTTAATATCTTTGGTATCAATTAATAAAACAATCAATCACTTAAATCATCGATTCTTCAAAAATATTTTTTGCCCTCTTGCTGGGGCTTTGAATATGCAGACTTTATCATATGCCAAGTTGTAACACACACACACACACACACTCTCAAAAAAAGTGTTTTATGGCAGTAAACTGCATTTGATGTTGAGGCTCCAGCACCCTTTCATTGTTATTACTCTGACCTGAAGTGATATTGAAGCTTTGAGGAATGTGGAGTACTCTCATTGCCATTACTCCCAGGTCTACTCTGACTCAGAGTGATAGTCCCTGTTAGGTTCCTATCTATGGGTCAAATAGAAATATTTAATTATTTTCTATACAAGCTATATATATATATATATATACATTTTGGCAGCATTTCTTCATTAATACAAATTTCATTGAACATAAAAGACATTTTCTGTCTACATATTTTCTTGTTGATCCTTTTATATTGCCATATTGATTTTAAAATATTCAGCGGGAATTCCATAATTGTTTATTTCCCAACCTAATCAACCCTAATATACTTCGAAAACTACTCCTAACATGCACTACTGAAGTTCCATTTCATGACTATCTTGGTAATATTTACATTCAGACAGATGGCGTATCTATGGGAGTCTGTCCTGGGCCCGATTTTCAGTAATTTCTACATGTCCGACCTCAAAAATAGAATTTTTAATAGCATAAAAAAAACCTCCAATATACCTAAGGAAATTTACTAAGCTTTTTGCTTAGATGTGGCACAAGGCCATATGAAAGGGGCACCCAATGAGACTTGAACTCACTCGTGTAGGTTTGCTAGTCGAGCTTGCTAACCATTACACCACCAGAGGCGCCCCTCTAATATACCAAAGATATGTTGATGATATCCTTATTCTTGCTAATAATATTAACAAAATCAACATACTACAAGACACCTTCCAAAAAAATTCAGTTCTTAATTTTACTCATGAACTAAACAAAAACAATAAAATCTCCTTTTTAGATGTTCTCATTGATTCTAACAACAATAATAACTTCACTACCTCTACTTACAAAAAACCCTCTAATAATAACTCCTGCACCCTCAACTTTAAAAGTGAATGCCCCTTCAGATAGAAAAAAGCAATTATTAATAATCTAATATCCCGTGCCAAACTGATCTCCTCCTCCAAAACAATATTTTATAAAGAGGTAGAAAACATAAAACAGGCTCTCATCAATAATGGGTTTCCTAACTATATTGTTGATGAACAATTTAAACGTATGATTAAGAATGTTAACCAACAAAATAAACACTGTACTACTCCACCCAGTCAACAAACATATATCAAACTTTTTTACCGTAACCAAATGCACTACAATTATAAATCAGATGAAAAAAATATTAAAAACATTGATTCATAGAAACATACTCCCCACTGATCCTAATAAAAAAAATAAAACTTATTATATATTATAATGAATTTAAAACCTCCAACTTAGTCATTAAAAATAATTCCTCTCCTTCGATTGGAGTTTTGCAAAAAACCAACATTATATATCAATTTAAATGTCCTTTAGGAGATTGTATCTCTGAAAATATGTATGTTGGTTTAACCTCAACTACCCTATCGAGGAGACTTACAATGCACCTTTCTGATACAAGTTCCATAGCACAGCATTTAAAAAAACATTCATGCCTAACAACAGAATTACGAAAAATTCTCACCGAAAACACATCAAAATAACAAACAAAAACTGCAGATTCTCAAAGCACTACATATTAGGAACATTCAACCCAAACTTAACAGAATTAATTTTCAAACCAATACTTTAATGTCTTTAACTACTGACACTATAGAACAATTTTAAAAGTAAATGCTACACACTGCAACTGCCCAGACGCTCTTCTTACAAAGTAGTAATGGACATACAAAAGTTACATCACTTTTGTAATAGATCCTCCCCTGATGATGGCCCAAAGTCGGGCAGAAAGTACTTGGGAAATAAACAGTTATGGAAAATACATCAATCAATTCCCATCGAATATTATAAAACCAATACGGCAATATGTTTCAACAAGAAAATGTGTAGACAGAAAATGTCAATTATGTTCAACGAAATTTGTATTAATATATATATATATATATATATATATATATATTTATAGGATTTGGTGTTAAATAGCCTACAAGGGTTGTTGATATGCCATAAAACCAAACCAACCAACAGAGCAGTAGTACCCATTAGAATCCCATCTATGAGTCAAATAGATCTGTTTTCAAATTATTTGTATTAGATAGGAATACTTAATATATAATTGTGTACAAAAAAACTACACAAAAAAGTTAATATAGACATTTACATGATTCTCTAAGTTCTTCACATAAAATAATCCTGACAAGTTGACATGCCATTAAAATCAGTCAATTAATAAAAAAAATATGTAAAGTTTATTTATAAAACTATAAAGCTCTGATAAATACACAAGCACACATTTTGCCTAAAAATGGCTTAATTTACTATAACTTGCAAAAAAAACTACCCTATGACCAGGATTTTAAGCTATTGTATTTTGACTAATTTGTATATGAATAAAAATGTAAAGATTTAGTTTAACTCTAAAAATTGTAAAAGTCTAATTTTACATTGAAGGGTGGGATAGGTCTGTAAAGTCCTCAACCCAACCAAGAAAAGAAGGACTTTAATGAATAGCATGTACATTTCATCACTCAATTTCTTTGTTATTCTGAGAACTTTTCAGTTCTCTCATATATTTTCTTTGTAAATCTAACCCTTCATTTCTATAAATTTAGAATTTTCAAATATTAATATGCTGAAAATATGATCCATTATCCCATTAAGAGGTACAACAAATTTGGTGGCTATAGCTCTGTTTTTGAATTGTGATGACAACCAAGAAAATAAAGATATTTTAAGATGTGCTTATAACTTTGTTGATTGCTTCCCCTTATATTAAACTATTCTTGCTTAATATAAGGGGAAGCAATCATGTATACTGGATTGTCTCCCTTGTTTTTCAGTAGAAATTATGTTGGTACAAAGATAATTGCAGTATTTCTTATCTTAGAATAAAAATATTTAATTGAAATAAAAACTATTAAAATCTATCCATTTTGGCCAACAATAAGCAAGTCTATTTATTCAGCTACCATTGAACTGTCATCATCATGGTTTCCTTTGACTCTCTCTCACCATCTGTCCCTATCAGCCGTCACTCTAGGTAAGTCCTATAGACGGTACCCAGTGCCTGCACACTTGATGAATGTAAGTTTTTACTAGTCAGCCAACACTGGCGTGACCATATTTTGGAGCCCACTGAAGAATGTCGCTTATAAGTTTGTTTTCACTTCTCAAATTGTGCCCTGCATATCTTGCTTGTCTTACTTGGATGGATTGTGTGATGAGAGGTAAGTGGCCATACAAATGCCTGTGTAGTTCCTATCTAGATTTTTCTCGAAGCATTTTGTTAAAGTCCAAGTTCCTGAAACTAATTTTTTGAGCTACTGCTTAGTTGTTAAAGTCCCCTTACAAAAAGTTGTCATGATGTTTTTAAAAAAAAAAAGTAAATGATAATTTGTTGTATAGAGGCTTGGTGTGTAAACTGTGTAGCACAGTTGATTGAATTTTTGTAGAATTATTTGCATCCCTTGTAATTGTCTTTAATTGGATCATTTTGAGATGAGGCTTCTTAATCTGAGAATTAATTTTTATTTATTGCGGACTTTTTGTCCTTATCTTGGTAGTTTGTTTTTTTTTTTTTTTGTTTTTTTTTTTTTTTGTTTTTTTGTGTGTTGTTTCTTCTTTCACTACGTTTCGGCCAAATTTCACCTCTGGCCTTCTTCAGGTGATTTTTACTGTGACCTCGGATAGGAATGATGAGTCTTGTAGCCATATTCCCAGTAATTACTGCCTTCCATAGTTGTCTATCGCACCACGTTTTTGACCAAGTAAACCTCTGGCCGGCTTGGGTAGGATTTCGGGGCCCGTGGCGCAGCGGATAGAGGCATTGAGTCTCTATGGTTCCAGGTGAGCATTGTCAAAAGATAGCGGTTTCAAATCCTACCCAAGCCGGCCAGAGGTTTACTTGGTCAAAAACATGGTGCGATAGACAACAACTATGGAAGGCAGTAATTACTGGGAATACGGGTACAAGACTCATCATTCCTATCCGAGGTCGCGGTAAAAATCACCTGAAGATGGCCAGAGGTGAAATTTGGCCGAAACATAGTGAAAGAAGAAACAACACAAAAAAAAACAAAAAAAACAACTACCAAGATGAGGACAAAAAAGTCCGCAATAAATAAAAATTAATTCTTTGCGTCCCTTGGCGCATTTTGTTGATGTCTTTTCAAATACATCTCTGCTAAGATGGTTCCCTGGAATTCAAGAAGTTGTAGTGGGTGGTTACATTTTCTGAACACCAAACAGTTGACCATAACATACTTTTGGTGCTGCTTTGGTTTAGGAAAATGTTTTTGCACTTCAGTCCAGCTAATTGTAGCATTGCAGAGTCTCAAAGAAAGTTGACAGATACAAAAGTGAAGAAATGATGACAAGTTTACATTAGGAAAAAGATAAATCAAATACATGGTCACAGAAAAATCTCACCTCATTTCTTTATAGATGTTACAACTTTCTTGTGTGTGACAATTTTCACTGCCTGAAAATATTGCACTGCTTCATGTTTAAGTAGCCATTTGTAATGTGATTTGCATGCATACATGTTAATCATTAATATTGTTATTGTTTAAGTATATGCATAAGTTGTTGTGTACATAAGGACAGCAGTCTTGTCAGAACAACCAATGAAAGCAGACCAGAACATGAGTGACATTTGTTTGTAATGTATTGAACAGACCTTTGTGAGAGATTGATGAAATGAATATTATTATTGAAGGAACCAGATTTTGTCATGAAGAAGGAAAATGAATTTCATCTGCCTTTGTCAAAGTGACAAGTCTTGCGGCATTGTTTGCCACAAAGTGACAAGTCTTGCAGCATTGTTTACTCTGGACAGGTCACAAAAACAGGAAGATGTGATGTGATGTTCTTGAGTTGATGACAGTTTTATTATTCTTCAAATCATAGCCATAACCTTCATTGGGATTGGGTGAGAGTTAGTTAACTCTGGAGTTGTTAAGTGTCACCATAGACATGTAAATTATTTGTATTAAGGATAATTACTTGAAGCTATAATTGCTTATTAAGGATTACTATTATCATTATTAGTTAGTTGAAACCATGTAACAGTGTGCAAACAACTATGCATATAAACATACAATAAACATGATTCTCTAACTTCTAGGCTTAAAATAACCCTTGATAAGTAGACATGCCATGAAAATCAATCAGTAAATCCATTCTCATTGTCAAATATACTCTTTTATAAAATAAGCTATATATTTAAAGAAAAATAAAAAACATTCCCACATATATATTCAGTTTTGATACTATCTATCAAACTATTTTTAAGTTATCTTGTGATCAGAGACACACATATTAAGACAGGATTATGACTTTGCATTTTTGTGATAACAAATAGTCTATCAATTTAATAGCTTTTATTTTTAAAAAGCATGAGAGAGAGAGACCAACCTGTTAGTTTTCTATCAGTGATCCAGTGTAAAAATTCTCTTTTCGTACTCATTATTTCTAAATAATGTGTTGTTTTTTGTTTTTGTTTGTTGTTTTATTTTTGCTTGATTGTTTTTGTTTGTTTTTGTTGTTGTCTTGTTTGATTGTTTTTGTTTTTTTGGGGAGATAGAGGAAGCAGTTTATTGAATTTTTGTTTTGAATATTGCCATCCAGAAATAGCAATCAATTGATTATTCTCTACTATCAGGGCATCAAGATCTAGACATCTTTGACCACCTTAAAAATGTAAGTCATTGTTCAAGTTAAAAAGTATGTTGAAAATATTTTCTAAAATAGTCACAAATTGCAAATTGATAGGTAATAATATAAAATAAAATTTTTTAAGTCAGCCGATTAAGTTTTTGTGACTTTTTGGATGACTGATGAAGCTTTTGATAATTTTGGCACCCCCTCATAATCATCAAGATGCATGAACAAAACTGAGTTCTCTGATTCTTTCTCGACAACCATCCTTATCATTCATCACTCCTGGTTGCTCTTCTAGAATGCATCCAATGTCTACACAGAGCTGATGTAAGTCTTTGTTAATCGGCCAACACTGGCATATTCAGATATTGGAATCCAGAAGAGAACGTCACTTATGAGTTTCTCCTTACTTCTCCAGCTGTGCCTTGCATGTTTTGTTTGTTTTACTTAAATGGTTTATGAGATGGGAGGTTGGTGGCTGTTCAAAAGAGCACTTAGTGTAATTTTCCATCTAACTTTTTCTCCATACATTTTGTTAGCATCCATATGGTAATAGTGACACAGCCACAGCTTAGAAGAAAACCCATTTTATCTGAGAGATAAAATTTCCATCTGACTGATAACCTGTCAATAGCAGTCAACACCTTTACTAAGTATATGTTGACATCACTTTCAGTAGATAAGATATTGCTACCGAGATATGTTCAGTGGTCTACTAACTTTAGAGGGTCACCATTCAGAGGAGAGATGACTCTGTCTTGTTTAAAATGCATGAATCCTGTTTATTTGCATTCATATTGAGGCCAATACCTCCTGTTGCTTGCTATGCAGTAGTCATTCAGCTTGAGCAGGTGTATTTTTGAGAAGCGCTAGATCATCAGCATAGTTTGCATCAGTCATAGTTTTTACAGGATATCATCTGCTTCTTGCCTTTTTCAATGTGAAACTATTTTCTTTTATTAGATCTATTGATGTTTGAAGTTCATAGTCTTAGCAGATTATAAAAATTTGGTGCTAATGTATCTCCTTGCAAGAGTCCAGCCAAAGTGTCAAAGAATTTAGTATCGCCATCAAGTAAGCAAACTATTGTCTTTGTGTTTTTATTGATCATTAACACTTAAATATGATATATAGGTTGTTTATCACATTCAGTATCCAAGTTAGATTCTTTGTCTATTCATCTTTCTTGTAGCAGCTGAATATTTTTTCTTTTCAATTACCTATAAATTTGTACCTTGTGACTATTCAATTTTAGCAGCTGGTATTTTCAACACACTTACTTACATTGGCCTAATGGGTAGAGTGTTCGCCAATGGCCCAGGAGACCAGAGTTCAATCCCAGGTCGAGTCATACCAAAGACTCAAAAAATGGTACTTGATGCTGCCTTGCTTAACACTCAGCATTATAAGGTAAGGATCAAGGGCAAAGTGGAGCAATCCAGGGAATGGAGTAGCGCCTTCCCCCTACATCTCGGTGTAGTAGCTATTTAAAAGGGAGCCTTTGAGTTACCCTCGGCTAGGGTTGGCTACTTACATTAAACCATTATTTTCAATCTCAAGCATGTCTGCTCACAAGGATCAACTAAAAAGTTCATAGGCTGACGTATACAGTACTCTCATCGAATGTGATCAAATGAGGTTTATCTTTTCAGCATAGTTTCCTTTGCAATCCACATGCTTCTTCCATTTGCACTGCAGTCCCCTTGGTCAAAAAAGCCATCAACAGTAGATATGACATTGTCATATGAACTTTTCCTCCCACCCTTGTAAATAATTTTTTTTTATACAATTAATCACACTACTCTAAAACATACCCAAATTAAAAACTCTTCTATTCAAGATATTGCTTTTTTTTTTTTTTTTTTTTTTGTGGAGAAGGTGGACTTCATTTAGCCTCCAAGTTAAATTATTTTCTTTGTTATTCATCTCTCTTCTAGCTACCTTTTTTCTTTTACCTATCAATTGGCACTTTGCAACTCTTTCTTCTTAGTAGCCAGTATTTTCAGCATACTTAGGCTATTATATTTGTTATATTACATTTTTTTTCATCTTAAACTGTATCTCCACTTAGAAATGTTTTTTTTTTAACAATAATACAATTAATCAATAGCCCTATCAGCAGAGCTTAGAATGTATCCCTTGCATAGAGATAACACCCCTCCCAAAAAGGCGTGTGGGTCCCAGGTATGACACTAAACTGCATCTGATCGTGAGGCTCCAGTTTTGGGCATCTGTGAAATGTGGAGTACTACTTCATTGCCATTACTCCCAGGTCCACTCTGATCCAGATTGGACCATTTGCAAAAAAATACCTCTTATGAAACTTCTATACAAAAAATATAAACATGAATGAACATGATTCCATATTTGTCTAGATATAAAATAACCCTAGACAGGTTGACATGCCATTAAAATCAAACTTGCATCAAAACTCTGCCATTCAAGATATTGATTTATTAAAAAAAAATTTCTATTTATTTTATTTTTTTATGTGAGGTTACTTAATTTAGTTATGATAGTGTTTTATTTTATTGATCAAAGATTGAGTGGCAATATAAAAGCTAAATTGTAAAATGCACTTGAAAATTGTGTTGTTCTAAATATAATCAATGTCCTTTTTATAATGCCATTGTTATTTCTTACAAATTCTGATATTTTTTATAAACAATAAAATTCATTTTCTACATTTGTCTCCTTTTCTATTTAAAAATGTTTAATTCATTCTATTAATCATGTTTACAAGCATACGTGAGTGTTTGGGCATCTATATGAATTGCAGAGTTTGTTTGTTTTTACTCTGTGAACAAATAGTTTCATGTTGAGATACCAAATATACAATGCATTTTTATAGTAAAATCTTTCCCAATGTATTTTTTATAATAAAATCACTTTCAAAGCATTTTTATAGTAAAATGTTTTCCAATGTATTTTTATAGCAAAATCAATTCCAAAGCATTTTTTATAGTAAAATATTTTCTATACATTTTTATAGTAAAATATTTTCTATGCATCTTTTATGGTAAAATCATTTCCTATACATTTTTTATAATAACATCTTTTCCAATGCATTTTTTTATAGTAAATGCATTTATATTTGATAAGAGTTTATCTATTCTTTATAGAAGGCCAAAATGTTCTATTAAGGCTACCAAATTTTTAAATTATTAAATAATTAAAAAGTGTTTGTCTCTTCTCTATAGAAGACTAAGCAAATTTGATATACATACTTATTTGATCCAAAATGTTTTAACATGAAAAATTTAAAAGATAGCCAATTTTCTCTGTGAAACACTTTCTGATAAGAAATAATCATCAACAGGAAGCCATATAACTAATCATACAGATATTAATATACACTGTGTCAGCCAGATTTTAAACCTGGCTTACCAATTCCATTTTCCACTGTTAATAATTAAGCCAGTTCTATATCTCCTGAAAAATTTACTTACTGACAATCTGATTAAAAAATAGATAAATTCTGAGGATGATTCAAATAAACATTGAAAAATTAACATAGTCATCTATTTGTTAATTTGTTAACTACTAGGACATTTTTCAGAGTTGTATTCTTTTAGCTTATTACATCTAATGGTTTTTAGAAGTGATCTGTATAAAAATGAAAGAAATTCTATGCAACTTGAATAAGATTGCAATATGAAACATTTATCTAAAGAAGGCTGAAGGATGTATTTGTCTTGATTGTAATAATAATAATATAAAATAGAAGCAATAAGAAAATTTTTTTAAATAATAATTATACTGGGTTTGGCAGAATGATCTCTCTATTGTGAAGCAAAAAAATAAATAAAGGCTCAATAGATCTTATTCAAAATTTAATTTTATTTTAAGAAAAATATTTACCATTTTGTTTGGTTTGGTTTTATGGCATATCAATCATTCTAGGTTATTTAATGCCAAATCCTATTTATACATACATACATATATGACTTGTAAACACAATTTGTTGATAACATTTGTAAACGAGCCTGAGCTCTTTTTTGCACACAGTTAAAAGGTTTTATATAACAGTCACAATTTAAGATCAGTCATTTGTTTGCACGCATAGTTTGTTCTATTTGACCTTATCAGGTGCTGCCACTCTGGGTCAGAGTGGACCTGGGAGCAATGGCAATGAAGGGGTACTCTACATTCCCCAAATCTCTTAAGGCTGGAGCCTCTCCATCAAATGGTTTAATCTCATTTGGGGGGGGGGTCTTACCCCTCTGCAGAGATGTAGTCAGTGTATTCTATACCCCCCCCCCAGCCAACTGAACAATTACTGTTTTGTGTTGTTGTTATCACTTTATATCATCCAAATATTTGCCCTCAAGTTCTGCAGCATTCACCTACTTATTTCCTCTTATATTGTTGTGATTTCATGTCAAGTAAAATCTTGTCTGCAGCTGACATTTGAAGACTTTAACCTTCAGGTATTTCCAAAGGAAGTAATCACATTGATAGGGTGAGCAAATTACCTGCGGGGTGTCATCATGTAGGCACCCTTGAAAAAACATGATATTCACTATTCCACTTGCCCAGTCAGCTGGGGCTGTAGAATACACTGACTGCATCTCAGCCAAGGGGTAAGACATCCCCCCGCACCAACGAGTGTCCTGTATATGACATTAAACAATCTGATGGTGAGATTCCAGTAATGCTGGAGCTTTGGGAAATGCGGAGCACACCTTCATTGCCATCACTCCCAGGTCCACTCTGGCCCAGAGTGGTAGCACCTGATAGGGCTCTATCTATGGATCAAATAGAACTAAACTGCGTTGTTTGAAATAAAACTAATTATTTGTATAAAAATGGATTTGGCATTAACTAGCCTAAAAAGGTTGATATGTCATGAAACCTAAACAACCAACCAACCAATCACTATTCCACACCATGATGGTAGTGGGAGAGTCCCTATAGTGTAGTGAGTGAGTTCAAACTCCAGGCATACAATTACATTCACTTTGGTACTAATCATCATCATCATCATCATCATGTCGTGCTGGTAGCACGGATATCCCTGACCCTCTCTCTCCACTTTTCCCTATCGTTCATCGCCTCAGGCAGGTCTTCTGGACAACATCCCGTATCCTCACATAGTTGCTGAATGTATGTTCGTGCTGGTCATCTTGCTTTTGCACAGCCATGTGTGGGGGTCCATAACAATACATCACTTATGAGCTCGTCCCTGCTTCTCCAGCAGTGTCCTGCATGTCTGGTTCGTCTCACTTGAATAGTTTTCATGATAGGAGGCAGGTGGCCGTACAGTTGGTGTCTTGTGGGGTGTTGCCACCAGGACTTGTTCAAGATTGCTCGCAGCATTCTTGTGTAATTGCCGTCTAGCTTCTTCTCCAGTCGTTTTGTTAGAGTCCCTGTAGTGCATTCATATAGCAGTATCGATGCGACCGCTGCCTGGAAGAAACTGCGTTTCAGATCCCCACCAACAACTATGGGTTGAATAAAAAATGTACCAGTCATGCTGTCCTTCTGCAAGGATGACTTTGGATTATTTAATCCGCCAAAGTTGATATGCATCTTTATTTTTGGTTTGGTTTCTTTGTTTATTAAACAAAGGAACCAAACCAAAAATATATATAAACTGAATATGAATCTAAAAGGTCATAATGTAACATAGGACCAACGTGTTGTGTTTTAAAGAAAGGAGTCCGCAGAAAAAGAAATACTCAAACTCGAAGGTTAGGGAAGAAAATATAGTAGTTGTTTATTATTCACTACGATCGTTGCAACTCGAAAAGTTTGTTTCGTTATGTTCTTCTCCCTTCCTCTTGGTGGCGATGGCGGGTGTCAGTGAGAACTGGCTGTTGACACACACCTGACAGATGGGTCATAGCAGACTGGGTTGGATGGGTCGGGGCCTCGGAACTTTTGACGCGCCTGTTTTGAAAGCTGCCTTCAACTCTGCCAAAATCTTGTGACTTGTTTTCTTATATAGAGATTTTGGGGAACAAATCGAAGATCCCCGAATGTTCGATGTCACCAGTGAAACTGTCATGAAACACGTGATCATTCATCTGTGATTATTTTAAAATCACGTCTAACTTTGCAGGTCATTCTGCCCGCACGCGCTAGTCTCATGACACCTTCACTGATTGACTACAGTCGATGCGCTTGCGCGCTCTCAACGACAGCGCCCATCCGTAATATTACAATAATAGAATACAAACTAACAGAATCTGAGAAAATTCATTGATAATTATAACAATATCTTCAATCACCAGTTTTCTACTGTAGGTGTTTATTTTTACTTATTTTAATGATTACTAGGCTCAAACTATCATTAGTAAATTTCATCCTCATTAGTTGCCTTATACTTTTGGCCATGTGGCAAGGTAGACATGAATTCAATTTCTTTATTTAATCATTTGGGTCATATGCTATTTTATTGTACACTTGAGCTTCACAAAGTGGTTCATATAAACTCCTGGAGATGAATTTTAAAAAAATAGGGATCCATACGGGTTAATTTACTAGTTTACATTTATAAACCTCTACAACAGGAGAACAAAATTTGCTAGATCATGTAAAGTAGTTACAAGATATTGTACTCTTAACAGAATGCCTGATTTGGTGTGATGGTCACCAGTGATGTGTCATTTAAATGAATGAACAATCTGATTCTGATGTTGCTAAACCTTTTCAACATCACAAACCTGACGATACTACCACGATATAAAAAGTGTCCTCGTGGTGTAATGGTTAAAGCGATGAACTGTGGAATCGTAGTACGTGAGTTCGTACTCCAGTCGCACTATTACGTTCACTTTCGGGCAAATACCCTTGGGAAAGGTATGAACCCCCATATTCTCCCTCCAGCTATGGGTAAATAGTAGGACGGACTAGGTTCTTTGGCCTTGGTGAGGCAACTAGTCTAGGAGAAGGAAAACTCTGAATTCAAAACCTGTTAAACTCCGCTTAAAAATTGACCTTGTGTCATACCCTGCCCGAGCGGAGGGGTTGGTAAATAGTACCACGATATAAAAAGTATAAAAGAGCTATTTGAGAAAGTAAAAATGGACAACATTATAGCCTCTCTGAAAGAAATGCATTTATACCAAATATTATTGTAAACTAAATGTGCCAACCACAAAAAAAAAAACCTCCCAAACCTACACACATGTGACTATGAGTATATAACAAAAACCCCTACACTATTTGATAGGGACTTAACACCAACATTTGGGCCTCTAGGCATAAAATGACCCTAAACAGGTTGACATGCCATTAAAACATTAAACAATCACAAACTTGCCACCTAATATTTGTGATCTCCTTGGTATCCACTAAACTCATCCTTCCCATTTCATACTATTGCATTCAGTTTCAGACTAATCCCTTGGGAAAAGCATGAACCTCCTTACTTTCCTTCTACAAGGATGGCTTTAGCATTAAATAATCCACAAAGGTTGGTATGCCATTAAACAAAAACTAACCAACCATCATTTCCATTAAAAGGGTAATTCAAGAATTTAAGGTCTGTTTGCATTTTATCATTAACTGATTTTTTTTCTTGTGTTAATTGTATTAAATTTGTAAATTAGTTATATTTTGTAATTTAATATTCAATTATTTGGGGGTGATTGGAAATTAAATTTGGTTACGGAGGGGGGGGATCAAATAAAATGTTTGAGAAGCCTTCATTTACACTGTGAACGCAATATTTTGTGCTTAGTTCACATCAGATTCTAAAAAAGAAAGGCTTAGCAATTATTGGTAGAAAGGGGTCTGTGCTCTAGACTAAAATTTGTAAATGTTTTACCCCATACTTCCCTTGTGCCACAACCATGCTAAGTTTAGTAAATAACTGTTTTTTGCATTTTGGGGAGAGTGGGAAAGGGTCGTAAATAACAACAAAAAAAGTTATTTCCTACATTCCAGTATGTTCTCTATCTCTGCTTTAAAGCCTGGACTTACCGATAAGACAGTATTCGGCGGTTCGTGTAGTATAATGGTTCCCAATATTAGTGAGTTCGATTCTATTAGCCTTGTACAATCCTCTTTCCGTACGATAATTAATAAGAGTGGTTTCCCTTTAATCATATTAAAGGGAGATAATTCCAAAAATTTTGTTTTTATTCGTTCCTTTTCTTATTTATAATATGCTCAAGTTTGCTGGTTTTTATCGGGTGGCATAATGCATGACAGCAGAGTGACCGTGAAAATTTTCAAAAACCACTCTCCCATATCTATCATTAAGTAACGAATAACTAAAAACTTTGTTACACTTGTCAACCGTCCTTCAACTGGTAAATATGACAATTTTGTTTTTATGTGAACATTTTCTTTTTTTTTTTTCTTTATCACAAAATTACTGACATTTTCAATACTGCTAATTGCACCTTCTTTTTCTTGTCCTTCTGTATAAAAAAAATTAATTACTTTTAAAAACCGTTGAAAAAAATTACATCTTTTGAAGTGATTTGGTATCTAACTATAAATTTTGATTTGATTGATTAATTTTAACTGCATGTCAACTTGTTTAGTGTTAATTTATACCTAGAGGTTAGGGAATTGCGTTCATTATACATTCATATTTACTTTTTTTACTTTTTTTTTTTTTTTTTGGTTTGTGCATACAGTCTTTCAAATACAAATAATTTTCAAACAAATCTATATGACCTATAGATGGAACCCTAATAGATACTACTACTCCAGGTTGAAGTTGACCTGGGAGTAATGGCAATAAAGGAGTTATGTTATGTTCTCCGGAGCTAAAGCCTCACCATTAGATACAGTTTAGTGTCATGCCCAGGTTACATTTTGATTACATATATGCAACTACTTCAGCCACCAAACAAATGTAAATAAATTTCTGTAAAATCTTATTTTGAATAATTATATGAATAAATTATGATAGATAAAAAATCTGTTTATGCTAACCCTGGTAAAATTCAATAGGGCCTTATAGAAAAAAGAAAGACTCTTAAGACACTACACAAAAAATGTAAATCCCTAACCTCTTGGTATGAAATAACCTTAGACATATTGACATGCCATTGAAATTAATTAATCAAACTCAAACAATACCAGGTATCCCAGCTAATACATACACAAAAATTTTTTTCTTCATTTTTAAATGGCAAACATTTCAATCTTGGCTCAAGTTAAAAAATTCTATAATCTGATTACACAAATTTTTCATAAGATATAGAAGATACAACTTTAACTAACTCTTAGCTGTTGTTATAATCTTTCCCCCCCCCCCCAAGTAAAAAAGAAACTTACTTGGCTTTTGTAATTTCTTGTGTTTTATGTATAGATATTTGTTCTTTTTTTTATGTTATCAGATTATTTTTTTTTAAACCAACAGATATATTATAAAGTAAATCAAAAGTTTTGCAATATTTTCATAACATGAGGCACAATATGTTACCTTTAGATGCTTTTGCAAAGGTCATGGAGGTGACTAACCACACTGGACTGTGAGATGCCAAGTTCGTCTGATACTGTCCAAGTGCAACTCACTGGATTTGCCCCTATAACTTAAAACACGGCTTTGTTTTAGGCCTACCTGATCAAAATTTCTTGAACCATCTGATTACTGTACTGTGATCAACTGCACCTTTGTCTTTTATATAACAAATATTTTTGGTTGCTTCAAAAGTTTTATGGCCCAGTTAAAACTCATAAACTATACGTTCCTGAATTAGACTATGTTGCATGTTCATCTGTGCAGCTTTTAAAATCTGCATAAAATGAAGAAATGTAAAACATGTCACAATACTACCAACCACAATGGCTACCTACTATCACTTTTTAACTGCTGTAGTCGCATGAGGTCTACATCACAAACTAGCATGTGGCAGAATATTGCAGAACTTTTGACTCACCCTTTCAAATTCTTTTTTTTTTTTTTTTTTTTTTTTTTTTCAAGCTCAAATTTGCTTCACAATTTTTTTTTTTTTAATGACAAACTTTTCAACCTTGGCTCAGGCTAAAGAATTGGTTGACCTGATCTTAATTTGACCAGTCAATCTTTTTACAGATATAGAGACTAAATTTTTAATCAATTCTTAGTTATTGATATATGCCTTTTTTTTTTTTTCTTCCCCCCCCCCCCCCATTTGGCTTTTATGATTCTTGTGTTTTATGTGCCAACATTTATTCATCCTATTTTGGGGGTTTTCAGATATTTTTTATTAATTTTATTTTTAAGCCCTGACTTGTTTGACAGTTCTGGCACTCAAGAGACTCTGCTTCAACACTATTCACAGTAAGTAAATCAACTACTTTAAATATTCTATTCTTTAAAAAAAAAGTTCAAACCTGCGAAATATGTTCTTTGGACAAGGTTCTTTCATCATTAATGATGAAATCGACTAGTGCAAATATGAACGATTTCAATTTTGAAGTTTAAGCGACACCTTCTTTTATTTACAGTATTTACCTCCCCTTAACTAGAAAAAGTTTAATTATTTCCCTTAGATCTGTAGCCTTCACAGCGCTAGCTCAAGAAATTACCATTTTTCACGTTTTTGTGTGTTAGTCAACTCTCAAGGCATACTGGTTTTTACTTCACTCTAATGCCCTTTTTACTTCACTGTAATGCTATGAGTAAATAGCTGTGCTCTTTATCCTTGAGATGGCAACCAGTCTAGAAGAAGGAAAATTCTGAATTCAAACTGGCTGTACTCTGCTTAAAAATTGACCTTGTGTCAAATGCTGTCTGTGGCGGAGAAGTCAGGTAAATACATTTAAATATATGAATTGATTGATGAAATATTTAATCATCAAATCACCATTAAATTCCTGAAAAAGGAAACAAAAAAAGGTGCTATGTACAGGCCACATTGTTTCTCTTGTAAACTAATGAAAATAAAAATTCAATATAAAAAATGACTTGATGAATAATGCCAAAAGGCTTGTTACTTCTCTCAGCACAAATCACAGCACTTCCAAAGTTGGCTGAAGCTTTAGAATACTCCAAATGCACCTTTGCAGAGAGGTAAAACACATGCAATGGCACTACCTGTTGGCTCTGCTTAACAACCCATAATGCCTGAAGATGGAATCCTGGAGACTACTCGGTGGTCGTGTGACCAGCAACACTCCATTTCATCCCTGGCTTCAGTTAGACGGGTGGTCAGAGAGGCTTAATCTAATCAATCGGCTGGTCATGTCAAGCCCTAGTACCTATATGGTTAAGGCCCTAAACGTATTCTTCAAATTACTATAATGGCAAGCAAATACTCAATCCTTTTTATCTTGAATGTGGTGGCTGATGGTCAACTGCATTGAAAGAAATAGTTAATGAAAATTATTTTTAGCAATATATCAGCACACATCAAATCATGCAAAAACAGGAAGATTCTAGCCCAATCAGCTGATCTCTGCAGAGGGGTAAGACCCCCTCCCCAATGAGTGTCCAGAATATGACATTAAACCATCTTATAGAGAGACTCCAGCCTTAGAGATTTGGGGAATGTAGAGTACCCTTTCATTGTTATTGCTCCCAAGTCCACTCTGACCCAGAGTGGTAGCACTTGATAGGGTCCAATATATGGATCAAATAGAATACACTGTGCATAAACAAATGACTGATGTTAAATTATGACTGTTATATAGCAATATTTGAAACCATTTACTTATGTAACAAAATATTTACAAATCATGTATATTTGATATATATGCATAAAGAGGATTTGGCATTAGATAGCCTACAATGGTTGATATGCCATAAAACCCAACTCAACCAAATCAAACCAAAAGCAGTAAAACTCATAACTCATATGCTTAGGTAGGCCATGTACAAAAATAAGGTAAACCACATACTACAATATTGCCAAAAATAAAGTAGACCACATACTACAATATTGCCAAAAATAAAGTAGACCACATACTACAGTATTGCCAAAAATAAAGTAGACCGCATACTACAATATTGCCAAAAGAGCTCTAATTGAGAAATTTCTGGATGTTGCTTGATCTTCTTCATTTTCTCTTTTCAGAATAAATTCCCCATATGTAATTGTCTCAAACACCCAAGATTCACCCTCCCAACCACTAGTGCCATTGGCAGAATCACCAGATAAACAGCTGCAGCAACAACAACAACAACAACAAACACCACACGAAGGATCATCAGAAAATCAATTTCAAGACCATATTCAGCAACAGCAGCATCAAGCGTTCCATTCCTCACTGTTATCACAGGAAGAGCTACCAGTAGCATCCCAGGCACCAAACCTGGAATGTACAAAACAACAGTCAGACATGGTAGAAGGTGCTGTAAGACAGTTGCAGTTAGTGCCAGGAGAAAATCAACCAAGAAGCCGCCCAGCTGTAATAGAGGATGACAAACAATCAAAACTAGGAACGGAAGCAGTAGAAGGTGAAAGAATCGAAGAGGATATGGAACACACTGGTTTACAACTCGCAATTGTAGATCCGTTTCAGGTTAGAGAACATGAGTTACAATCAGTGACAAGTTGTCAGCCTCAGATCATACATGAGGAGATACAATCCTCAAAAAGACCAAAGACAATACATCCATCTCAGATGATACAAGATGGAATTGAACCCTTACAGACGGAGCTAGAAACAATTCATACATCTCAAATATCCGTACAAAATGAAATTCCAACACAAATTTTTACAAAGCAAAAAACAGTGCAAGAAACTTTGTTACCTCGGTCTGAAATATCAGAAAGAGCTTTATCACCACGTCCAGAACTCTCACAGGCCAAACAGCAAGAGTTGGTTCCAACAACTTCGCTTCAGGTTTGAACAGCTACTACCTTAATATTGTTGTTGAAATTTAAAGGCAAATTTAACATTTTCATACAATCTTTATCAAAAAATTTTTTTTTTAAATAGATCAATAAAGGTTATTAATTTTTGACTACTATTCCTTTCATCTTAATTTCAATTGTCTTTTTATTTTTATTGCAACTGCATTAGTAAACAACACCGATGAGAAATAAAGACTATGCAGACATATAGGAAGCCTATCTTAGCACAACAACTTCTTTACCACTTGAGCAATATACCTAATCTTTATTTTCTCCATTGGATTCTCCTGTTTGATGTATTTGTTTACATACATTATTGTAGTAGTAGTTGTAGTAATATAAACTTGAATTTTAATTGCTCTAATTTGTCTTTACTCATAACTCCACTTTGAGCTGCAGTGATAATACCTATTAGGGTCCACTCTTTGGTTCAAATAGATTTGTTTGCAAATTATTTGTATTAGAGAGGAATACTTCGTATCATGTAACCATGTGCGAAATATTATGTAATGTACACAATTCCCTAACCTCTGGGCATAAAATAACTCTCGATGAGTTGACATGCCATTAAAATCAATTTTCTTATTAGATGAAGCATTGTCAATTTTTATTGAACTGCAACATCATAGTAAACAAGTTCAATCTCCAGTCGTGCAATATCATTCACTTTTGGGCTAATCCCCCCACCCCCATGCTATATCATTCACTTTTGGACTAATCCCCCCCCAACCCTCGTGCTATATCATTCACTTTTGGACTAATCCCACCCGACCCCCGTGCTATATCATTCACTTTTGGACTAATCCCCCCCCAACCCTCGTGCTATATCATTCACTTTTGGACTAATCCCACCCGACCCCCGTGCTATATCATTCACTTTTAGACTAATCCCCCCACCCCCGTGCTATATCATTCACTTTTGGACTAATCCCCCCACCCCCGTGTTATATCATTCACTTTTGGACTAATCCCCCCAACCCCCGTGCTATATCATTCACTTTTGGACTAATACCCCCCCGCCCCCATCCCTAGGTTAAATAATACCACTACTGTTCTTCTGCAAAGGATGGTTTTGTCAGCCAGGAAGGTTGATATGTCATTAAACAAAGAAACTAAACCTTTTAGTGAGAATTTGCAGCCTCTCAAGAAGTCCAACTCTACTCGTGCCTTTCATTTCACAATAATGTCCTTGAGAAAGGCACAAATCTATCTGTTCTCCCTCCAGCTATGGATAAATAGTGGGGCAGACTGGGCCCCTTTAACCTTGGTTAGGCAACCAGTCTAGTTAGAGATAAATACCATAAATTACAGTATATAACTCAAGCTTTTAACCCTGAAAAAATCTCTACAAAACTAGGGATCAACTTATACCTTTACTACAGAGTGGTCAACCAGTGGTAAAGGTTTGGGTTTTAGCCCTGCTGTATAAGTTGATCCCTAGTTTTGTAGAGATTTTTTTAGGCTTAAAAGGTTGACTTGGATGCTATAATTTGCATCTATTGGTCTCTTATAAAGCTATAACCTATGAAATTGCATGTAGATATATGATTATAAGTTTAACAGTGATAATAAAAGAACAGTCTAGGCACTTGTCTCACCAATTTGGAAAGAAGTTTGAAACTTTTACAATGATGACCCTAACAGTTTTTGAAATCTAACCAAAAAGGTCAAAACCTTAGCTGTACAGACAGACATTTAATGAATTATGATAAGATTTTTCTACTCACACTTCTGTCAGCCTATTCAACCAGCCTCTTTTAGGTCATGGGCAAACAGAGCAGAAATTTTTACGTAGTTGACAAAAGGTGATCATGTTGATTAGGGAAGTCAAATTAACAACTAGTTTCTTAAGCAGGATCTTTATTTTTATTTACATAGAATTCATTGAAAAGGAGTTGTAATCACTTTTTTTATTCGTAAATTATTTAGTGTAATGGTACAATTGGTATGTTTGATGTTAAGGATGATATTTATCTGCGTCCCCACCCACCAATGATGCACTAACATTAAATAAATAGGGCCCAATTGGCTGGGAGGCTGTAGAATACACCGACTGCTTCTCTGCAGAGGGTTAAGACCCACCCACCCACGAGTGTCCTGTATATGACACTAAACAATCTGATGGTGAGGTTCCAGTGATGCTGGGGCTTTGGGAGATGCGGAGCACTCTTTCATTGTCATTGCTCTCAGGTCCACTCTGGCCCGGAATGGTAGCACCTGATAGGACCCTATCTATGCGTTAAATAGAACTAACTGCATACTTATGCTAAACTGAATTACTTGAATTAGAACTGTTTGACTAAACTGAATAGCTTGAAATAGAAATGTTTTTGACAATCAAACTGCAGGTTTATGCTAAACTGAATTGTTTGAAATGGAACTGTTTTTGACATTGAAACTGTACTTAAACTGAATTGTTTATTATAGAACAGTTTTCACATTTAACTGTGTGTAAAGAAAATGTGTACTTATACTAAACTGAATTAGCTGAATTAGAACTGTTTGAATAAATTGAATAGCTTGAAATAGAAATGTTTTTGACAATTATACTGTGTACTCATGCTAAACTGAATTGTTTGAAATAGAACTATTTGCATAAAAATGGATTTGGCGTTAAATAACCTACAAAGGTTGATATGCCATAAAACCCAACCAACTAAATAAATAGAAGGAAAGACAAAATATGCATTTGTCTGTACAAGAACATTTAATCTTTTATATACATACTTTACATACCAGTGGTATTAAAAGAATATATAAAAGAATGTGTCCCAACTGATGAAAAAATACCTACATTGTTCCATAAAAGGGGGTACAAAAATGGAAAAGACTTATTTGATAAGTTTGCTTGATATTGCCATGTGGCTCTACTGCTCCCTGGTAGGGACAATATCACCAATGTTCAAAGAACAGGCAAAAAGTAGGTCTAGAAGAGATACCCAATTAACATGCCTATTCTCTATGGGTGATAATTATTTATTGTCTCCCTACATACTAAAGTAGGTCACTTGTTATTTTGGTAAATTATTTTGAGTATGGTACTTTGAAATCTCTCTCGAGTCTTCTTTGATGGACCTGTTTCTTTTGAATCTGAAAGTATTTTAAAAGCAATTCTAAAAATCCCTACAGTTCTACCCTGGTTTGTGCTTAGGTACATCTAGAGCAGTAATTCCCAATATGGGGCGCAGTAATATTTTGGTTGGGCATGCAATATATTGGTGGGGTTTGTTTAGGGACCAAGTTAAAGGCCTTTTAAGCTTCCTTCACGTGAATTGCAGTAAAATTAAATGTTATGGGGGGGGGGTATCAGAATTTTAGAAACACCAAAGTGGGGCATGGCTCAAAATTGGTTGGGAACCATTGATTTAGAGAGAATTTTATTGCAGCTTTTGTTTTACATCATTCATTAAATAACAATTTTGCCAAGTCTCAGACAGTCGTAAAATTGCCTCATTTAGTTTTATAGAGTTGAAAAAAAAAATTCTTTTTTTATAAAAACAAGTCCCCCACTTAAAACAGTCCTGGGTGGTAAGGTTTCCGTCCTGGAGGTCTTGTGAGTGTGAAGTCACCTCTTCATTGCAATTACTCTCCACCCCACTCTAGCTCATGGTGGTAGTACCTGTTAGGGTCCAGTTTGTGATAATGATTTGGAACTATATTAATACATTCCTATTTTTTAATAATAATAATGATGATTGCACAGTTATACGGTTTCAAGTTGGTTGGTTGCTTGTTTTGTTTTACGACGTATCAACTCTTTTCGCATCATTTAACACCAAATTAAATTTCAAACAATTCAGTTTAGTATAAGTATAGTTTTTTGTTTACAAACAGTTAAATGTTAAAACAGTTCTATTTCAAACAATTCAGTTTAGCATAAGTACACAGTTTAGTTCTATTTGACCCATAGATAGGACCCTATCACTCCAGGCTAGAGAGGATTGGGTGCTATGGCAATGAAGGGGTACTCCACATTCCCCAAAGCTCCAGCATTTCAGTTTGTTTAGTGTCATATCCAGGACACTCATTGAGGGGTAGGGATCTTACCCCTCTGCAGAGAAACAGTTGGCGTATTCTATAGCCCAAACCGACTGCTGGGCAATATATGGTTTCAAGTATTACTATCTAATACTAATAATTTATACACAATTATATGGACTGCGGAGTTCGTGCTCCAGTCGCACTATTACATTCACTTTCGGGCAAATACCCTTGGGGAAAGGTATGAACCCCCTTATCCTCCCAGCTATGGGTTAAATAGTACCACTACTGTTCTTCTAGGAGAATAGCTTTGGCATTAAATAACCTACAGGGGTTGATATGCCATTAAACAAAGAAACCAAACCAAACCTTATACACAATTATATGGTTTTATGTATCTATTCTTACTTAATAATAATAATAATTTGTTTTTACACAGTTATGGGGGGCTCCTTGAGGTGTAGTGGCTAATGTGCTGAACTGCAACATCATTGTATTGGAGTTCAAGGGGTCAAATAGAACTGTTTAATCATTTACTGTATTTAAAACCATTTAACTGTGTGCAAACAAATGAACATTACTGGAACCTCACTATCAGATTGTTTAGTGTCATATCCAGGACACTCGTTGGAGAGGGTCTTACCCCTCTGCAAAGGTGCAGTTGGTGCATTCTACAGCCCCAGCCGACTGGGCAATTGAGACATTAAATCAATGTTTTGGGGGGGGGTTGTATTATATCAGCTTCCAGGAATGCAATCTTTTATTCTTTTTTTTTTTTTTTTAGTTTCTTATCTCAGTAATAAATCATATTAATGGGTTGCATCTATTTTGAGACAGTTTTGAATGATTTTGTCTCCAAATAAGAAGCAATGCAAAATATATTTCCTTTCTTGTCCAAGGCATTGTGATCAAAGATTAATAGTTGTTATACTATTTTCAAATCTGAAACAAAAAAGAACATAACATTATTATTAGTAGAGTTAATAGCAGTCACATGGGTCTTATGTATATTGAGACATCCTGTCCAAGTGTAATACTTACATCCGCAATCTAGATGAGGATAATTTCTCGTTATTTGCTTCATTTTTTACTGAACAAAATTACATCTTCAACTAGCAACAATTCAGTCATTGACCATATTTCTTTAGTCTTTCCTTCCACTAACCACTAACCACTAAGGTGGAAAGATCAATCTGTAATTACCCATCCCCTCCACCATGGACTGGATGTGACACAAGGTCAATTTTAAGTGGAGTACACTTGGTTCAAATTCCATTTTCCATTTATACTGGTTGCCTTACCACAGCTAGAGAACCCAGTCTGCTCTACTAACTAACTCGCTATAGTTGTGGAGGGAAGAGAAAAGATTCATGCCTTTCCCAAGGGCATTAGCATAAAGTGAAATCCAAACAGCATCGCCCAGGATTTGAACTTACATTGCTGATTTCATTTTCTTATAATAACCATAATATTAAATGTATCTAACAGATTTATCTATCAAGATAGTTCAGCTCTGTCAGCATTTCTATTTGGGGTGCCTCAGGTGCCGGACAATAAACCCAGCCCTTAACCCCTGTCCTCAAGTTGACCTTGCTAATTACTGCTCTATGGCAAGCGCTCTTATTAAGTACAAACATATACATAGATATGCATAGTCTGACACAAGGCTGTAACTGTAGAGTGCCAAATGTATATATTTACCCAACCCTTACGCCACAAGCAGGATATGACATTGTTAATTTTTAAGCAGAATACAGCTGGTTTGAATTCAGTTTTCCTTCTTCTAGACTGGTTGCCATACCAAAGCTAAAGAGCTCAGCCTGCCCTACTATTTACCCAAAGCTGAAAAGAGAATAGTTGGATTCATATCTTTCTCAAGGGTATTAGTATGAAGTGAAGTGGGAACAGCCTCGTCCAGGTTTATACCACAAGTATTTCCAAGTGTAAACTAAATTTTGCTGAGACTTGTTTAATAATCCTGCCAAACTCTTGTCCACCCCCACCCCAGATATAAACATATACATACAGCAGCTGAATCTATTCCTGTATAAAGTCACTTGAGTAGGGCACCCAGTTAGACTCAAACTCATTGACACTAGTCTGTAGCATGTAATTTAGTTAGTATAATTAGTTTTCTGGAGATGTTAAACTAAAATGAAAACATTTGGAAGTAGAAAAATTTAAATATTCTTTTTAATTTTCTTCATTAAATGAGATAAAATTTTGCCATTTTCTTTTTTTAAGAAAGCCAACACCACTGTGATCCTTCATATTTTAGCTTAGTCTGGCACAAGGCCAGAATAGTAAGACACCCACTAGAGATAAACCTCACTAATGTCCTTTGAGACAAATCTGCTAACCATTGTTAAATAGATATTTACTATGGTTTGTTTAGTCTGGCACAAGGCAATAATAATGGGACCCTCAGTGAGTATCAAACTCACTCATAATGTTCTGTGAGACAAACCTACTAACCATTCTTGTATTCTTAGATACTCTAAGTTGTATTTACCAAACATAATCTGGCACAAGGCCGCAATAGTAACTTAAATTTACTAACAATTTACTTGGAGATAAAACTTCTAAGCATTGATCTCTGAATCAAGGCTACGGTGATTAGACATTCAGTATGTATCAAACTTAATAAGAATGTCCTGTGAGACAAATTTTCTAATCACTGATATACCATAAACATTTTTGAATAGTCATTTCTAAAGTTTAGATTGGTACAAAGACAGAAGTATTGGAGACTCAGTGAGGATCAAACTCACTCAATGATCTACTAATTTAATAACCACCAAGGTTACCAAGAAAAACTATGAGTAACTTAGATTTGTCATAAATATGGGGCACCTAGTAAGGATCAAATTCACTAATGTCCTGTGAGACAAACCTGCTACCATAGAGACTCTAAGTAGATATTTACTGAGGTTAGCTTAGTCTGGCACAAGACCAAAAATGTGTGGCACTCAGTGAGGTTCAAAATCTCAACTGTTGCAAACATACCATTTTGATTCTTACAAAGAAGCAAATGTTATGAGATTGTCTTTCCTTTTTGCAGGTCACAGACGTCCCCTTATCTCAACAAATTGACCCTTCAAATATTATATCAGCACCAATTGCTGAACAAGAAGAGAACAAAGATAATCAAAGACAGACACCTCCTCTCCCTCCCATGAATCCCTCATTTCACATATCTGCCAACCAGACCCAATACATCCAACCCTGGCCTGGCTATGTGCTCAGGAAGCCATCTAATAAACTTATGAGATCCAATGTTTATAAATACTCTAACACTGATGATAGTCAGAATGTTGAGTCAATGATGACTGGTAAAAGTCCTGTGACCCTTGAAAAGAAAACTCCAAAACATTCCTTTGAAGCAGAAGAAATCTTAGCTCAACCTTGTCAAAGTAAGTTGACTTTTTTATAGAACAGTATTAAAATTGTTTTATTTCTTATTGGTCAAATATATAGAATTTTCATGGTGTTTTTGTGGGAGAGGTTTACAATTTAGGAAAAGGATAGTTCATATATTTTAATAATTCAGAAAAATATTATATATAGTTTGAAAAAGGAACTCGCCAGTTGATTTTTATTTGTTTAATTGATTTATTTTAATGGCACATCAACCTATCTAGAGCTATTTTATGCCTAGAGGTTAGAGAATTACACTCATATGTACATTTTTGTGTAATTGTTTCCTAAGAGCTTTTTCTGCCCACACACACACATACACACACAATCCTATCAAATACACATAGTTTTTAAACAGATCTATTTGACCCCTAGACAAGACCCTAATAGGTACAGCCATTGCAGGTCAGAGTAATAGCAATAAAGGGTTTACTCCTAGAATGGTAGTATTTTTTAGGCTCCCATCTATGAGTCAAGTAGATCTGTTTAAAAAAATTATTAGTATTAAATAGTAATACCTGATATCATATGACTGTAAATTATTTGTATTAAGAATAGTTAATTGAAACTATAATAGTTTACTAACAATTATCATTGGTTACTTGAAACCATGCAACCATGCAAATTATTTGTATTAGATAGGAATACTTGAAACCATACAATTGTGTGCAAGTTATTTGTATTAGATAGGAATACTTGATATCATATAATTGTGTGCAAAAAAAACTCTTAAATTATACAAAAGATGGAAATATAAATGTACAATGAACATAATTACCAAATCTCTAGGCATAAAATAACCCCTGAAGGGTTGACATGACATTAAAATTAGTTTATTACATCTCATTCTTTGGCCCACCTCTTCTTTCTCATCATATTTTTTTTCTTTGTTTCTTTACAGGTGATAAAGAATCTGACACATTACTTTCTTCTGAGGTAACATCCAACAGCCTTCACGCCTCAACCGACCTAAGCAGCATCTCATCAGGAAGTTCTGATATTGTCACTCCCTCAGATTCTAATTCTGCAGAGGTAACTTTAAATATTAAGCTGAGAAGTTAGGTATATAAAGGTCAGCTGAAAAGTTCATAGGCTGACCAAGATACTTTCATGAAATGAGATTATTTTTCTGCATAGTCCCCTATGCAGCCCACTCACTTCTTCCATTGGCGTTGCAAAGCTTGGTTCCTATTGGTCAAAAAAGGTACTGACAACAGATATAACATCATCATATGAACTTTTCAGCCCACTCTTTATTGACATATAGGGGCAGGGATCTCTTGCACAGATTTTTTATGATTTTTCCTTCATAAAAAAAACAAACTATATCTGTCTTAACCCCTCACTGCACAGATTAAATTCTAAATTTAGAAATAAAGTCCACAAGCTGGTGATGTAACATGCTTATCATATGAAAATCAGTTCTTGCGACCTATTTCTATTCATTTGTAAAAATTTGTATACTACATGATATGAAATGGTAACTTCAAAGTTAGAGAAAATGTTTGTTTTATATATATGTGTGTGTGTGTGTGTGAGAAAAGATCAGCAGGGCGTAGTGGTTAACATACAACATTGTAGTAAGCGAGTTCAAACCCAAGTCATACTATTATGTTCACCTTCAGACTAATACCCTTGGGAAAGGCATGAACCCCCTTATCTCCCCAGCTATGGGTTAAATAGTACCACTACTGTTCTTTACAAAAGGATTGATATGCCATCAAAGAAACTGAATCTATATAAAGTCCTATTTGGTTGTTATACTCTCCAACCTTCTTTGGGTGTCTATCATAAGTTGATAACCTGAAAAGTTAAGACCAATCCCTTCATTTTATCCATGGCTGGTCTCATTTTCCTGTTCATACATAAAGAAAATCTCCAGTGAGAAATGATCATAAAGCATTGAGACTGCATATTAAAACTCATAATAAAGTGATTACTGCCCAGATCTGTTCCCAACTACTAAACTTATATAATAAACTGATAAAGTCTTAATTGCTGTCTTGACAAGTCAGTCCAAATTTTTAAGACTTTTGATCAGTTTTTGTTGAAACCTAGAATTATGTAAGTGTAGCACCTCCTGCAACTTTTTACAACTTTTTCTTGTTTCCTAAACTGAAAATTCAGCTCAGTGGGTGCGGATTTGATGATATTAAAAGAAATACCACAGTTTGACACCATATCAAAAAGAAATTTCAAGGGTGCTTAGACAAATGTAAAACTCATTGGAATAAGTGTACTTAATGATAGAGAGACTATTTGGAAGTAAAATCAATCTTTGCAGAAATTTAGATCCAGTTATAAATTCTTTTTCATTGTTTTTTCTTTTAAAGGTATTTTTTATGGGCACTCCTGATGATACGATTGATTCCAGTTACAATTTCATCAACAAACATTTACTGAAAGATGTTAAGGCTTGCATCATCAAGTTGTATAGAAACCAGGTGAAACTGTTTTCTTTTTTTACCCTCTTGTTCATAGCTACCCAACCTGCCTACATTATATGAAGGTCATTCAATAGATCCCTCCTACATCAAAAATATTCCCCTTATTTATTGAATGACCCTGATATATATACAGGCTAGTCACCTTAGTCTGTAGAATATACCAACTACATCCCTGCAGAGGGGTAAGACCTCCTCCCTAAGTGTCCTAGATGCTAAACCATCTGAGGTTGTGGCTCCAGCCTTGGAGCTTTGGGGAATATAGAGTGCCCCTTCATTTCTATTGCTCCCTGGTCCACTCTGACCTGGGTTTGTAGCACTTGATAGGGTCCTGTAGAACTGTTTGACCCTTTAAACTGTGTCTAAACAAGTGACTAATGTTAAATTGTGTTACATCGCAATATATAAATCATTTAACTGTATTCAAACAAATAATTAAAAGTAAATAGAATTATTTATGTTAGAAATACTTGAAATCATTCTAGGCTCATTTAAAAATGCGATCTACAAAATGTTTCCAAATTATATATATATATATATATATATATATATATATATATATATATAAAAAGAAGATTTTGCATTAATTAACTTACAATGGTTGATATGTCATAAAACCCAACCCAACCATCCAATAATCATTCTAGGCTCATTTAAAAATGCGATCTACAAAATGTTTCCAAATTATATATATATAAAAAGAAGATTTTGCATTAAATAACTTACAATGGTTGATATGTCATAAAACCCAACCCAACCATCCAATAATAGGTCTCTCCCTAGACAAAAATATTCTCCTTACTTATTGAATGACCCTCATACAGATATGATTATGATTACTTTTTTCTTCCTTCTCCACCAGCAACCAAGTACCTCAACTAGTATATCTATAAGATTAGACATCCCAAATGAAAAAATTCTCTGTGTCAATGAAGCTTTGGCAAAATTCATTTTTTTTAATCTAATTTAACTGTATAATTTTTGAAATTCTACATAATTTTTTTTAATTTCATGACTAAATTTTCATATATGACTATTATTTTCCTTTAACTCTATATGACTAATTTTTGTTTAATTCTATATGACTATATAATTTGTTGGAAAATGTTATGACTAATTTTTGTAACAATATAATTTTTTAGAAAATTTTATATGACTATATAATTTTGGGGAAAATTTTATTATTTACATAATCTTTTTTCTAATTTCTATATGACTAGATTTTTAGAAACTTATACTTTTTTTTAAATCTATGTAACTATAATTTTTAGAAAAGTTTATATGACTATATAGTTTTATTACTAATTTTTTTCACTAATAATCTTTTGGAAATTCTATAAGTCTATAATTTTAGAAAAATTTTGTTAGGCTATAATTTTTGAAAAATTCCATATAACTATATAATTTCTAAAAATTCTACATGACTGTATAATTTTTAAGAAATAAAATGACTATAATTTTTTTTTTTTTTTTTTATAACTATATAATTTTCAATTCCTCTTTTTCAGCAATTGGATGTTGTGGACGAAGGACAAGTTTATATTATTTACAGTTGAATTTTGGCAACAGGTAACAAAAAAACAAAAAATAAATAAAGAATTGTCTTTCCTCCACATCTTAATGGTTGATTTAAAAACTTATTTTACATTTTTACTCTGGCCACAGATTATTTTTTTTTTCCATTTAACTCCAAATGTGTCTCCCACCCAGCCCAATGCAATTACACTAAAAGAAGCAGAAAAAAAGTATATGCACACACGCACACACACACACACATATACATACACACGCACGCACACACGCACATACATACACACACACACACACACACACACTAACAATGTATTACCTAAAAGGTTTAGGTAATTTGAATGTTATACAGAATTCTTGCATAACTTTTGGTAAAAGCACTGATTGTTTTTCAACAACTTTAAAGTATATTTTTTATTTTTTATTTCATGGTCAAATTATAATTTTGTGAATACATTGTGTGTGCCAGTGTGTATATATTAGTGATGTGTATTCTGTAGAAACAAGGTATGCATTGCTTACCCAATAAAAATCATTCTGTACAAAATTTGAAAAATATCTTTTTTAAGTTTAATATTTATTTTGATTGTATCGTTTTGGGAGACTCAGGAAATTTATATCGATTGTCATAAAGATTTCAAACTGGCAAGGAGACATTTAAAAATCTCTACTTTTAATTTGCAAAAATTCAATTTGGTATAATCAGTTTCCTCAATAAAATGACACTTCCTGAAAAAATATGGAGTGAATTTGGCAACTGATCTCTTTAGTATAATTGTCAGTTTTACAATGTGAAAATTGATCTCAGGTGCTTGTGTAGATTTATAATCATAGACAGATAATATACATTGACTTACCCCATAAAAATTATTCCACACAAAATTAAAAATATAAGTTGATCTCAAGTGTTTGTGAAGATGGTAACTGTTTTTTATTAGTTTTTTTTTTTATTATTATTTATTTGTAAGTACAAACAGTACATATTACTTATCCAGTAAAATTATTCCATACAAAATCAAAATATCTTAATCAAGTTTAATGTATTATTTATTTTAATTGTATAATACAGCACTTTAGGTAGATTCAGTTAATTTATTGTAAGGAATACTAGAAACTTTTAAGCAGACATTCACCTTTCAAAATATGATCTGCAAAATTTAATTTACAATTATCTCTTTGTATGATAAAATGATATAATACTTCCTAAGAAAAACATGAAGGAAATTTGAGGAAAGACTAAAGTTCAAAGTACAAAAGAGCATTTTAATGAAAGAGAAAATGAGTCATAACATTCTTTGATATTTTTTACTCAAAGTAAATATTTTATATTTCTATTCTGTTCCAGTTGAATTCATTCTGTATAATCAAAGTTCTTGAAAGATGACTTAGATAATTTATTAAAGCAAACAGAAATTATTATAATTTAATGGTATAATTTTTTTTTTAATTTCTCAAATTGTTTTGAAAGTCACAAATCAGAGGTGAATTGTAAATAATACACTAAAAGAAAAATTCAGTTAACATTTTGGAGGTCATGTGATGCATTTAATTTATTCATTAATTACAGTTAATTATCTTTTATTCCAATTGCAAAATAATAAGTGTTATTTGCTTACTCCAACACATTTTTCAGGACATGCCACTGAGATATATATAGATATATATTATTTGGTAAGCTTTGCTTAGCTGTGAGACAAGACCACATGTATACAGCACCAAGACAGATTCAAACTTACTAGTAATGGCTTGCTAGTCTAGTTTGATAACCATTATACCATACAAGACACCATATATATATATATATATAATCAATGGTTAAAAACTTATTGGTTGCCAGGAAAACATGTAGACCTATGGAAGGTGTGGGCATGTTTATTATTTTGAAATTAAAAATACAAGATAATAAAACAGGATTGTTGATCTTCAGGTGAATCTTCAACACAACTAAACAAATATGGACTCTTTTTGAGTCTATTACAAGATAAATATTTACATTTAAGGCAATATCTAGCTACCAACTCCAATCTTTTATTTAACAAATTGTTCAAATCCAGAAAACAATATGATATTTCTTTCCAAGCACACTTAATTTCTCAAACCCTCATTATAAGACTTGCATTCTTTTTAAAATAGAACACTTAAACTCTTGTTTCTTCCCAAAGTTAAATTCCTAGATGTACTATTTGCACATCATTCATTCTTGAAAAAAGATTTGTGATTATTGTATAATTCCTTCTACAGTTGCGCTGTTGATCCTATATGTAAAATCTACTGTCTGTTCTCGCCTTTTACTTTTGCTTGGCAGACAACAATTTTAGTTAAGCCTTTGTTCTCCAATGGACACTCAAATGTCTACATTTTATACACGTGGTTCAAGTCATTTTATTGGTTTGTTCTTATAATTTTCTAGTTGTATACATATTTGTTTAGTTGAATCTAACTAAATTCAGATGTTTTAAATATGGCTCACCGGTTGATGATGAAATTAAAATTCATTCAAGTTTTGGGAGGTTTGGAGGGGGGGGTTATCAAGTGTCAAGAAAATGTTTTTAAAAAAAAAGCTGAAGTTAATAAGGAAAATTAACTCCGTAAAAAAAGTTTAATAGTAATCGCCCTTGACTTTCCATTATGATATTCAAGACAACAGCCGTCTCCTTAAAAGATTTTGAGAGTAGGTATCAATTTTTTTTTTTTCTTTCACAATACCCCTTCTGAGGAATATGCCTAAAAGTCAACTCCATGTGTGTAGCAAAATTGATAGAATAGTGTGGGGTTTTTTTTTGTGTGTGTATATATATATATATATATATATATATATAAGGTTGTTCAGAAAATGTCTGATTTATTCCTGAATCAATGGATTTAAACAGTGTTTTAATAAGCCAAATAATGATCCCTGAACATCTATGTATTTTTACCATCAGTTAGCAAAGATATTTATGTCTGTATGATAAAACTCTCAAAGTTTGGATGCCAAGAAATGTTTGAAAGCAGTTTCTATTTCTCCTTTGGAACAGAATGTTATTTTTGGCATAAAAAAGTGTCCAAATGCTTGAAAAAAATCATAGTTGGTGGGGGAGATCAGAAGAATATGGTGGATGTGGCAACATCTCATATCCCAAGTCAGGTAGATTTTGCAGTGTCTCCTGGCAAAATGTGGCCAAGAAATGTCATGAAGCAAAATTATGACCAAGTTTAAAAAGTAAACATTTTTTTTCATGCTGATGATTAAGGATATATAATCTTCAAAATCAAATTCTGAAAGAAGTGATAAAAAAATTAACAAAAAGGATTCCTTCATCATTAGGAATGTGAATTTTTCATGCAACTACAATTGAAATAATATGTTAGAATAAAATCTGAATAGTTTATACTAAAAGTGGACAATATTTTCCAAACAATTTTATATATCATCTTTGAGTAGTGTTAGTATGTGACCTGAGATCACTGCTTTATTTCTTTATTTTCCTCTTTCTTTACTGCTGAATTAAAGTTTTCAGCCTCCAAAATGAAATCTTCTTCTTCACTAAAAATACAGGTAAGGGAGTTGTGTAAAAATGCCCACATTATTGCTTATCATCAAACAGGTTCACACTTCCAAATTTGCCACAACTGACCATCAACTTTTAACTGAAAATTCTAAATTTAGTTTAAAATTTTCAGTCTCTTCACTTTTTTAATTATTATCACAAGTTTTAACAGGTAGTTTTTCACTGGAGTCTAAGTGACAACAAGTCTCTTCAGGACTAAGTATTCTAGCCAATCTCAACAGTGCTGTAGTCGGGACAGTTTCTTTTTCAGACTTTAGGGGATTGCAATTAGTATCACCATCAAATTTTTTTCAGATCTCTAGCAAGATCTAGGTATTCATCTATCTTTTTTTCATTCTGTTGTCAACTGAAATGGCAAAATCCATGAAATGACAAGTTCTTTCCTCCTTGTTACGCTAGGTCTGGTTTCTGGCCAGGATTGGGTGATCTATTTGTATCTAGAAGTTTCAAAGAATTTAAGGGCCATTTTCTAGGACAGATTCTGTTTTGTGCATATACCATTTGTCAGCATGGCCAAATTTTAATGTCTGGGATCACCATTCCCGAATAAACAATTATAGCATCAATTAACTATTCGTAAACAAATTTATTTGGGAACCTAACAAATACTACCCCTCCAGGTGAAAGTGGACCTAAGAATAATGGCAATGAAGGAACTTGAGCCTCACCACCAGAGACAATCCTTACGGGAAGGTCGGACCTCTCTTCAGAGGAGGGGATACAGTCAGTGTATTTTAAACTCTGCTGACAAAGCATTTTTATTAAAAGAAAAAAATCAGCAAAGAAAAATATAAAACACTAAAGTAGGAAAGTTTTGGGGTTTTTTTTTAATTTATTATCAAAAAAATTTATTGGAATGGAACCTAGGAAAAAAATTCTGCAAATGAAAAATAAATTATAATGTTTTGTTTTTTTGTTGTTTTTTTTTTTTTTTGCTCATGAAGACTTTGTGCTTTTTGTTTCATTTTCTTTTTGATTCTTTTTTGGTTCGTCTTTTTTGGGATGCAATTTACGCAAATATGTCTTCAACCTGTGAATAATTCCTGTCTTGAGGTCTGGGTCTCTGGCCACAAGACGTCGAGTGGTCAAATTGTGAATAGAACCAAAAGCAATCGCCATCACTGTACATGCCAGACAAATGACATTGTAGGGCATACTGAAATCTGGAGTTGGTAATGACAGCAAAAGGCTCTCTGTATGAATACGTACCATAAACTGATTCCTGCCTGTCTTTTCAACAAATCTAAAAATGAAGCAAAGAAAAGAAATTGTTTTGTAATTATTATTATTATTATACATTTGCATGAAAATATTCTACTGTGTTAGTTACAAACCCCAGTCTCACTAATTAGCTGATGTCGAAAGTGCACAAGCCACAAGTCAGCTCCACCAAACTAATTCCTTGAAGTCCAAACTTTGAAAAAAGAAAACTTAGGTAGGAAAAGAGTTTAGAGGGTCACACATGTAACCCCACATCACCTGCCCTTTACTGTAATTGCTCTACATTTTGTATCTACTTTTGGAGGACAAGAAAGAATTCATTTAAATTACATTAATTCAAATGGAAAAAAATGCCTAGCTATGAGTAGGGTTCTCTAATCTTGATATAAAAACTGGTCTTGGAAAAGGAAAACTCTGAATTCAGACCTGTTAAAATCTGCTTAAAAATTCACTTCATGTCGCATTGTACTAGTGCAGAAACATTTGGGGGAGGGGTGTGTGTATATATATATATATATATATAAACACACATACAGATTGCAGATGATGTTATAGTTATCAGTGAAGAAAATGTATTCAC
>OY757943.1:39702806-39860306 GCA_963585895.1 Sepioteuthis lessoniana
ATTTTAGGATAGGTGGAGGTTTTTGGTGAATAAAGGCAAAAGCAATTTCTCCTTAGAATAGTTTAGGCGAAACTTCCTGATGATCCGTTAAGGTGAAACTTTAGTAGAAGATTTTCGACTAGCGATTTAAATTAATTCTATAATTGGCTCCATTGTTTAATGTTGAGCACTTTAGTAATTATAGCATTGCAGTATTCGCGGAGGGTTTTTTGGTTTTCTTTTGGCCACTGACTTTGTACCCCTTGATTTTTTTCAAGGAGTAGGACGAGGTTGGTCTTTTCTTTCTTTTTTACCCAAAAAACTTTTTTCTTTTTCCTCTGGACCGTGATTCGAGATATTTTTTTCTCTCGTTCCTGGCCAGGGGTTTTTTGTTTTTTTCTGGTACCGTGAATACTGGTAGATAATTGATTAGTAAATATTGAAGCTCTGGAGTTGTCCATTGAGCACTTTCTTTGCTCTTATTACTATGGAGAGAGCGAACATAAGTTATTCATACAAGAACATACCAATACCTGATAGGCATCAGTATAAGTTAGTTCTGTTGAGGCGGATAGAATCCTTTATAAAAAATATGAGGTGGAAAGCATATTTTTTTCTCAATACAATTAACAATATAGAAAAAGAGGGAAGGGAGAAATATGGGTTTAAAACCACGAAACACCCCCCCCCATATCAAAGAGATGGAAAAATTTGAGGCTGAAATGATAGGAATGGTTAAGGAGATAAAATTTAGGAAAATGCGCAATAATATTCAACAAAAAATGTATGAGGATATGAGGAAATTTAAGGAGTCCAGAAAAATATTTGTAAAGTCAGATAAGTCGGGCAATTTATATAAGATAGAAAAGGAAAAATATAGGCAAATGATATTTAAGGAGGTGGTTAAGAACTATAAGAAGGCACCACCTAATCTAGAAAAAGAGTTAAATAAGGAAGCAAAGATGTTGGCGCATAAATTAGGTATTGTTGATAGAGTAGAAAAATATAATACCAAGAATTGTTTTATTACTATAAAAGACCACAAAAGTAATTTCAAGACGAGTCCAGAATGTAGGCTCATTAACCCGGCCAAGACTCAAATAGGTAGGATTAGTAAGATAATCGTACAAGAAATATGTGAATCACTTAGAAGGGCATTGAGCATCAACCAGTGGAGGAGCACTAATGATTGTATTAAGTGGTTTGAGGAGTATGAGAAGGATAGTAGGTGCTCATTTATTAAGTATGATATAAAGGATTTTTATCCTTCAATAACAGAAAAGACATTGGATAGGGCGTTAGATTTAGCAAAAGAATATATGATTATACCTCTAGATAAGGTGGAAATAATTAAGCATTGTCGTAAAACATTGTTATATTATGAAGATAGTGTATGGATAAAAAAAGGGGAGGGTGGAAATTTTGACGTTTCGATCGGGGCATATGATGGTGCGGAAATTTGTGAACTCGTCGGATGTGTATTGCTATATAACATTAATAAGATTATGGAACCTAATAATCATGGATTGTATAGGGACGACGGGCTGATTATAGTGGATAAAAGTACGCCGAGGAAGTGTGATGGGATTAGAAAAAAATTGTATAAGCTGTTTGATGACTTTGGATTTAGGCTGGATGTAACAACAGATTTAAAAATAACTGATTATCTTGATATTACTTTAAACTTATATAGTGGAACAGTATCTCCATTTAGAAAAAGGAACCAGGATCTGCGTTATGTAAACAGGGGATCTAATCACCCAATACAGGTCTTTAAACATGTACCTAAAGGAATAGAGCATAGATTATCTAATAACTCCTCCAACAGGGAAATTTTTGAGCGAACTAAGCAGGAATATGAGGAGGCTCTAAAAAATGACGGTTATAGGGTCAATTTAGAATATAAGGATAGGGATAGAATTGGAACACAAGGTAGGAGAAATAGACCTAGAAAAATCTTATGGTTTAATCCACCTTACAACATGGAAGTAGTTAATAACTTGGGAAAAGAGTTCTTCAAGATATTAAAAAGAAACTTCCCTAGTGGGAGCCAATTATATAAGATATTTAATAAGAATTGTATTAAATTAAGTTACAGTTGCATGCCAAACATTAATGGAATAATAAATAGGAGTAATATAGCTAAATTAGGTAAAAAGAAGCATAAGGTGATTGACAAATGCAACTGTAGGGATAAGGTTAGGTGTCCTCTCGACTGAAAGTGTAAGCAGGAGTGTGTAGTGTATAAAGTAGAGGTATATACTGATTCGAATAATAAGAGAGATAAAAAGATATATTTTGGGTCAACCCAAGGGGATTTTAAAACTAGGTACTATAACCATAGAACAAGTTTTTCGCACGAAAGATATAGATATAGCACTGCCTTATCTAGTTATGTGTGGGAGATTAAGGAAAAAATGGGAGTAGATCCGATAATGAAATGGGAAATAATAAAGAAATGCCGCAAATATAGGGCAGGTAATAGAACCTGTAATCTTTGTATGGAGGAAAAATTGATAATAGCAGATTGTAAAAGTAAGAATATGCTAAACAAAAGATCGGAGGTGTTGAATAGTTGTAAACACAAAAGAGCGTGGTTACTATATAATTAGGAAATGTTATAGGTTTTTTTTTTTTTTTTTTTTTTTTTTTTTAATATGCAAATTTTAGGATAGGTGGAGGTTTTTGGTGAATAAAGGCAAAAGCAATTTCTCCTTAGAATAGTTTAGGCGAAACTTCCTGATGATCCGTTAAGGTGAAACTTTAGTAGAAGATTTTCGACTAGCGATTTAAATTAATTCTATATTTATATATATATATATATATATATATATATATATATATATTGTCATACACAGACACTTATATATATATATATATATATATATATATTGTCATCCACAGACAGATTGTTTTGTTGTATCACAACTCTTCAGGGTAGATAGACATGCAGGACATTTCAAGCTGGGATCGAAACATGCCTAACTTTATGCTAGACATGGTATCTAACCACTCAGCCATTTCAGTGACATACATCAGCTCAGGTATTATAACACATTTGTATTAGCTTTTATTTGTTTACATTTTGTGCTATCAGATACCAGAGTGCTCAATTCATTAGAAGAGCTGTAGCAGCCATTAATTCCTTTGCCAGAGTGCTCAACCTCCAGGAGTGGAGCATATGGAAAAATGGTAGATTTTCATAAGTCTGACAAGATGATAAAAATAAGTGGAAAAGTGGATAAATCAAACACAATGGCTTTAGTAGTAAATTTTCAACTTATTTTTATCTCAGATAGATATATATATATATTGCAAAGACAGCCAAAACAATTTGTGGCTTGCTTCACTGCAGAAAAAACAAATGACTTATTTCTCATGAAACTGGAATCGACAAAAAAACACATTCATGAAAGGAGACCAGTCACTCATGATCAGTCACTCATACTGACTGATTGGTTGGTCAGGTCAATCAGCAACGAGCTATGGAAAAATAAACAATGCATCACTTGAGACAGAGGTGACAGATGAAACAAGACAGAGTTAGTGAATACTGTGTAAAAAAAAAAATACACCATAAAGCAATGTATATAATGAAGAAGAAACTTCCCAAAATTGTCGCGACTTGTTGCCACTTAACCCCAATGGCAGAAAGAACAACCTGTTAGTCACAAAACAACACTCCCATTTCCAGATACTATTTCTTCCTTTTTTTTGGTTCCCAAAAAGAAGGCATGAGGTGGCTTTTCCCAGTCTATGGAGGAAAGAAGACATTCTTTCATTTATAAACTGTTGCCTCCCATCAAGGCAGAGACAGTTTAAGTAGCAACAATCCAACTTTACTCTTCAAAATTTCAACTGCTCTAAAATTTGTGTGTATTAACTCAATCCTTCCACCACAAGCAGAATGTGACAAAAGGTCAATCTTACCTCAGGTACAGAGTATCTATAAGGCTTATTGAGACATATATGGGTCATGTGTAATCAAACAATGATGACATTTCTGTTATCTGACAAATCTCTTTTTCTCTTTATGATGCTAATGAATTACTTTGTGGTTCTATTTTTAAATGATAAATTCATCATATTTAACTTACCCGTCAATTAAAACTGATGACGCCTGCCCAGGGGATGTGTAGTTGGTAGCCACTGGTAGGGAGGCGGAAAGAACAGCAGAATTGATGTAGAATCCATGATTAGCATCCGGTGGGTATTCTGTCCACTTCAAAAAGGCACGGTCAAACTCAAACGATAAAGAACTCACAGAATTTGGAGGCAATTCCACAATGACCTCCAGAGTGTAAGGCTGGACCCTATCTTTTCCCTGGACATAGTTAATGGCCACTGAAAAAAAATGTCAGTTATGAATTTAAAATAAGAAATTGTCTTAGAAATGGACAGTATAAGATTATACAAGTATTCTTTAAAACACAGTTAGGTTGATCCTCAGTATATTAACAAATTGGTCTTTTTCTCTCAAGTATTTGAGCCAGAGTGGAAAGACACAGAATCTCCAGGCAAAATGGTCAATAAAGAAAGTCGTACTGACAGATTTCTGGGAAATGAAAGGAGCCATCATTATTGATTTCCTTGAAAAAAAAAAAGTGAAACTGTAAATTGCTGGCCAGTATCAACTCCTTAAGTAGAATTCAGCTTAATAATTGAATGACGTTTGTGTGTCTGTGTGTGTATATATATATATATATTTATATATGGAAGTAAATAATGGAAATGAATCCAACAGTATGGAAAAAATAGAAAAATAAATTAATCCAAAAGTGATGAATTTATAATTTATTATGAATCACTCTTGGATTACTTTATTTTTCTTTTTTCTATATATATATATATATATATATATATATCATACACATACACACACCCACATATATACATATGTGAAGGAATTATCTCTCTTCACACCACTGAACAGATTTGAATGAATAAATAGAGCAGATGAATTTTGCAATCTTCACCTTCTTTTCTACCAAATGAAAACTACTCACCTTTAACAGATTAGCCTAAAGAAATACAACAACAAAATGGCATAAAATTTCATTTCCCTCACCTGGTTTGATGACAATTCCATTGCTCACAATTTTGACAGTGTTGAAATAAACTCTCATAAACCAAGGGAGAGATTCAAGATAAATCACCTTGACTTTCTGCGCTAATTTGTTGTACAAATAACACGTGATGCCACCATTCTCCAGACCATAACCTGCAGAAAAAAAAACCATTAAAAGAATTGATTTTAAGTGTGAAAAGTAAATATAAAAGTGGGAGAGAACAGAAAATCACACCAACACTTTTTTTCTTTTAAGAGTTAGAAAAAAAAAAAGATTTGACAAAGAATGTGCCAATCATCTCTCCAATTTTTGCGTAACAAATGATAAAATCGATGGCATATCTTATGCATTTATATGACACGATCAATAAGCTTTTCCGCCCAAAAGTGTACATATTTAAGAGTGCAAATGCATTTGCATGTAGGTGCAAACATGTATATATACATATGCACATGGGTGTGTGTGTGTGTGTTAACAATGTTAGTGTATATGTACATATCTAAATGGATGTGTGTGTGTGTGTGTATAGTAGTAACAAAAGAATAGCTAAACAAGTTAAGGACGTTGGCAAATTTTAATAGGATAAATCAAAAAGAAAACTCACTCAATGGGAATGAAAGGGTTAACTTTTTAATGTCCTTAATAAACTCAAGTCTTTGGTGCTAGTTCAGTTAGATCAATAGACAAGGATATAATTTTTTGTTCTTTTTTTCAAAGTACTTTAGTTCTAGGAGGTCCAAGCTGGGAGACCAGTGTTTTTTTTTTTTTGGAAGATGGGGCCTAATATATGTAAGAGCACAAACAAGAGTGAATCAGAAGAGTTGTGGCACAAAGCAGAGAAAGTTAGAACGTAGGGTAATAGGCAGAAGTGAGTCACAAGCAATAGAAAAGTTAGCAGTCAACTGTTAGACGTAATGGGCAAGTCCATGTTGTTCTTACTTTTCCGAAAAGATGCAATCAGCATACTCTACAGTCCCAGTCAAGTTAGCAGTCAACTGTTAGACGTAATGGGCAAGTCCATGTTGTTCTTACTCTTCCGAAAAGATGCAATCAGCATACTCTACAGCCCCAGTCAAGTTAGCAGTCAACTGTTAGACGTAATGGGCAAGTCCATGTTGTTCTTACTTTTCCGAAAAGATGCAATCAGCATACTCTACAGCCCCAGTCAACAAAGCAGCTTATTATTTGGTACTATTTGCCCAAAAGTGACCAAGAAATGTGCTTCCAACTCTCAAACTGTTAGAATTCTTGTTGCCATTTTGATCTTTTGTTCAAAGAATCCAGTGTTGGTAATACAAAAGATCCGTCTTTCTAGTAGAAACTGTAACCAGCAATTGAGTATCTGAGGATAGTTGCAACTGATTTTAAATCCTTTCAGTTCTCGTCTCTGATTGGCCAATTTTTACCAGAAGTGCCTGCTGCTGACGGGAAAGTTCATAAATAGAAATGACCATCCTCTGGACAGCTTATACCCAAAATAGTCCAATACAAACTTTTATTCACATATCTTTGTCAAAAAAGAATAACTTACCTGTGATATAACGGTGTGCATAAATTGGTGGTGGCTTTATAGGACCATATTTTGGCTGTTGGCTATACTGGATGCTAATACTGAGAAAATTCCCATCTTTGGTATGTTTGCCAACACTGTATTGACCATAGGAGAAACGTTCATCTTTTTGAGTGAAGTTAAGAATTTGGTCGGGCTGAGGAGTGAGTTGGCAGCGATAATCGGAGGACTGTTGAAAGAAGAAAAATGATCTGAGAAATGAGTTCAGATATTTCAATTCCAATTATTTTTTTAATTATTTTATTTTAATTTTTTCTATAAAATCCTTTCATTTTAATTTAGCATTTACATTTCATAAATTTTTATGACTAAAATCCTTTTATTTCATTTTTAAAGTAAAATACCAATATTTTAATTGAATCGATTTTTAACAATTTGTTGATAAATTTTTTCAACATCAAATCCAGACATCTTAATTATTTGGTCAAATTTCCAGAAAAGATATAAATAACCTGGAATTAAAAAAGAAAGAAAAAGCTGGAAAGAAAAAAAAGTAAAAAAACACAAATCTAAAAAAAAAGATGCAGAAAAATTTGAATAGGAAGACACAAAAACAACAAAAAGAAAAAGGTGTAGAAAATCCAAAACTAAGAAAACTAGAAAAAACTGAAGGAAGAAAGAAAAAAAAACGAGTGTGAATAGAAGAAAGAAAAAAGAATTGATTTTAATAGCATGTCAACCCATCTGTGTTATTTTTTGTGTGGATTTTTTTTCTTCTTCATAAGGTCCTATTGAATACAAGTAACTTTAAAACAGATCTATTTTACGTATATATTGGACCTAAACAAATACTACCATTCCAGGTCAGAGTGGATCTGGAATCAATGCCAATTAAAGAGTGTCTCCATGGGACAGTAGCTAAAATGCTGAACAGCGACATAAACAAGTATATGACAATGTACTATAACTGGAAGCAAGTTTGAACTCCAGTCACACTATTAGATTTACTTTCAGATTAATACCTTTGGGGATGGTATGAACCTCCTTATCGCCCTGCCAGCAATGAGTTAAATAGTATCACTACTGTTCTTCAACAAGAATAGCTTTGGTATTAAACAACCCACATAGGTTGATATACCATTAAACAAAAAAACCAAACCACACTCCAAAACTGGAGCCCTACCACCAGATGTAGTTTAGTATCATATCCAGAACATGGGCGGCAAGGGTATTTTGCTGAATATAGACACATAGATATAAAAAAAACACATCAGAATTAGGGGTTTCCAGCTTGTGTGTGTGTGTGTATATATATATATATATATATATATATTTTTTTTCATATATATACACACACACAAAGCAAAAATATAATATACTGAATGTAAATATTGTCTTAGCAGAGAAAGAAGCTGCTACGCTTTTAATTTCACTCACAGACAAGACTAAAAGGGGCCAGACGATATTTGCATGTATATTGTGGGTTTGCTAGCTTATGTTACTTGTTCTATTACTGCAAGCACAAAATAGAGTATATGTAACTTAACATCTATATTTATTGAAAAAAATTGATCATGTGAAATAAGGCCCTCTCTCTCTCTCTCTCTCTCTCATATACATGAAAGGGAGGAGGAGTTTATGAAGTATGATGAGTTCTTCAAAAAGTTTCTGACATTGAAAGTTTCACGTCTAAAAGCTAAATTACCTCCCTTGTTTCATACGATAATTTTTTTTTCTTAAGACTATATTAATTTTTATTTTAATTATTGTCAGTGATTAATTTGTATTTTAATATTTCTTTCATTTTAATTGTAGTTTCTTTTTTTATAGTTACTATTCTAACAGTCTACGACCGTTAATAAATTTCATTATTTCGCATCATTATGAGAGTTGTCTACCCTTGTATTTTCAACAGCCGTTCATAATCATGGTCCAATAAATATACAGCAGAAATTTGGTACCTCCACATCAAACCATCTGTCTCTCGAAGACAGGCTAAATTTTACCTGTTATTAATTTGAATTCACTTTTTAAGTAAAATTTACAAAATCAAAATTTGTGTTCACTTTGGCCTTTAAATTTTACATTTTTAAAAAAACAAAATCAAATTTCACATTATTTTCAGTCAATTTCATATCAACCTCCCAACATTCTTTATACAAGACAAAATTCTATAACATCTTTACCTGATTTGTCTGTAGCTTCAAACATTAATTTCTTGACAAAAAAAAATTTTTTAAATGATTTTATTGGCCTGTCAAATCCATCAGAGTTATTTTATGCCAAGAGGTTAGGGAATCACATTCAATGTATATTCATATTTACATCTTTTGAGCAGTTGTTTAAGAGGTTTTGCACACATTTGTATTGTTTCAAATATTCCTATCTAATTCTAATAATTATATGGTTTCAAAAAATTATTTCTATTTAATAATAATCATTTGTTTACAAGTAATTATATGGTTTCCATTAATTAATAATAATCCTTAGTAAACATTTATAGCTTTAAACAACTACTGTTAATACAAATAATTTACAGTTATATGGCATCTAGTATTTTTATTTGATACAAATGATTTTTAAACACATCTATCAGACCCAAACAAATACTATTACTCTGAGAGTAATGCGAATGAAGGGATATTCTACATTCCCAAAGACTGGAATCTTAACATCAGATGCGGTTTTATGACAGAACACCCAGTCAGATATACACAATATTCTAAGACCTATTTAAAAAAAAAAGAAAATAACACACAAGATGGAGTTCTATTTCATTGTGTTTGTGTATGTGAATTTAAGTTAACATTCAATCAATCAAACACTTACCTGGGTGCAAGTCATGTCCACATAGATATTACTAAGATAGGCAAGTGGACACTGGTTTCTCAACGAACGACCAAACAACTTTCGTAATGACCAATCTAAAATGAAAAATATCATTTACATATATTTAGATAGATAGATAGGTAGTTGGATGTAAGTGAAAGAAAAAATGAAATGAATCAAATATGTTGAAAAGATAAATGGAAGAAAGATACATATTTAGGTGTTGATGAAAATTTATTTACTTTGCCAACACATTTCAACTAAAATTTTGCCTACATACAAGGCATTCTATTTAAGATTACTTTAAGTATAAAAATAAGAATAAAATAATAATAATAGAAAATATGTTTAGCATGCAAGCTAAAAAATCATCTTCAGGGCAAATGTTTGGGACTTTAGAAAAAATGAGTAATACAGGAGAAAATACATGTGAAATAGATTATCTCATAAAATGGAATCTTTTTCAAAAAAGGCAACATCGTTTCTGTTTGGGAAATTTTTTAACTGTTTACAACTTTAAAAATCCAGAAAAACAGTCCAATATTATTAATGAATGTTAAAATCTCTTAGCATCATTTTTGCGAAAAAAGCTGATATTTTATAGAAACCTGGTCTTTGGAAAATTGTTAAAAGAAGATATTCAGCAGGTTTCGATTATTCTACATTTATATTTATTTTTATTCGATTTATATTTATTATTCTACATTTATATTTATTTTTATTATGATTATTCTACATTTATATTTATTTTTATTCGATTATTCTACATTTATATTTATTTCATTGAATGAAAGCAATTATGGTTGAGTTTTGAAAATCAAATGCATGGTTAGTTAAAATAAAATGTGAAACTAATATATTTTCTATTATTATTTCATTCTTATTTTTATACTTAAAATAATTCTAAACAGAATACCTTGTATGTAGGCAAAATCTTAGTCAAAACACGTGTTGGTAAAGTAAATAAATTTTCATCCACACTAAAATATGTATTTTTCTTCTGTTTATCTTTTCAACAGATAGATATATATTTATTTACATAGATATATAAGTAAATTACTAATTTAATAATAATAATAATAATGATAATAACGGCATTTATTTCACATAATAAATATATAATCTTTAACAGAACTTCCTTCTTCATCAATTCATCTAATTCAGTAATAAATATTAATCTCATGGAGCGAACAGTGAAAATTTCAGATCAAAACTGTGAAAATTTCAGATCAAAACTGCATACATACATATTCAGTCTCAATACTTTTTGATCATACCTCATATATATACTTATTATACATACAAACACAAATGATAGCAAAACCACCCTCATATATGAATGCATATATGTATAAATAGGTAACTTTTCAGCATTTGTCAGATTATAAGTAAAATACGTCCAAAAAAGTAAACAAGTTCATATGTGCAAAACAAAATAACTGACACAATATAAAGGAATGGATGTGCAAATGGGGTTAGCACATGATGCAATTAGTTCAACTGCTTATGTTGTTTTAAAGTAGAACTTTACTCTGTGTGTGTGTGTGTGTGTGTGTGTGTGTGAATATATATTAAAATGGGTAGAAGAGGCTCCAGTCTAATGACAAAGCCATGATGAAGGCAACCCATCTAGGAGAATTTAACACTAAAATCAAAACTGGAGAAGGAAGCTCCAGCCTCAAACTTTTGCAGACTTGTAGATATCTTTGACAGGAAAATTCTAAGAGAAGGTACTCTGAAATAAAATGCTTGTTACTGGCCTGGAGCTATGTAAACCCAGAGAGGCATAAGTGTCATACAAACATGTTAATATAATCCAGCAACACATAAATATCTTACTACCTTATCATCGTACATATCTTGTATATTTTTCACAAGTTGAATTAGTTGTAAATTAGAATGTTTGAGTCATAATTAAGTTGATAAAGATGGTTGTCAACATATATACATACATGAGGTGTATTTTTTTAAAATTGAGATTTAGATAATATTAAAAATGGAAATGAACAATGAATGAAATATCAATTTCCTTCAAAATAGTCTCTTTGGCATTCAACACAATTTTGAAACTTCTATTTTGATATGGTGTGAAGCTGTAATCAGCATATTTCTTTAAATGTCTTTCATGTCCTCAAATTTGACCCTTGAGAAAATTCTCAATTTAGAAAATTGAAAAAGTGGCACAGAACTATGAATGGTTTAGAGTGCTGCACTTGCACAATCTTGTTTTTCACCAAAAACATTTCATTCAAAAATAACAAGAATGGCTTAAAATTGCTTTGGTTTCTTTGTTTATCAACCTTTGTAGATTATTTAATGTCAAAGCCATCCTTATAGAAGAACAGTAATGGTATTATTTAACTTATAGCTGGGGGATTTATACCATTTGCTGGAATTTGGGTAACTATCTTGTTTCTGGTTGAATCGTAACAAGGCTGCATTAATTCAGTACTCAATTAATTTGCCATTGTTTACATGTGACTTAGTGGTGTCTGATTGGATAATCTACTGCTTCTATTTTAGTCGCCTTTCATTGGTTAATCTACTGCTCCTACTGATGGGAAAGTCTATAAATATTTGCTGACAATTTGTAGACAGCCGACACATAGGAATCCACCCCCCCCCAAAAAAAAAACAATCCAACACCATTCCCAATGGTATTAGTTCAAAAGTCAACATAATAGCATGATTGGATTTTGAAATTGCTTACTACAATGTCACAGTCTATTACATTTGCCACTACACCACAAGAACCCCTCACTACCCTCATTTAAATTTGTCAAGACCAATCTAGATGTCTCTATTACGATAAGTTAAGCTGTGCATACATCTTCATTTTAGTTCAAATTTTTTTTTTTTTTTTAATTTCAAGTTTCAGTTTCACCTCATCTATATAAATATTATCAACACAGACACAAATGATATTAATTCTTGACTAGCAAAACCAATTGAGACATTTTCTTCTTTTTTTTTTTTACTTACTTTGATATCCATTGTTCTTTAAAGTTGAATCAAAAACTACAGCAAGAGATTGAGTTAATTCAATTGAAGGTTTACTGCAAGATTCATCCTGTCATGAGAAAAAAAGAGAAACAATTCTGTGACACTATAATCTCTTCTGTCTTTAGGTGCACATATTTAGGTACAATACTGCATTTTCATGCAGGTGCAAGCATATTTATATGAGTATGTATATGTATAAACATAGCTTGTATGTATGTATGTATATGCACATGGAGGTAAGTGAATCTGTCCAGGTGTGTGTGTGAGCATAGGTAGCACATATGTATGTATGGATGTATATGTAAAGTAGTATCAAAAGGATTAATAAACAAGTTAGGGAAGTCAGCAGATTTTAATAGATGATAAAATAAAAAGAGAAGGATTTCTCAATGGGGATGAAAGAGTCAGTTTTTTTCATATCTATGATAGATTCACAAGTCTTTGGCACTAGTATGATCAGAGGTCAATAGACAATGGTATTATTTTCCAAAGTATAAATTTATCCAACTTCCCACCAAATTGGATTTGACTCAAGGTTATTTTATAGTTGAGAAAGACACATAAATCGAGATTCGTGGGTGGTAGAATTCCTATGGAATAATGGCTAAAGTGCTGGACTGTGGCCTCAAAGTAAAAGAGTTTGAACTTTAGACACACTATTATGTTCACTTTTGGACTAATACCCTTGGGAAAGGCATGAAACCCCTTATTCCCCTCCCAGCTATAAGTCAAATAGTATCACTACTGACCTTCTAAAAAATGGCTTTGGCATGAAATAACCCTTGAAGGTTGATATGCCATTAAACAAAGAAACCAAACTTGTGAGGCTATCACAAAAACTGCTTGGTCTCCTTGGCATCCTCCTTTAGGGGCACCTAAGGTACCAAGTGATAAACTTAGCCCTACTAAGCAAGTACTGCCCAAGGGGAAGGCTACCTGGGACCAGGCAATCAACTTGATATCATCTGACACAAACACAAAGTGAGCCAAAGTACTTTAGTTCTGGGAGGTCCACATGAGAGGTGTGTGGTGGGGAGCAGAAGCCAAGGCCCCTGTTTATTCAAAGAAGCAATCATTAGATAGGCAGAAAAGTTGTAGTCTTAGGCAGTGGTGGTTGTGCTGCTGGGCCAAGGCCCTTCCCCATCAACTATGGTTAGTCATGAGAAGAACATCGACGGCAGAGTTAGAAAAAATAAGATAAGAAAAATGATCAAGTCTTTGGCTGTCATCCATATTGCAAAGTGTCACACACTTCCTCCTCCTCCTATGAGGATAAACTCAAAAAGTAAATCAAGAAACAGCAAGCACATTCTCACGATTTGCTTCCGGTAAAGATTCAACCAACTCTGGTGACTGAACTTTTGGAAACAATCACAACACGGGGAAAAAACATCAGCTAGCCAACAACACTGAACAGGCCACAACGAAAGACTGCCACAATTTAACAAACACCATATCTGGTGCATCTTTATGCACACCGGTACAATTTTCATAGAAAGCATCTTAGTAGTTCAAGTAACAATATGTACCAACTCATGCCTTCTCCTCAATTTGGTAATCAGTTATAGAAAAAGCATGATTAACTGTTGGATTATCTTGGTACAAGCCATAAACAATTTCCTGTCTACAACTAATAGCCATTAACATTGCAATCTGGGTGAAATAAATAAAAAGCCTGACTCATGTAGGCGACTTGAAGTTTCCTACAAGGAAGAAGCATCCTTTTGGATTTAATTCTGAACAGAACTGAGTAATCTTCATTGGCTCAGGATTTGATACCAATTAATTGCAAGTCAACTGGAGATAAACACACTTTTTCACGAGTTTATTATCATTTGATATGCCACACCTTCCAACAGAAATAACTAATTTCAGGGTTTGTATACATAGTAAAATTATCAATAATAAATAAGAATTTTTTTTTCTTTTTTTATGAAGTAGTAACAATCAATATTGTTGTAGTCCTTTTGAGTCCCTGATATTTTCTTCAATTGTCTTTCAAATGTGATTTAGGATCCTTCAATTGTCTTTCAAGTGTGATTTAGGATTCTTCAATTGTTTTTCAAAATTTTGATTTAGGATTCTTCAATAAAAGAATTGCTTGTAGTGTAACAGTTACCGTTGTATGAAGTAAACTCAGCAACTCAAGTTCAAATCCTGAATGAAGCTCTTTGCATTTCACATAGCACTAATACCCTAAGATAAGTTAAGAATCCAACTCGTCTCCTTACGTGGATAAATGGTAGCGCAAACAGGGCTTTTTAACCTTGATATGGTATCCAGTTTAGGAAAAAGAAAATTAAATTTAAACCAGTTGTAGACCTAAATTTAATGCTGAAATAGACTGAGTAATTTTTATGGACAATGAAGCCTACCCTTCAATGAAATGGGGAGGTGCTACCTGTAGAAAAAAAACCCAGGTACTTAATTATTTAATTTAATTCTTATGTACCTTCATCTTTTAAAATAGGGGTCTTCAATCCAAGGGGCACAAACTTTAACTCATGAGGGCCCAGGGTCATTATCTTAAAAGAACAGAAAAAAAAGACCAAATTCACAAGGTGACAATTATGATTTATTAATCAGACATCTGATGTTGCTTGCAATCACAAAAAAATTGAATTTTTTGGTTAAATGAAGAGTTTGAGCAGATACTACAAGTGAAAATTTGACAGTTGTGAATGCAGCATACTCATGTTTCATTTTGGAGAACGACTGTTCACATTAGTATGTATTGCTAAACATGCTCACTATATGCTGGTTGTGGAGGATAAGATTTGGAGAGTCCTCCAGATGGAAGCACATGGTCCTTATAGAAATTGACCTTGATAGACCTCAAGAGCTGTGGGTTGGGGACTCCCATTTTAGAAGATACCATTCTGCTCTGATTGAAGGAAAAGAAAAAGAAAATGTCTTCTCACCTGACAAACAGGTCGTAGATGAACACTCAAGGAATGATAAGCAGTATCATACAATTTCATGGCATTAAAAAGTGATGCCAGTCCGACCTGTGAAGAAAAAAATAAAGAGGCGTGAACATTAAACCTTAAACACTTGTCACCTGTCTATTTATCAGTAATAAAAGTTGCTCTTATTTGAGCAACATTTTTATAATATATTCCTCAAACAACGACTTTATTTTTTTTCAACTCATTTTATTTTGTTACAATTAAAGTTATGGAAAGACAATCTTGTACAGTTTGCATGACCAAAACACAATAATAGAATTTAAAAAATTTCACTTGTGGGAATCGAACAATTTCACAATAAAAGCAAAAATAAATTCTCTGTAAGAGGCAATGGAAGTGCAAATTTTTTCTATTCTCTATTTATACCTAGGTTAATCTCAACCAAACTTTCCATGTGGTCTACATAGACAACTCATGTTTACCAAATAAAATGCTTCAGAGATGAAAATAAAATATTTAAACAAAAATTTCATTAAAATAAGTCAATTATTGTTGTTGAGAGAAAGTAATGATAATCACCATATGGCTTGATGATGTCATTAGCCAATACACCAATTACAGCTAGCTGGCTGAATCACATTGTTGAAGTGATCTATCAACAATGAGGTACTATTTACCAACCCCTCCGCTCGGGCAGGATATGACACAAGGTCAATTTTTAAGCGGAGTTTAACAGGTTTTAATTCAGAGTTTTCCTTCTCCTAGACTAGTTGCCTCACCAAGGCTGAAGAACCTAGTCCGTCCTACTATTTACCCATAGCTGGAGGGAGAATAAGGGGGTTCATACCTTTCCCAAGGGTATTTGCCCGAAAGTGAACGTAATAGCGCGACTGGAGTACGAACTCGCGTACTACGATTCCGCAGTTCATCGCTTTAACCATTACACCACGAGGACACCCCAACGAGGTAGACCACACACGACAATAGAAACATAATAGTAGACTGTATACTGTTCACTTCAAACGCACCAATAATACTATATAATATATATATATATAATATTCGCTATTGATGGTTCTTCCTTTCTCAAGGTAATTGATGAACAAAATACCTTGTGCATCCTAAAATACAGAGGCCAAAACCTTGCCAGCTGATGTTTGCATCTTTGGTCGCTTTGGACGGCTTTCACCTGCTGCTGTCCACTCAGGTGACTGCTGATTTGACTCCAGAGTGAACCGGTGGATCCATGTTTCCTCCATTGTCATATATTTATACAAAAATTCCTTTTACGTTGAAACAGTTGCAAACAATGCTCTGAATCATTCACGCATTGTTGTTTTTGATCGACTGTGAACAAACAATGCACCCACTTTGAACACAGCTCATTGACAAATGTTCATGCAAAAATAGTGAATACATTGCCTTCTGATATCTTTAACTCCTCTGCTATCGAATGCAACTTCAATTTATGATCGGCCAAAACGAGTTTTTGGAGTTTTTAGCTGTTTTCCACGACAACTGCCAAATTTGGACAACCTGAGCATTCAGCATCATTTGTGTCTGTACGACAATGTTTAAAGTTAGCATACCACTTCTTAACCATTGTTTCCGATGTCCAAATAACACTTATCAAGCCATTACTTTGCTTGATCAGTATTTTTTCCCATCAGAAAGCAATGCTTTATTAACACACAAAATTCAGATTTTTCCATTGTTTTGAAAATTTGCAACAATAAGTAGACAACCATAGTCGAGGGTGACCCCAAGTCTCCCTTTTCAAAAGCTACTATACCAGTCTTTAGTCTCCCAGGCCATTGGCAAACACTCTAACCATTATGCCAATATCCGGTTTGCAACAGTTGTAAAGTAAGTAAAGTTGGCAACCAGAAGGCTCCCTTTTCAATAGCTACTACACCAAGGTGTAGGAGAGGGCACTACTCCTTTCCTTGAATTGCTCCACTTTACCCTTGATATGTACCTTATATTGCTGAGTGTTAAGCAAGGAGGTATCAAGTACCATTTTTAAAGTATGACGTGACCTGGTATTGAACCTAGATCTCCTGGACCATTGGCGAACATTCTACCCACAAGGCTAATAAACTGTAATTTGTAAACTAATAATCTGATTGGGCTCAAATTTTGACATGTGCCATTTGAAGGTTAGTACTTTATAAAAATCATATGGATTTTTTATTAGTGGTGCCATCTATACATTAGGCCCAGGATTTATTGAGTAATGTGTTATATATATAAATTTTTCTCAGATACCAATTTGTGTAATATTTTTTATTTATAAATTGTATCATCTGTTTTTTTTCATACTGTCAGAATTATAGAATAGGTATGAAAATAATATGTATATATATGTATGTATACACACACAGAGAATCTGGTACACCATTCTTCTGTTATCAGCTCATCTTAAAAGTGTGGCTGCACCTGTACAAGTTTTTACCACCATAAACAAATCATTTGTTCAGGTCGTCCAATAAGTTCACCTGTCTATTACAACTAAACTGAACCTTATCACATAATCAGCACTCACTGTAATGATGTATATTTTCTTTTTTAAGAAGAGGAATTATCATTAGGAATTATGGTAGTGGCAATTCAATTCACTGTAATGAGTTGATATTCTTTTGTATTTGCAAATCATAGTGAAAAGAAAATAATCAATCTTATAAACAACCAAAATATTTTCATTGTATAACAAATATAAAACAATAATTAATTTGTGTCTGATAAGTTTATAATTGATTTGGGTGTTGAACTAATTAACGACAATAAAGAACTTGACTAACATGCATAAGTGGAAAAAATTTTTTTAAATGATGATAATTAACCCACTACTGCCCCCAACTTATCAAACTCATCAGACATGGCATTATATTTTTGGGTAAAAATTGATTGGAAAAATAGTTTATTGGAAATTTCTGTTAGAAAAAAAGCAACTTTCAAGTGAAATGCAACTGGAAGTATGAAATATTTTTAAAAAGACAACCAGGAAATGAATTCAAAAAAGAAAAAAATCTTTTGTACTATCAAAGTAATGGGGTCTGGATACACTAAAAAAAAATCCTTTGAAAAATCAGGATTCACTAAAAAACTTCCATAAAAGAACTGGATTCACTAAAAATAATCCTTTAAAAAATTTGTATTCAATAAAAAAAACACTTAAAAAATCTGGATTCACTAAAAAAATCCCTTACAAAATCTGGATTCACTAAAAAATAAACCTTAAAAAATCTGGATTCACTAAAAAAAATAACTTAAAAAACCTGGATTCACTAAAAAAAATCCCTTAAAAAACCTGGATTCACTAAAAAAAATCCCTGAGAAAATCTGGATTCACCAAAGAAAAAAAATATGGAGCTACAATTAACATAACGGTTATTGTCATAAGAAATATAATTAGCAAACTGAGTTCAAATCCTGGATTAGGCTGTTTCCATTTCACATAGCGCAAATATCCTTGGGAAAGGCATGAATCCATCTCTTTCCTCCTTTTTATCTCTAGGTAAAAAGTAGAACAGACTGGGTTCTTTAGTCAACCAGTCGAGGAGAAAGCAAACTTTGCATTGAAACCAGCTTTACTCAGCATAAAAATTGACCTAGAGTTACATCCTACCCGTAGCAAAGGGATTGGGTAAATAAATACTTTTTAAATGGCAAGTCTTTGAAATTAGCAGACCAGTTTGGTAGCAATATCTCATCTACAGAAAGTAATGTCAACAAACATACAAATAAAGCATGGACCGCTATTGACAGGTTAACAACTATATGGAAATCTGATCTCTGATAAAATAAAACAAGAATTCTTCCAAGCTGTAACTGTGTCAGTACTACTGTATAGTTACAAAACTGGACTTTAACAAAACATTTGGAAAAAAGCCAGATGGGAACCACACAAGAAGGCTGCATGCTGTTTTGAATAAATCCTAGAAGCAGCAACCTACAAAACAGTAGCTGTATGGCCATCCAATTAAGATCAGCAAGGTATGCTGGGCACTGCTGATGAAGTAAGAATGAACTCATAAGCAACGTTCTCCAATGGACTCCTACATATGGACACACCAGTGTTGGCCAACCAGCAAAAAACATTCATCAGCTCAGTATGAATACTGGATACTATGTAGAAGACTTGATGATAGGGACAGATGGAGTAAAGGAGAATCAAGGGAATCCATACTGTCAGCTCACCATGATGATGATGATTAAAAAAATGTTGTTTTTTTAAGGAGGTGAAGGGTTGAAACACAACAAAATTTCTCATGACTCAGTAGTTAGACCAGATTAAATGATTGATAAGTATATCAGTCACATTGTATTTTATACATAAAGTAGATATATGTTACCTTTCTCTGCTCAAGTCCATTCTGTCATTTATGGGAGAGAGGAATTCTCCTCTCTTCAGTTACATCTATGTAAATCAGGTGAATTTATACATATTATAGTTAAGTGACATAATGTCAGTTTAATGTGGAAAGCTCCACAGGAAGCAAGTATTCCAGCTTAGATTCTATCAACATTCCCCCTCAGGCACTGGGCAATGAACAGACCTAAACCCTTTTAAACAAGGAGGTAGGTACTGCCTGGTAAGAGAACCAAGGGAACTAAGTTCTGAATTATTTCACGTGCCTCCCAAGACAGTAGCAATATATTATATGATTAATTAATTTTAATGGCATGTCAACACATCTAGGGTTATTTTATGCCTAGAGGTTAGAGAATTGCATTAATTGTATGTTCATATTACATTTTTTGTGCAGTTATTTAAGAGTTTTTTTTGCACATAGTTCTATTAAATACAAATCATTTTTAAATAAATCTATTTAACCCATAAATGGGACCCTAACAGTTACTACCACTCTGAGTCAGAGTAGGGCTGGGAGTAATGGCAATAAAGAGGTACTCCATATTCCCAAGCTCTCCAGATGCAGAACACCTTTTTTCGAGGAAAGGGAAAGCCCTACCCTTCAGCAGGGAATGCAATAAGCATATGCTAAGCCCCACCAACAGGGCTGGCAATATATTATAATTAAGAGAAGCTGTCAGGTTCATGGACATTGTTAAATTTAATAACCTTTTTGGCACAGAGAGTTACTCAAGTCACCTAAATATATCTAATACATGAGGTGAGATGCAAGTTTAGTCCACATTACATAAAAATATACCCTGACCCCTAAAAGTAAATAAATACTTTATTATTTCTAAAACTTTGGTAAAACAGTCCTTTTAAGAAATATTAGTGAATAAAAAATTTTCTGATAAATACACTTGTGTAATATACACACCACTGACACTAATAGTGTATCAATTGATTTCGTTTGGCTTTTTTGTTTAATGGCATGACAATCTTTGTGGGTTATTTAATGCCAAAGCCATTCTTGTAGAAGAACAATAGTGATACAATTTAACCTAAAGTGGAGGGGGGAATACAGGGGTTCATACTTTTCCTAAGGGTATTTGTCTGAAAGTGAATTTAATATCACAACTGGTGTTCAAACATGCTTACTATACGATATCACAGTCCAGAAGGTTAGCCACTACACTACATGGACTCTCCCCAGTAGTATGTATTGTAGTATTGTAATTGTGAAACTCCAATAATTTTTTTTATATCTGTCTATATTTCTGAGAAGAGGTATTATGTATATTATTTACATTTTTCATACTATTGTCCTCATCTTTGTCACAACGTTTCGGCAGTTGTACGCTCCTGCCTTCTTCAGGTGGTTGGAAAGTCAAAATTAACCCTTTATTTCGCTCACCGGGATAGACTGTTCTAGTTGCACGAGCCATGTTTTAATGGATGTCAGTTATCAGTTATCTCCTGTTAATTTCCCCTCTGAAAGTTCTCCACTGCCTTCACCAGGTTTTGAGCTCACACTCTTTTGGGTATGTCACTAGATCTAACCAACACCTTTATCCACTGTGCCATGTGTCCTTGAGGATAAAGATGAGGACAATAGTCCGAAAAATGTAAATAATCTTTTTTATTTTTAAAATTTTTCATTTTATGGTCAAAAGTTCATTCAGGCATTAAATTTGTTGTCAAATGTACTGCACCACAAGGGTTAAAACTAAATTATTATAAATAAGATTTTAAAATCATTGCTTAATTGGCCTTTAATATTTTATTACACAATTCAAAATGGATTTTAGACTACAAGAGTTTTATTTCTAAATGATATTTTAATCATTTAACACAATTGTAATTTTACAGCCCTACAAAATTTAAATTTGAAACTAAGGCCTAAAAGTTTCAAATTTTTTTAAATTTTGTTTTTTAAGAAACACCACAGGCCAAATGAATAATAAATTTTCTTTAGATATATGGCCCAGACAGTTTTGGTTGGGGTAGAGGAGATCTCACCCCAGGGCCAGAGGTTTTTGACCTGTGATGCAAAACAATAAGATAAACAATCATACCAACCTTTGAGTCACAGGGCAACAATTTTTTCCAGGGGGTGAGATTCTCTGTACACACAACCTCACGTGGCAAAGCTGAATAACGCAGGAGTTTCACATCTTTAGCAAAACCTTCTCCTTGCAATCCATGAGGTCGGAATGACCAGTTAGGATTCACGGTGGATTTTGCATCCATGAAATTCAAAGACGCACAAAAAAGGCCAGACAGAGCATTGACCAGCTCAGACCAACTCTGTTTCACACTGTTGAAAGACAAAAACAAACATTCAATACAAAATCATTCAAAATAAAAACAAATATAGAAATTTTTTGATATAAAAAAAAATTTTAAGATTTAAACAGAGATATATTTTAAGCTGTAGATTCTCTTCCAAAAAGATTTTATTCAATGTTAGTGACTTAATTTCTAAATAGAAATAATTTTTTTATCATGATTATGAACAGCTCACCAAACTTAACAAATTTCTTAGAAAAGGTATTGTCAATTATTATTCATTCTTTACTAGTATTTCTTTCATCTTATTTCTCTTGCTTTTGCACCAACAAATAAGTCTTAAGTTCTGCGAATTTCTAGACCATTGTCAATTATTATTATTCATAAGGCATACGGGCAAAAAACCTACAGGCGACATTACTATTTGACGACTTTACCAAGGCCTTCGATTCCATACACAGAGGGAAGATGGAACAAATCCTACTAGCATACGGCCTACCAAAAGAAACCGTCGCAGCAATAATGATTCTCTATAGAAACACCAAAGTGAAAGTACGTTCACTGGATGGAGACACAGAATACTTCGACATTGCAGCAGGAGTACTACAAGGGGACACGCTAGCCCCATACCTCTTTATCATCTGTCTAGATTACGTACTTAGAACATCGATCGAGCTGACAAAGAAAAGAAGCAGAAGGTACCCCGCAAGAACAATTACCGATGCCGACTATGCCAATGACATAGCGATACTGGCAAATACACCCAACCAAGTCGAAACACTACTGCATAGTTTGGAATGAGCCGCCGCAGGCATTAGCCTCCAATGCCAATGCACACAAAACTGAATATATGTGCTTTAATCAAACAGGTGACATTTCCACACTAGAGGGACCTCTCTGAAACTGGTAGACAAATTCACCTACCTAAGAAGCAGTGTCTCGTCAACTGAAAAAGACATCAACACACGGCTAACGAAGGCATGGACAGCTATCAATAAGCTATCGATCATATGGAAATTGGACCTGACCGATAAAATAAAACGCAGCTTCTTCCAGGTAGCGGTCGTGTCGATACTGCTGCATGGATGCACCACTTGGATGCTAACAAAACGGCTGGAGAAGAAGCTAGATGGCAATTACACAAGAATGTTGCGAGCAATATTGAACAAGTCCTGGCGACAACACCTATACAGCCACCTGCTTCCCATCACGAAAACTATCCAAGTTAGATGAACCAGACATGCAGGACACTGCTGGAGAAGCAGGGACGAGCTCATAAGTGATGTACTCCTATGGACCCCCACATATGGCCAAGCAAAAGCAGGACGACCAGCTCAAACATACATACAGTAGCTATGTGAGGATACTGGATGTAGCCCTGAAGACCAGCCAGAGGTGATGAACGATAGGAAGAAGTGGCGAGAGAGGGTCAGGGATATCCGTGCTAGCAGCATGACATGATGATGATGATGATGATTTGATAGCTATTTTTTCATCTTAAGACTATTCATAGGTGTAAAAGCAAGAGAAATAAGATTTTCAAATGTATGTGAAAAAGTATGTAAGTCTGTTGCCTAATGATAAAAAAATCATTTATCTTACACAAAAAATATCTATTTTACAACATAATCTCATTCTTTGTCAATGCACTTAATACAATGGTGAATTTATAGAGATATCAAATTATGAATTTTTGACAGTTCTTATATAATTTCAATTCTACACGGTACAACTTGAAATTGAAAAACAACAGATGCTATTAACTTAAGACTATTTGGCTTTGTTATAAATAAAGCCAAATAGTCTTACTATAATGCCGCAGTCCAGCTCTTTAACCATTACACCACAAGGACACCCCACCCCCTTATATGGTTTCAAGTAACTACCTATTTCATAATCCTTAGTAGACAACTATAGCTCCAAGTAACTAGTCTTAGTACAAATAATTATAATTATATCGTATCAAGTATTCTTTTCCAATACAAATAATTTGGCACACTTGTATGGTTTCAAGTATTCCTATCTAATACTAATAATTTGCACACATTTATGTGGTTTCAAGTATTCTTACCTGACATAAATAATTTGCAAGCAATTATATGAAAGGAAAAGAAGGTAAGAAGTAGAGTGAAGTCAAGATAGAAAAGCCTTTATTATCACCTACTGATGAAAGTTGTGATTAATGTGTGTGTGTGTGTGTGTGTATCGTAATAGTTAGGGATCAGTGGCCAAGTCTATATTGCAAAGTGTCACATGCAAATGTTTCCTCTTGCCTGAATTACTACCAAACTACCCACAATTCCCACAAAGCCTACTTACTGTATCTACGGCAGCAGAACATATAAAAAAAAAAAGAAAAGAAACATTGGAATCAGCAGAGTAGCTAGTGTTGATGAAGCAGATTGAACAGGACAATCATCATTATCATCATCAAAGAATGCCAACAACAGATTTCCTTGATTTACTCTCCCCATCTGTCCCTATCAACCATCACTCTTGTCAAGTCCTCTCCATGGCATCCAGTTTCTACACAAAACTGATGAATATAAGTTTGTACTGTTCAGCCAACACTGGTGTGTCCATGTGTCCTACAGAGAACATTACTTATGAGTTCATTTTTACTTTACCAGCATCTCTTTTTCATCTTACTTGGATAGTTTGTGGGATAGGAGGTAAGCGGCCATACAGTTGCTGTTTTGAGGGTGCTATTTCCAGGATTTATTCAAAACAGCATGCAGCATCTTTATGCATTTCCTATCTAGTTGTTTCTCTAATCATTTCATTAAAATAGTGCAACCATACAATAGTACTGACATAACTACAGCTTGGAAGAATTCCCATTTTATTTTATCAGAGAGATTGAATTTTCCATATGGCTGATAACTTGTTAATAACAGTCCGTGCCTTTCTTAAGCATATATTAACATCAATTTCAGTAGAAGAGATAATACTGACCTGAACCCAACCATTCACGATCAAAGGGATGAAACAAAACAAACTTACCTAGAAACAGTGGGTAAAAACCACACCCAAAGTTCAGCACCTGGAGGAGTATCATGGATTGGATAGCCCCACTTATCATGTCTCCATATACCTTGGTTAAGGGATAAATGAAGTTCTTGTACATCATAGGTTGACACAATATCCCCTAAGGACTTGGGAAACAGCCGATATTGATTAACTGCAATGAGAATGAAAAAAAAAGTTGATCTTTCTTTCACATATACAAGATGTGATGAAAAAGTTTCAAGAGGGAAACTTTAAATCATTTGATTTTAAAATTTAAAAGAAGGCATGTATCACTGAGAAATATAGATATTGATAATTTTCAAACAGATGTATTCGGCCCATAGACATGAACCTAACAGGTACTATCACTCCAGGTCTGAGTGAATCTGAGCATAATGGTAATGAAGAGGTGACTGCACAACTGGAACCTGATACATGTTCTAAATGCAGTTTAAAATACCAAGGTAGACAGCAATTTAAAGTGAATTCGTCAAGACAAGTCAGAGTCAATCTGAAAAAGAATTTAAAAGCCAGTCTCTACACTTTTCAAACAAGATCTTTTTTGCAAAGTACTCAATCATAGACCTCCCATACTCATCAGATCTCCTTGTTCTGTACACATTTTTCTTGTTTCCTAAACTTAAAATTCCTCTCTTTGGGCTAAGATCTGAGGACATGGAGAACATTAAAATAAATATGATGGTGCAGCTTCCAACCATATCAAAGGAGAAGTTTTATAGATGCTTGGACCAATGAAAAACTCAATGGAATAAGTGTGTTGAACATAAATGCCAAAGGGACTATTTCGAAGAAAATTAACATTTAAAAAAAATGCTCATTTCTATTTGGGTAAACAACTTCAGTCTTGATACTTTCTGAACACACCTCATATTTCCTTTGTGTGTGTGTGTATGTGTGCTTGTTATTTAATGGCATATCAATCTTCTCGGGTTATTTAATGCCAAACCCATCTTTTAGAAGAACAGTAGTGGTACTATTTAACCCATAGATGGGAAGATAAGGGGGTTCATACCTTTCCCAAGTGTATTTCTCCGAAAGTGAACATAAAAGCGCGATTGGATTTCAAACTCACATACTACGATTCCGCAATTCAGTGCTTTAACTATTACACTATGGGGACACCTCTGTGTGTGTGGGTGTATATATATATATATATATATATATATATAGTATAGTGACAGCTACTGAAGAAGGCCACCCTCTCAATCCCACAAGAGTGAGTTTTGGTGACACAGTGGCTAGTGTGCGAAACTGCAACATCATAGTAAGCAAATTTGAACTCCAGTTGTGCTATTACAGTCACTTTCAGACTAATACCTTTGGGAAAGGTATGAACTCTCCTTATCCTCCCCACTGCCAACTATAGGTCAAATGGCAACACTACTGTCCTTGTACAAGGATAGCTTTGACATTAGGTTAAATTAGGTTATTCTGTTTAATGGCATATCAACTGTTGATAGTTATTTAATGGTAAATCCTCTTTATATATATATATATATATATATATATATGATTTGTAAGCAAATAGACGTAAATAGATGTCAAAAAAAAAAGAAGATATTTGCATATGAAGAAGAAACGTGATAATGCTCCTAAAAAGTGTAAAGACTGAAGATCTCTGAGCTGAAAAGAAGAAAAAAAGTCTTTCCTTCCCGACTTCAAAAAGATTTTTCACTTCCTTTTAAAGGAAACTTTTTTGACAGATAACAAATTTGAGAGTCTGCAGAAAAGTTTTCAGCCCAACCAAAAAGAATGAATTATCATTATTATTTTAAAGTAAGGTTAAAAACAACTTGAGGAAAAATATACCAAATAATGAACTACACAGTGAAAAAATGAAATAGAGTTATTTTCTTAAGTTTAGCTTAGTTGTGGCACAAGACCAGAAGGAGTACCCAGTGAGAATCAAATGTACTAACAATGGTCTGCTAATCTAACTTGTTAACCATTACATCACTTGAGGTACTTATAAATAGAATATATGTCTCATGCCTCTTAAGTCATTTCCTTTTTGGTCAGGTTGAAAACTTTTCAGCAACTCTGTAGATCCAACAGTTTTTTTTTCTTTCTTGGATTCAATGTTTTTTTGTTGCTTTTTTTTTTGCATAGTATATGAATACTATATATATATATATATATTTGACTTTTAGAGTTAGATTTTATATGAACAATCTACTTCTTGAATATCCATACTTCATTTATATAATTTATTTCAAGGTTAATAGCAGAACCGTACCAAGAGATTTGAGGATTGTGGGTAGGAGCCCGATTCCAACATTTAGGAAGATTTGTTAATGTCAGGAGAAATGCAGTAAGTTAATATAAACCTTTTTTTCTTTTTTGGACCCTTTAGCGAGAGAGATGGGGGGGGTTCATACCTTTCTTTCTTTCTTTTTTGGACCCTTTAGCTAGAGAGATAAGGGGGTTCATATCTTTCTTTCTTTGTTTCTTTTTTGGACCCTTTAACTAGAGAAATAAGGGCATTCATACCTTTCACAAAGATTTTAGTCCAAAAGTGAACATCATTGCATGACTGAAGTTTGAACTCATTTACTACACTGTTGCAGTCCAGCACATTAGCCACTACACATGGGGACTATCCTCCTCTCATATCAAGAAAAACAAAATTATAAACAAACACATTTCAGTGGTTATTTCTCTGTAACAGCATAAAACAGAATTTGCTTAGACTATAGACATAACTTACTTTCTGTCATCCTGTTCTGAATATGATAAGGCATGTGGTTGGAAAAAAGTTAATTACATAGTTCTTGTGTATAGTATGTGACTAGACATTGACATAATGGTTAGTGTTCACTAATGACCTGGGAGACCTGGCTTCAATTCCAGGTTGAGTCATACCAAAGACTCAAAAAATGGTACTTGACACCTCCTTGCTTAACGCTCGGCATTATAAGGTAAGGATCAAAGGTAAAGTGGGTCAACCCTGGGAAAGGAGTAGTGCCCTCCCCTACACCTTGGTGTAGTAGCTATCGAAAAGGGAGCCTTTGGGTCACCCTCAACTATGGACTACAGTATAGTATCTACGGCTGAAAAATCTGGAAAAATAGCGCATCTTATCAACAAATAATTATAGTATACATCATTGAAACAAGTGATAATGATATCTATTAAGAATCAATGCAAAATCAAATATGTTGATAGGGATGGATTGATTAGGTCATCTTTTTTCTCACCCCTAGATTTATATTTGTTCCTAATCGTGTTCACCTTGACACATAAGTTTTCTGATTTTAATATGATCAAACATGTTCGATAGGCATCAATGAAATAAACATATCTTTTGTTCATCAAATAAAACTCTCACTCTTTCTCTCTCTCTCTCTCTCTCTCTCTCTCTCTCTCTCTCTCTCTCTCTCCCAAACCAACACAGCAAAATAATCAATTTGTCCCTACATGGTATTTGATATTGTCAGCTTAGGACAAAGACAGATTACAGACTTGTTAAATCAGTAAGATGGAAATGCAGTTAGAGGGGGTGATGCACAAGGTTCAATCAGTTACTCTGATTGTAAGTGCAAGCACAGACACGAGTTCAGTGTGCATAATAATCAGGGAAATTGATTGGCAGATCAAACCCTAAGGAACAAATAAATTTTTAAAAAAACTAAATTAAAATTTTTTTTTAAATTTTCATGAGCTAGACTAAGTAAGACCATAATAAATTTTCATGAGCTAGACCAAGTAAGACCATAACACTTAACTGGTGAGGCTCAACTTCTTGAGCTTTGAAGAGTGTAGAGTCACTCCTTCATTACTATTACTCCCAAGTCCACTTTGTCTCAAAGAGGCAGTACTTGTTAAGGTCTTGTCAATGGGTCAAATAGATCTGTTTGAGATAATTTTTAAAATGATTGTGAATTTTATTAATCAATATATTGGATCTTAAAACATTGATATCGCAACGAAGTATGAAATGTTTAAAATGATTGTGAACTACAATTAATTGTTTATGGATTATTGATATTAGATTTGGCATAGTACACACATTTCATTTTTACTGGCCAATAAAAAGAGGTTGCAAGAACTGATTTTCATTTTATTATCATGTTACATCACTAGCTTGTGGACCATATTTCTAAATTTAGAACAAGAGGGAAACTTCAATTTCAACAACAATGCAAGATAGCAGAAGGAATTTGCTTTGCTTTGTACTTTTGTAATTTTGATTCTGACAGCAAATTTGAAGGGTTTGACACTGAAAATATACTTCCACTATAATGTAGAGTGTCTATTTCTGCAATGATGTGAAAATGTTTGATTTGTATGTGAACCAAGATACATCTGAATACCATAGATAGTGAATACAGATCAAAAACATTTTAGTTATTGAGTATATAACCCAGGAATGTCAATTTTAACCAATTAATTCAGTATCTGCACATTGATGCACAAAAATTTAATCAGCACAATGAGAGTTAAACAAAACAAAAGTTTTTTTTTTAGATGAAACTCCAACAGGAAGTTGGGCAAGTCAAACATCAACAGTGACAAAAGTTAAACAAAACAAAACAAAAAATGTTTAGTTAAGAAATCTTAGATAAGTAAATTAAAGTCCAGCTTAAATGAAAAGAAAACACAAAGTCTGTCAGACACAGAGGGTGCAGCTAGTTAAGAAAGGTCATCAGTCACAGGTTTTCTGATTGTAAACATTTATAAGTCACACCTTACCAAGCCTAGGGGTGGGGGTTAGGGAGATCACTCATCCTGTCCACCCTACAGTGAATTTACAATGCAAACATTTAATGGTATCTTGCCAGGCATATATTACTTAGTGGTATATTAAGTGCTAGAATTATTGATATATCATCACAGGGCTAACATATAATAAGATAGACATGAAACTGTTCAAACGCTATAAGTTGTCACATTTATTCATTTATTTGTAATGAACCACCATTGAAGTGAAGCCTATTGACAAGGTTTAATGAAAAATACAGAGATCCTTAGGTTTTATTCTGCAAATAATGAAAGATACACAGAAGAGGATGACTTATGAAAAAAAGTGTCATCCATTTTACAAATAAAAGAGGGTAGAGAGGAAAAGTTCAATACGATCTCCTCTGCTAACTAGAAATTGTTAATCATAATTGTTATTTACCAAGTTTTGCTTAGATATAGCACACAAGCCTTGGGTTGCTTACAGTAATTGCTTAAGTGGTCAGCCATCAAAGTATTCAACAGAATCACTACTGTTTACTTTGTCTGATCTAATAGGAAATGATGCTTTCACCATGATTTGACTATAAGTTGTAGATTGGCAAATGAATGTAGCAAACCTAAATCACTTAAAAAGAAAAGCAAAATAGTTACCCATAGGACCAAGCCGTCAAAAGGTTTGCAGCAGATCAACATAAGAGGGCCAGTCTATCTCTTATGCAAAGAGCTGATTTCATTTACACATCTAATTGTAATAGATTCAGTTTTGTTGGGTGTTGTATTTTAGTTAGGATCTTCTAATGTCTCAGAATTTTGTGGAGATAAGTCTTGTATTTCAAGAAAGCAGTTTTGTACATGACAAATGAGCGCAAGATCTGAGAGAGATACCATTGTTTCATTGCCATTTTAAAGACAAATGAGCACATAATAAGAATTAGTTTCTATAAGTTCTCTCTCCTCCACAATAGAGTCATATTTTGATTATCTGATAGAACTTTAGAATATGCCTGACATAAATTTCATCTTTAGGCATATCATATAATCAATAGGGTTTACTGATGGACACCTCAAAATCAAGGGCAGGTGGTCAGAGATAAACTCATACACAGAGGGAGTCAATAATAAAGTTGATGAGCATCGCTCGTCTGTCAAGGGCGTACTGATCAATACTCAACAAGAAATTCTCAAACGTAGCATATCAATCCCTCCAATTTTTCACAACAATACTCAACAGATGAGTCTCTCAAATATATGTGGTCATAGAATTTTCTCCGTCATTATTTGCTGAATAAATTGCAATGAAAAACACAACGATTGCTAGAATGTAGGAAAAACCTTACTTCACATATTCGGCAAATAATGAAAGATACACAGAACAGAACGATTTATGGACAGGCATAGTCCATTTTACAAACGAAAGTGGGGGATAGGAAAGTTCACTACACAAAGTTGATTGTTGATTTGAGTAGCCAAAAAATAAAGGTGGAACATGAGTGAGTTGCAATTCATCATACACACACAGAAGCCACAGTGCACTTTGTGCTAGACATTGGCCATTTCTAAAGATTATTAGTATAACAGGACATGTGCATATTCTTAAACTTAATTTTTTTGTTGAAAAGTTTTGGTGTTTTGAAGATGACAGTTTTATTGAAAAATTAATGTTAAAAGTTGTGCATGCAAATAATGCATGTATTATATAATACAATGAATAAGCCATGTCATTATATAATACAATGAATATCACAATACACTGCTCATAATACAATACATATCATGATTCACAGTTCATGATACGATAAAAAAAAACAAAGTTAATTCTATTAACACAACATATCCTAATAATAGTAAAAAATATAGAAATACATAAAAAGAAATATTTCTGTATGCTGAGTAGAAAAAATTAAAGTATTAAAGAAAAATGACGTGTCATGATTTTATGCAATATTTACAAGATACTTTGGGTTCTAGTCTATTTTAATGTATTCATTCTATAATAAAATATCTTTAAATGGTTTTTAACTGTAAGAACATATCTCAAATACTATTCTCAGAACATTATTGGTTCTTTTGAAAACCATGCTATTCAGACTATTGTCTCCACCCACGGGAACCCTGAACGTTTATTTTTAAAGTTAAATTTACTATAACTATTTAAGAATTGCTTAATTTGTCACTCGGTGAAACTCTTTTACTACTACTACTAAGAAGAAGAAGAAGAAGAAGAAGAAGAAGAAGAAGAAGAAGAAAACACTTTTTAAAAAATTGAATTACGTTAAAATCACAAAAGGAAGAGTGAGTGTCAATAATTTAGTAAACAAGTTTAGTTTTACAGACTCTGCAAATAGTATACTCTTTGACAACTTTCTTGTTTCCATTTCTCTGTTGTACTTCAAATCCAAAATAATTCCAAATAGCAGATTTATAGAACGTTCCTTGTGGTCTTTCTAAAATCATAGATTTTGAATCTGCTTTTGCCATATTTTCACTCACTTGAAATCAAGTTATGAATCAAACTGCTCCTGATTGGGCAAAAAAGACAACTGAGTCAGATTGACGAAACAAGGGAATAAAAGCGTTTTCATGAGAAAAAAAAGCTTCTTTTTAAATAAACTACAACGAATTTTTTTTTAAAATAAACTACAAAATATTCATTTTGAATAATCAAATAGAGAATTAATTTTTTTGTTTGCATTAATTTAAAACGATAAAGAAAAAATAAACAGAGCGAGAAGAGGAAAAAATGATCATTGACAAGTTGTATTGTTAACAGTTGGTCAAGCGAAAAGGAACGGTGGGTTGAACTTTTGATGTACATTTCCTTATTACTAACAAAAAGTGAATTATTAATCCTTACTAACATTTATAGTTAGTGGTTTCGCGCCAGAAGTGTCTCTTGATCATTGACTTAACTATTTAATGAGATGAAATATATCTCATTTTGTTTTTGTTATCAAGTTCATCGACCCGGTACAAGTCGCGAAAAAGACATTAATTTTGTATTTGAAAACTCAGTCAATAAAAGCATTTTTTTTCTTGCATATTTCATATTTTTATTCCAATATTTTAAAACTTTTTCTTCATGGATAAAGAATATTTGAGGTGTTTTTTTTGGGGGGGGTGCTTTTGTTTTTTGTCTTCTTTTCATTCGTCAACAAGGCTTATGTATCGCGATTTTTTTCATGGACGGGCAACAAAAAATCGCTATCTATCCGTGCATCGGTGAATAATTACACCACACACACACACAAGTACACATACATACAATCATAATGAGGGCACCTTTGGTGGTGTAATGGTTAGCAACCTTGACTAGCAAACCTACACGAGTGAGTTCGAGTCTCATTGGGTGCCCCATTCATTCGGCCTTGTGCCACATCGAAGCAAAGAGCTTCGTAAATTACTACATACAATCATAATGAGAAATTTGTTATCGATGAAGTATCGCCAATTATAGTTTTAAATTTTGACTCGTATTTTCTTTCATATTTTTATTTGTAACCGCTTCTTTTATAACAATCTACTTGGTGAGGTATCTTAATATTTTCTCATACATCGTGATTCGTATCGTAAGCGACAAAATTGCAGTGCCTCGGTACATCGATCAATTATTTTACCTCTAATGCAAATTTATCATCAAAACTGTGGTGCAATCTTTAAAATGAGCTGCTAGCTCAAGTATATGCTCATTTAAAACAAAATATTCCTATGGTTTCCCGAAGTGTTGGACTGAAACATTTAGTAATATATTTTCATGACTATTTCAGAAAAATTTTACTTTTTATAACCAGATTTTTTTTTAAATGCTTATTTTGAGGGTAAAAAATACCAAAGAATGTTCTATATCTCTGGAAATATCATTTGAAATTTATTCCATTCAGTTTTGCTGAAATAGCTACTTTGAAAAAAAAAAAGAAAAATATATTTTTTTTTAATATTTTGCCACCAAAGTTGATTTCTAGTATAAATATCAGCTACATGACATGTATAATTTCCTTGTAAGAAGAAAAAATTCAAGTCAAACTGGGTATATTCATTTCATTTAGTTTGATGCAGCCATGAGCTATTAAATCAAAAATCGGGTTTTAGATGTAATTTTTTGACTTCTTGGTGCTTTTACTTGTGTCAAAAGTCTAGTAATTATCAAATTCTTTCTAACATAGGGCTATTTAGGTCATAAATAGATTTCTGGTGAAATTCTGACCGATAAACATGTGCATAGTGTATTTTTATTTTATTTTTTTTTAATTTGCAGTGTTCAATCCAATTATCAATGAACAGTCAATTAAGCCCACTGTGTATGGGTTACTCAGTGAGAATTGAATTAATTTGTAATAGTCTGCTAGCTTAGCTTAATAAACTATATGAGAAGTCCCTCTTGCCACAGCAGATATGCAAAATGTAACAATTTACTGATTATAACTTAGTCAAAAATCTCACCCACACTCAAAAAAATCTATAGCATAAAGAATAATAGAACTATCTGAAACAATAGATCCTAATAACATAATCAACTTCCTGAAAAAAAAAATGTGGCCCTTCAAACAAAGGTATATATCCATAGATCAAAACCTTAACTACAAATAAACACATACTTGTATATACAAACCCTCAACTGAAATGCTGACTTGACCAAACAGCAACAACCGAAGCTATACAACTGTATGGAATATTCAATTACCACCTGAAATAATGTACAAATAAATGCACAAGTAACACCTATACATCACAAAGAACGTCTTCTGCATAAAATTAACCCAAAAGTTGACATGTCATAAAATTTAAACAAACTTATTCAAACATAATGTCATACTTTTAGGGCACTCGGTCAAGATACTGTCATGAACTATTAATACTCCTCTAAAGTCTGGTTTTAAATGACCTTGTGTTGTAATTTTTTGATATTTTTGGCACTTTTACGTGTGTCAAGAGTCTAATAAATATTAAAGTATTTCCAACATAAGGCTTATCTAAAGGTCATAAATGCATTCCTAGTGAAATTTTAGCTCATATGACCATTGTCATATTTTTGGACAAATTTGCAATGCCTTCCCATTCCTGTGTATTTTCATTATCCTCCAAAAGATTTTGGATTCTCTTCTATTGAGGATATTTTGCTTTTTACTTAATTACATTATCTCGTTAGATTTATTAATTGGTTTGGTTATTGATTAATGGCATATCAACTCTTAGTCGTAGGAAATGGACACGGCGACACGAGTTCAAATCCTGGACAAGACTGATTGCATTTCACATAGCACTAACACCCTTGGGAAAGGTATGAATCCAATTATTCTCCCTCCAGCTATGGGTAAATAGTAGGGCAGACTAGGTTCTTCAGCCTTGGTGAGGCAACTACTCAAGGAGAAGGAAAACTCTGATTTCAAACCTGTTAAACTTCGCTTAAAAATTGACCTTGTGTCATATCCTGCCCGAGCGGAGGGATTTGGATAATTTGCATATCAACTCTTGAGGGCTATTCAATGTCAAATGTTATTTATTTTGCATATATTTGTAAACGAATAGTTTGTGGGTAAATATTTGTTATTATAGGAATTGTTAAAGAATGAGACAAGTTAGACAGTTTTGGTTGGTTGGTTAATGGCATATCAACCTTGATGGGCTATTTAATGCTAAACCTGGTTTTCTTTTGGGTTTTTATTCGTTTTGTTTTGTTTTTTTTTTATTTTAAAGGGAGGTTGTATTCATGTGTATTAACTAGTAGAAATAATTTTTATTAACCGTTTCTCTCGACGCAGTTAACTCTCAGCCGCCCACAAGATAAAAAGGGTTGGGTGTTTGTTTGCCGCAAGAGCAATTTGAAGAATACAGTCGGGACTTAACCAGCCGTCAAACCCAGATAAAGGCCAAAGTTGAATATGGCAGGTCACTTGATCACTCAGTACCCAAGTCATGGATCGCTCAGCCACCAAGGCTCCGGTCCTCAGGTATTACGGATCTTTACCTACGGCCAATGGGTAGCCTCATTGGGGAGGTGTCTCACTCTCTGCAGAGATACAGTGTATTCTACAGCCCCAGCCGACAGAACGGGGGCTTACAAATAAAATTATGAATCAATATTTTCAATAAAATGCTCTTTATGAATTTCAACAGATGATAATTTAGTAAAAAATTTTATTTTATTTAAAAAAGATACGAGGAAAACTACAAAGTCTATTAGGTTGTCATGGCAACCTAGTGAGTAACGCCAAGCATTACAGATCTTTAAAAATACATAGGAATGAAAACGTTCACAATAGTGCTTAACACCAATATTTTGAGGTGCCCGTTGTGTAATGGTTATCGTCATAGGATATGGACACGGCGACACGAATTCAAATCCTGGATGAGACTGATTGCATTTCACATAGCACTAATACCCTTGGGAAAGGTATGAATCCAATTATCCTCCCTCCAGCTATGGGTAAATAGTAGGACAGACTTGGTTCTTCAGCCTTGGTGAGGCAACTACTCAAGGAGAAGGAAAACTCTGATTTCAAACCTGTTAAACTTCGCTTAAAAATTGACCTTGTGTCATATCCTACTCGAGCGGAGGGGTTAGGTAAATATGAACACCAATATTTAAGCTATGAAAGAATGGTGATCCTAGATATGTTGCTAGGATTCTTTCCTAAATTTAAATTGTTTTCCAACTCATTATCTGACAAAGCAAAATGACTCTCTCTCTCTCTAGCTATTCATCCCTATTATACATCGCTTCTAGCAGGTGCCTTCACTATATATTTACCAATCCCACTGTACGAGCAGGGTGTAACACAAGGTCAATTTTTAAAAAGGTTTAAATTCGGAGTTTTCCTTCTAGTCTGGTTGCCATACCAAGATTAAAGAGCCCAGTCTACCCTACAATTCATCCATAGCTTGAGGGAGAATAGTTGGATTCATACCTTTCCCAAGGGTATTAACACTTTGTAAAATAAAAACAGCTTCGTCCAGGATTTGAACTCTAGTCACTACGACAGTAACCATTACACCACAGCTGTATATATATGAGAGAGAGAGAAAGGAAAGAAAGAAAGCATTTGAGGGGGGGGTCATGATGTAATGGTTAGTACTGGACTGCGACTTCGAAGTAACCAAGTTTGAAATCTAGTCATACAATTACATTCACATTCGGACAAAGATATCTGGGAAAGATATGAACCCACTCTTATTCCCCCCAGCTATGGGTTGAATAGTGCCAACACTGTCCCATCTAAATAATCCACGAAGGTTGATATGCCATTAAACAAAGAAAGCGAAACCAAAGACAATCGAATAACAGAAAATAACTTTCACTCAACCAATAGATATGCTATGTCATCAATATATTTTTCGTAGCTTCTCTTGTAGCATATCAAATCCTTAAAAACTTTCTAAAAAACTTTTTTCAACAAACACTTCTCCTGTCAATGACCTACGGTTGAAACTAGTTGAGAACAATAAAATAGATAACATAAAAGAAACATCCGTATTTGCCTTATCAATTACTTTTGTTCATCCTATAATCAAAACGCGTTGATAGTACGAAGTCTCTTAACTATCTCTCACTATCTGTCCCTATTGGCCATCCAGACTGCATCCAGTACCCGCACAAAGCTGATGTAAGTCTTTGATGGTCAGCTAACATTGGTGTGTCCATGTGTAGTAGTCCATAAGAGAATATCCCTTATAAATTTGTCCTTACTTCTTCGGTAGTGTCCAGTATTATCTTTTTAGTTTTATGGTTTTTTCATATAATAATTTCTTGTGCATAGCATAGTGCACTCTATTTTACTGATTTAGACAGTTTTTAATAGTAAATTTTAATTATATATATATATATATATATATATATATATATATGATTAAAATTTACCAACTGACTGCATATCTCTTGATTTTTTTCAAGTGGTGTGAAGGGGTTGGCCTTTTCTGTCTTTTTGTCCTATAATATTTTTTCTTTTTTCCCCCGGGCGGTGATTCGAGATATTTTATCTCTTGTTCCTGGCAGGTTTTTTCTCTTTTTTTCTGGTAACTGTGAATGCTGGTAGATATTAGATTAGGAAATATATACATATATATATATATAAAACTAAATCAAAAAATAAACTGAATGAATAATAGGAAAATAAATCGTCAACCTAGTAGCTTTTCCGGTGTTATTTCTAGATTGTGGAGCATTCTGAGAAGTTCTAGTTTATTGGGGTTTGTTTTTTGCCCCACAAGCTAGATCACCCTTCCCATCATGCTCCACACAACAGTATATAAAGGGATACTCACCACATAGGCGAGAAAGTGACAGCCACCAAGTGCCATTGACTGTCTATGCTATTCAAACTTAGATCTACATATGCTATATCATCGATATAGAGATCTCTTTATTTAGAATATAGTAAACCACACACGAGGCGTTTATGGTGTATTGGTTACCATAGTAGAAAATGAACACAGCGACCCAAGTTTAAAACCTGGATGAGGCTGTTTGGATTTCACATAGTGCTGATACCTTTGGGAAAGGTATGCATCCAATTATTCTCTCTCCAGTAAGTAGTAGGACAGGCTGGACTCTTTAATTTCCCAAAGGTATAAGTAGTATGTAAAATGTAAACAGCCTCTTTCAGGTTTTGAATTTGGGTCATCCACTTTCTGCAAATGTATAGAAATATTATTTACTCATCCTCTTATTTACTTTAATCTTCATAAAAATTCAAATTCATTCATCATTTTCCCCGCGAGTAATAACTAGTAAGACTACACTTCTCTCTACCTCTATCACACACAGCATAATTTTCTATACTTCAGTCTACTCTCTTCTTTGTCACTTTGAGTTCACTCTCTTTCAATTTTTCTTCCATTCCAACTTATTCCATCTTTGTTTCTTCATCCCAGGCTCTCTCTCTCTCTCTCTCTCTCTCTCTCTCTCTCTCTCACACACACACACACACACACACACACACACACACACACACACACAGAAGTATTAATTAGTATGTGAATAATCTGATACTTTATAAGAGGAACTATGCTTATCTTTGATAAATCTTTAAATCATTATCATTATTAAGGCATGCGGACAGTATAGATTCCTTGACTCTCTCTCTCTCTCTCTCTCTCTCTCTCTCTCTCTCTCTCTCTCTCTCTCTCTCTCTCTCTCGCCATCTGTCCCTATTCGCCATCGCTCTTCTTAAGTCCTCTAAACTGCATCCAGTTTGCCCAGAGCTGATGAATGTAAGTTTTTGCTGGTCGGCCAATACTGGTGTGTCCATGTGTAGGATCCCATAAGAGAATGTTGCTTATGAGTTCGTCCTTACTTCTCCAGCAGTGCCCAGCATATCTTGTTTGTCTTATTCGCATGGTTCATGAGATAAGAAGCAGGTAGTCATACAACTGCAGTTTCGTGGTGTGCTGCTGCCAAGATTTGTTCAAAACAACATTCAGCATCCTTGTGTCGTGCTCATCAAGTTTTTTTTTTTTCTCAAGGCATTTCGTTAAAGTGCTAAAAAGCGATGTTAACATATATAACATATACATAGATCAAACATGGACTGCAATTGACAAGTTAATCATCATAGGGAAATCTGATCTCCACGGTAAAAAAAAAAAAAAACAGAATTCTCCCAAGCTATAGTTATATCAGTACTGTTGTATGATTGCACCACTTGGAAAGCTAAGTAATTTTTTTCAAATTCTTAAAAAAAAAAAGAACCTTTACCAACTTTGCCACAAGTTCACTGGTTTTTCCAAAAATCGAAAAACAGAACTGCTTCACAGGCTGTTTGTTTATTTTATTTCATTTTTTTATCAAGTGTTTACGTGTTTTATTTCAGCTTAAGGAGTGAGGGAAAAAGAAAGCCGCACTTTCTCACCGTTTGCTACTTAAAGCCCGTGCTCAAAACCAGACCCCACCCTGACCTAGCACTCCAATCTAAGTCCTCAAGAATACTTATTGACCAGATAAGTGGCCAAGAGACCAAGGCCTCCAAAAGAGGGGGGTACACACACACGTTACTGAAGCTAATAAAGATCACTAAAGTGTTCATCCAACTTCTAATACAAGATTTTTATAGCTCACTCATGTTTATAAAGATTTATTGACTGGTTTTAACGGCATGTCAACCCGTCTGGTGTTATGCCCAGAGGTTAGCTAACTGCATTCATTATACATTTTTTGTATAGTTATTTCTTAGATTTTTTAGGATTTTTGTTTTGTTTGTTTTTTCTTTGAGGTGTGCACAGTTGTATAATATCAAGTTTTCCTAATTATAATAATTTGTACAGTTGTATGGTTTTAAGAATTCCTATATGATAAATTTAAACACAAATTTATGGTTTCAAGTAACTATTTCTATTTGATGATAATCATTTGTTTGTACAGTTATTTGGTATCAAGTATTCCTATCTAATACAAATAATTTGTACGCAGTTATATAGCATCAAGTATTCTTATCTAATATTAATAATTTTCAGTCATATCTACTTGACCATAAAGATGAAACAGGTATTACCACTCCAAGTCAGAGTGGACCTGGGAGCAATGACAATGAAGAGGTATTCCACAATTGCCTGAACTCGAGAATTGGAGCCTCACATCTAGATTCAGTTTAATGTCAGACTCAGGATAATCCTTTTGGTGGAAGGGACTTCCGTTTTATCAGAGAATATAGTTGGCGTATTCTAAGCCTCGTCAACAGGAGTTTTTTTTTTTTTTTTTTTTTTTTTTGGTTAGAAATGTAATTTTAATTTTGGTACAGTAGTTTTAATGCTGTAAAATTTGATCATAAATAATAACTAATAATATCAGTTCCGACTGTATTATGTTCAACTAGAAATAATGCGATTCTGGTATCTTTGGTTTGGTTTCTTTGTGTAATGGCATATCAACTTTCGTGGGTTATATAATGCCAAAGCCATCCTTGTACAAGAATAGAGGTGGTACTATTTAACCCATATATGGGGGATAAGAGAATTCGTACCTTTCCCAAAATGAACGTAATAACGCGATTAGAGTTTGAACTTACTTACTACACCCCTCCCGGTACCATTGGTTTAAAAGAAAACTAACTTTTTTATAATAAGAATTAAGAAAAGTGGTAGTGGTATATGCATTATATTATAGTCTGTAATGGTACTTTAGAGCACAGGAAATAAACAACCCTATTAGATTTCTCTATATTTTTAAGACTTATTTATTGGCAGGTTTCAACAGGACGTTTCTATTTAACTGTGTGCAAAAGGGGTAAGCTTAGGCTTGTTTAAAAACATTATCAACAAAATGTGTTTACAAATCATATATATTTGATATATATGTAGAAAGAGGATTTGGCATTAAATAGCCTACAATGGTTGATATGCTGTGAAACCCAACCAAACCAAACAATACGTTTCTGAAGCGAAAACCCAGCGTACAGTGCCAAAAATTACTTAACTCTGGTGGGATTCCTCTTTATTAACCCCTCAGGCATCAGATCATGAACTTAAGTTTTTATTTTGTTTTATAGATATGTCAAAATATTTGGGGGTTCGTTTTCTTATAATTACTTTTTATAGTATTGATCATGCTTACGTTTATAATTCTTGGTATGATTTTATTTCTCTCAAGAAGGATAAAATGTCTTCCATGTCAACTTTTGCAAATAAATCCTTCATATAATTTGTGTGGAAAAAACGTTGTCTAGTGAGAGCTAAAGCTCCCCATTCTATGAGAAAGTGTTTAACAGTGTAGGGTGTTCCGAATGACACATGCAGCCTGCAAACTACTTTTCTTAAGCACACAGCAGAACAATTTTCATGCCTGATATTTTCCTAAAATTTGGTAATTATTCCCTCGCCTCTGGCCATGTTTTTTTCCACAGAAAATGGTAAACTATAGTTTAATATTACAGCCATTTTCACTTCAAGACCAAAAGCTGAAAAATAGAAATTTTATATACATTCAAAAAACTTCTTAATAAGAACGTTAAAATCTACATCGGTTTGTTTCAAAGATGGAAGACTAATTGAGATTAGAGAAAATCAATTCATATCAGAATAAAAGGATTTATTTTTCATAACGTGAGAAGAGATAGATTTGGCAATTAATAAAGGCATGAGGAAGGTGTACCTGAGATGACAGGCAACGCACACCGATAAAAAATGTTTGAGAGCGTATTGTTAAATAAGTAAAAATTTCTTTAAATATAATAAAAGTCTGAATTTTGATTTTGTATTCTGTTTTTGAAATATTTATAACACAATTTATTGCAATTTACTCATGAAATACAATAAAATAGAAAAACGAAATTCATGTGAAAACAGAAAAAAAAGGAAATTCACTAAAAGAAAAAAACGGAATAAGGAAAAATTTGAAACGGAAAATTTGCCTCCTCCATTTTGTACTAATTCATATATGTCACTATAATATGTGTATTCATTATAATGAGAACAAGAATAATAAATAGCAGCTTAACAGCTGTATTGCAAATTAACATTAAAACTGGTAGAAGTCACAGCTCTCATCTTAATTTTAACCCGCTATGCCTCTTCCCCAGAACGTAATGGCCCTTTTGAGTCCTTAAATTTAAAATCCCTGCTATATACTGTTGTCGCTGTTCCTCTTTGAGTATAAAGTTTGGCTCAGTTTCTTTGTTTAATGGCATATCAACCTTCTTGGGTTATTTAATGCCAAAACCATCCTTGTAAGACAGTAGTGATGCTATCTAACCCATAGTTGAGGCGGATAAAGGAACCAGACTTTCCTCAAAGGTATTAGTTCGAAACTGAACATAATTCCACGACTGGAGTTCAAACTCGCTTTCTACGATGTCGCAGCCCAGCATGTTAGCTACTATGCGACAGTGACTCTACCGAGGAAAAAGAAATGCAAAAATCTTGTGTGACCAATGCGCTACCAGGATATAGTGACTTGTTCCCTTCTGGGTTTTCTGAAAGATGGTTTTCATTCTCCTAGCGAAGGTTTTATCAGGAAGTGTTTATTGTGTATGTTGTTCCAGCATTGTTTTCAGCTTAGTCTAGCATAATGTTTGGTTTGGTTTTATGGCATATCAACCGTTGTAGGTTATTTAATGACAAATCCTTTTTATACATCTATATTAGATATATGAATTCAAAACACATTTTGTAGATAACATTATTAAATGAGCCTGAGCTTTTTTTTTTTTTTCATACAGTTAGATGGCTTCATTTATTTCTATCTGATACGAATAATTCTATTTACTATTAATCCTTTGTTTGCATACAGTTTAATGTTTTCAAGTATTGCTATGTATCACTAACAATTCAATTAAACATCAGTCATTTGTTTACACACAGTTAAATGTCAAAAACAGTTCTACTTCAAACAATTCAGTTTAGCATAAGTACACAGTTTAAATGTCAAGCAGTTTGACCCATAGATAGGACCCTATCAGGCGCTACCACACCAGGCCAGAGTAGACCTGGGAGTGATGGAAATGAAGGGGTACTCTACATTCCCCAAAACTCCAGCATTATTGAAGCCTTAACATCAGATTGTTTAGTGATATATCCAGGACACTCGGTGGGAGAGTCTTACTCCTCTGCAGAGATGCAGTCGATGTATTCTGCAGCCCCAGTTGAATGGGCCATCTAGCATAAGGACAAGCTTATGAAAGTTACAGAGATTGTGTTGCATCAATTTAAATGGAGAGAGTCTTCTTGTCTTGAAATTAAGCATCCAAAATCCTGGCGTTTTATCTAGATTTGAACACCAACTATAAACCTTAATAAGAAAGACATTCCCAGGCAAGCTATAATCCTACATGATGGCCTAAAAGGTTCAAATATAGATCTGAGAGAGGAGAGTCCCCATGGCGTAATAGCTATCATGTGGGACTGAAGCCTCAAAGTAAGCAAGTTTGAACTCCAGTTGCACTATTACGTTCACTTTTGGACTTAGGAAAGGTATGAAACTCCTATTCCCCCAGCTATGGGTTAAATACACAGCTGTTTTTCTACAAGGATTGCTGAGGCATAAAATAACCCACAAAGGTTGATATACCATTAAAACAAAACAAAAAACAAACCAAACATAATTCTTACATATCAACATCTATTCCATTCACTCAACCAAAAGCATCATTTGTTTCCAAAAATATAAAAGTTATGAATATATTAACATTCATAATATTAGATACAGATAGAATAATGGTCAATGGCACAGAAAATGGAACCGGAAAGACAACTTCAAAATTTGCACATGGCTTTTTACGTTTACTTCACCCTCATACCATTGGTGAAGGCATAAATCCATTCTCCAACCAACTAAGGGTGAAATAACAGAACTGATTCGGTTCTTTAGCCACAGTGGGTATGCAATCTAAGAGAAGGACAATGTCAAGTTAAACTCATAGAAAAAGTAAGTGGAAGCCACAACACTACCTCTCATAAGACTCTAGGTTGTGCTTCATGTATAAATGTATTTGCCTAATCCCCTCCACCATAGGCAGGATGTGACACAAGGTTAACTTTTAAGTGGAGTACAATTAGTTTGAATTCAGTTTTCCTTCTCCTAGATTGGTTGTTTAACAAATGAGCTGAAAATAGAAAAATAAAGCATCAGATTGACACATTCTCTGAATGACACTCATCAAGCTTTGTATTCAAAGTTTTTTTCTTCCCTTAGACTGGTTGCCTTACCAAGGCTAAAGAGCCCATTTTTCCCTACTATTTACCTATAGCTGGATTCAAGCCTTTCCCAAGGGCACTAGTGCTTGGTGAAAACAAACAGTCTGGTCCAAGTGAGATTTATAGTAATCTATCCTTATCTAAATTATGAGTTCATCCCTGCTTCTCCAGCATGTCTTGTTCATCTTTGTGAGATAGTATATCAACCCTTGTGAGCTATTTAATGTGAAATCATGATTTTTGTGAGATGATAGGTAAATAGCTGTACAGGTGTTGCTTCCAGGATTAGTTCAAAACAACATTCAGCATTCTTATGTAGTTTCCTTTTAGATTTTTCTCTATTCACTTTGTTAAAGTCCAGGGCAATGAAAACAGAACGAAGAGATCATTATTTTAGTTAGTATGCTGATTAATCTACTGAAAACGATGTAAGTATACACATAAGAAGAGCATGAACTGCTATTGAAAGGTTTTCATCTATATGAAAATCTAATCTCTCATATAAAATAAAATAGGAATACTGCCAAACTATAGCTGTATCACAACTATTGCTGCACTTAGAGAAAAATCTAGATAGGAACAACACTAGAATGCTGCATGTTGTTTTGAACAAATCCTGGAATCAGCACCTCACAAAACAGCAAATGTATGGCCACCTGAAGTTCTTAAAATAACTCAGATATTTTTATTCATGCAAATACTACATTCATCCCCGAGAGAAAAGCTGGAGAGTGAGACTTCAATCCCAGGCAAAGTACATAGATAAAACACTGATCTTAGACAGAACACACAGACACTGCAATCTAATCCTATACTGAACACACAGATAGTACATTTATACTAGACAGATCACACAGACACTACACTCTGATCCTAGACAGAGCACACAGACAATACAATGATTCGAGAAAAAGCACATAGATACTACAGTCTGATCTAAGGTAGAAATGCAGGAGAGGGGTTATTTGATTGAAGACAATGCACCAAGAAACTACAGTCTGATCCTAGACAGAGCATGCAGACATTACACTCTGATCCTATGTAGGAGTGCTGGAGAAGGACACTTAGATCCAAGATACCATGTGGACATTACACACTAACCTAAGACAGAGCATGCAGATACTATACTCTGATCCAAGTCATAAGTGCTAATCTCTATGTAAATGGCTATATTATCCTCAATTTGAAACTAGTCTCAAAAGACTTTGATAAACATAATTTTTTATTGCAGAAAACCTCATGTTTACTGCATAGTCAATCTTGAAATATACTATTTTTCTACTAGAAAATTTACAATTTTGTTTAGTTTATATTGCTGAATGATTTCATATTTCTCTCACAGCATTTGAAGTTTCTATCAAAGCTACGAGAAAAAAAAGAAACACAGACATCCATTCTTGTTAGTCAAGACATTTGGTCTACTAAAGAGCCTAACCAACCAAGCAGCAGAGCTTTAACCTTTCATATTTGCAGGTCTCTGTTCCAAACATTCAACCACAACACTATCCACCCCAGTTGACATGGGAGACTGACAAATACAAAATACAGATGACTCAACACAAGAACAGAGACAGTTTGTTATAGAAATTCAAATGAGGAAGGCACTTATCTGAATGGTGGGGTTGGGCTTCTATCTTGAGTACACAATCAGGCATAAGATACAGTGCGAGAGAGAGAGAGAGAGAGAAATAAATGAACAAGCCTGGCACTTTTCACAGAAAGCAATGGCAGACAACAGAGATTAGGGAAGGGGCACAAAATTTGCAATTTCATTACAAAACACCTTTTTATAGAAAAAAATGAATTGTTCCTTCTCAAAAGAAAATGATGCACTAATATCTGTGTGTGTATGTGTGTAAGCATGTACACGTATCTGAGTGCAGATGTTTGTGTATGTTTATAAAGGTTATTAAATTATTTTGTTTAATAGCATTTCAACTTTTGTGAGCTATTTAAAGCCAAATCTTGTTTTTTTCATATATATGATATAAATATACATTAACTTCATGTGTATTAAAAAACTGGTAAAAATAATTTTCATTAACTGTTTCTCTCAATGCAATTGTTCCTCACTTACTGCCTTCTAAAACCTATAAGATAAAAAGGATCAGGTGTTTGTTTACTATAAGAATAATTTGTAGTAAAAGGTTGGGTCATGACCTGCCAACTGATCAGATCAAATGTCTCCAATCACCAGTCTAGCCTAAGTAGGGACCAAAATGGAGTGTTGAAGATCACATGACCACTTAGTACCTGAGTAACAGACTACTCAGCTACCAGTATCCTGTCTTCAGACATTATGAGTCACCACCCATGGCCAACAAGTGGCCCCATTAAGAAGGGGGAGTTCTATTCCTCTGCAAAAGTGCAATTGGCATATTCTACAGCCCCAGCCAACAGGGTGCGGTTGATAAAGGATAAGAGGGTAGAATTTACCACACATAAATTTTATTTTTAACACCATGGAGTAAAACTACTTTGAAACGATGGTATTTAATAGTTGAAATGATTGCATCACGTGCTAACTTGAGTTGAGCATCCATTCCTTTGTATTGTGTCAGCTATTTAATTTTGCAGGTATAAATATATTCATTTTTTGATGAATTTTGCATATAAATCTTACATAATACATACTGTGTTTCATAAAGTATGCAAACTTTAGATAAGGAGGGTAAATTTTATGCTACAATACTGTGCTTAGAATAATAATGTTTATGGCAACACTGTGCTTAGAAACTAGAGTATTTAGAAGTTGAAATGATTGCATCATATGCTATCCTCATTTGATTTTACTATATGAACTATTTTTTTTCAAAAAAAAGACATATTTCCTAAATACATTTTCCAAATATCTCAAAGATAAATCTAATGTGAAATATCTGCAGTTTCCACTTCCTGAATATGTGAAGATTTCAAGGAAGTCATCTTTATTAATCACCTAAGTAGTTCTTTTAAGGGTCTATAGCACAGTTTTTTATGTTGTCTTCTTGTTGACCTTTTAAGAACAGTTTTTATAGTTGCCTTCAGTTTAAAGGTCTTACGACTGTTCTCTGAAGTAGACCTTAGGTAGGTTTTCCAATGGTCTTTAGCACAATTTTTTAAAGTTACCTTTTCAACCTTTACACAATTTTTTTAAAGTTACTTTCAAGTAAGTCATTTAAAGGCCTATGGTACAATTTTGTAAGTTGGATTTAGGTTCTTTGGGACAATTTTTTGAAGTTGCCAACAAAGTAGGGCTTTTAAGGGCCCATGAGAAATTTTTTTTTAATTGCCTTCAGGTTAAGAGACTATATAGTTTTTTTGAGGATGATTTCTTTGTTGGCCTTTTAAGTTACTTTCAGATTGAAATTCAGAACAGCTTTCAGGTTTACCTTTTAATAGTCTATGGCACAGTTTTTTGAAGTTACCTTCTGCTTGTCTTTTTAAGCATCTATTGCACATTATTGTAATATGTGACTGCTAGGTTTTTACATACACTTTCCCTCTTTAAAGTGCTAATGGTTTTTTAACATATATAGTTGGCCTAAAACATTTTGTCTGATAAATGCAAGTCTGGTACAAGGATAGTTTAGAGAAAAATCCAGTCAAGATAATATGTTAAAAGATTAACAGATAATGGTCAAATAAAAATTAATTCTTGAAATTGATATACATGCAATATAATCTCTTTCTTTGACAAGGCACTTAATCCAATGCTCCTCAAATTATAGAGTGAATAATTTCAGATCAAAATTCAGCTTATAAACATAATATAAAGATAGAAAAACAAATAAGAAAAGTTGCATGAAAAAGTGTTTGATACAATAATAGCAGAGCAGGTATAAACCTAAAAATTTCAATGGTCATATAATAAAAGTGGCTAGTTTAGCATCTATATTTAGTCACTAAATATAGATGCTAAACTAGCCACTTTTACTGCTCAGCTGTTTGAAGATTGTGGAAAACACATGAACATAAGTAACAGACTTATTGTATCCATAATTCTTATATGTGAGTATATGTGTATGTATTCAAGTGGGTAGTGGGGCTTAGAATAAACCAACCACATCCTCTGCAGAGGAATAAGATCTTCCCTCTAAAAAGGTGTTCTGGATATGACAATACACTGCATCTGGTTGTAAGGCTCTAGTTCTGGAGCTCTGAGAAGTATGGAGTACACCTTCATTGCCATTACTCCCAGGTTCACTCTGACCCAGGGTGGTAGTACTAATTAGGGCCCAATCTATAGATCAATTTGAAAATTATTCATATTAGATAAGAATACTTGATATCATAACTGTAAATGATTCAAATAATTCGAAGTACAATTTTTCAAAAAATGCAATGGAACTTTGAAAATATAGTCACGATTGCACTCAAATATTTACTAATAAATCAAATTTTTTTTAGCATTAGATAACCCATAAGGAGTTGTTATACCATTAAACAAATAAGCCGAATCAAATATAGTTATGGATTACAATCAAACATTGACAAATGAATCAAATTTTTTGGCATTATATAACCCATAAGGAGTTGATATGCAGTTAAATAAACAAAAAAAAAGAGTATTTGCATAAAGTGAAATGCAAACAGCCCCATCTAAGATTTGAACTCTGTTCATCAAGTCCATTTCCAACAACAAAAGCTATTACATAGTAAATACTTCCACATATAAATATAGACATACACGTGTATATATATATATATATATATACACACAGATGCAAATGGTTCAATTCAAAATATAAACAATTGGACTACCTACACATGGGATTTGTTTATAGTGGTGAAGTCTTGTGCAGAACCTGTGACAAAAAGAAGGTTATAATACCAAAAAAATGTCAATACTGTTGAATCCAATTAGATCTCAAACTGTCCCACGTGTCACTCCTCAACTGATAAAATCTGTTATATATATCTCTCACCTAAACCTCATACTGACTGTTGTCTAATATCCAACCAGTACCACTCTAATGCAAATTAGCACCACAACTGCCATACAGATTTTGCTAGCTCCATCAATAATGGCAATATCTCCTTTCTAAACATTTGAGAAAGAGAACATAACTCTTGCTTAAAAATGGTACTACTTTTGAGAATGCCTACAATGCAAAACACACCCAAATCTGAGCCTCTTGTTGTGTCAACCTTGTTTCTCCACAACAGAACCAGGTACACGTTTTGGATGAGCTAATAACAGAAGAGTGGTGCACTGGTGTGCCACAAGTTTTGAATTCAGTTTATAGCTTAAGGTTAGTACTTTATATATATATATATATATATATATATATATATATATATATATATATATATATATACACTACACACACACACACACACACACACACATATATATATATATATATATATATATATATATATATATATATATATATATATATTCAGGACCTAATAAGTAGGATTCCCCATGGCATAATGGTTAAAGTGTTAAACTGTGGTCTCAAAGTGAGTTCAAACTCCAGTTGTGCTATTATGTTCACTTTCAGACTAATACCAATGGGAAAGGCATGAACTCTCTTAATCCCTCAGCTATGGGTTAAATAGTACTGCTGCTCTTTTTCTACAAGAATGGCTTTGGCATTACATAACCCACAAAGGTTGATATGCTTTTAAATGAAGTAACTGAAATTGAAGACTTAACAATTAAAAGAAAAGTTTTACACAATACCAATTTATCTATACTATAAATTTATCAACATAATCTTCTTACTTGGCTATGCATTTAATTCAGTTGTGACTATTAATCAAATTTGTCACATAGATCAAACATTTTAAAGTGAAATTTTCATATTAAAATTCTGCTAGTAAACATGTCAAGCTGTGGACTAATCAATACACACATGACATGTCTAGATCTACTTTTCTTATCATTCTTATACCATTAGTTAGAAATGTTTTTTCATTATTAATGTCAATGGGAGAGTTGTTGTGAGACGGCCAAAATCCTGGGATTTGTTGTTAGTCAATGGACGTGACAAAATTGACTAAACTATTCACAAATGTGTCACTGGGTGCATTATACCTTTTCTTGAAAGAAAAAGAAAGAGAAGATGACTAGGTCACATGACAAGGGAGGGGAGGCCCAGCAAGCTCAATGGTTATCAAACATGTCCAATTGGCAGGACAGGAAAAGACCAATGACATCAACTGAAAACATGGCATTATACATGTGTTCATGCACATAGATATATATAAGGGCCAACTGAAAAGTTCATAGGCTGACCAAGATACTTTTATGGAATGTGACCAAATGAGATTTATTTTTTAATATTGTCCTCCTTGCAGTCCACACATTTCTTCAATTGATGTTGCAGTGTTTGGATACATCATTAACAGCAGAGATGTCATATGAACTTTTCAGCCCACCTTCATATATATATATATATATATATATACCCACATGTGTGTGTGTGTGTGTGTGTGTGTGTGTGTGTGTGTGTGTGTGTGTGTGTGTGTGCATGAACTCACCAATATATAAAATGACAGGGTTAAGATATACACACACAATTCACTGATGTATATACTTGCATGCATTTATATATATATATATATATATATATAGCGAGAGAGAGAGAGAATAAACAAATTGTTTAAAAATATTAAATTTAAAAGTGCTCAAATGCTGACCAGCAGAGTAGGATAAAACCTAAATGAAATTAATGATTGATTGATTCTAACAAGTCAACTTGTCTAGGGTTATTTCATGCCTTTAGGTTAGGGAATCATGTTCATTTTCTGTTCCTATTTCATTTTTTATGTAGTTGTTTCTTAAGAGGTTTTTTCAACACATAAGTCCCATCAAATACAAATAATATTTTGAATTTGACTCATAGATGAAATCCTAACAGTACTACCCCTCTGGGTTAGAATGGACCAAGGGAGTAACGGAAATGAAGGGGTACTCTACATGCCCCAGATCTCCAGAACTATAGCCTCACCACCAGATGCAGTTTAGCGTCATATCCAGGACACCCCATTTTGAAGAGAGGTCTTACTCCCGCTGCAGGAGATGCATATTCTAAACCCCCTTGATAGGGTGATGATTTGAACGTGTTTGAAGCACTCAACCTCAAAAGTTTAGGATTTTTCTCATATATATATATATATATATATACACACACACACACACACACACATTTATATATATATATAAATATACATATGCACTGACATGGATATATATATACACACACACACTGTTGTAAAATATGCAAATTAAACTAAGTCATGTAAGTTCACATTTATATACTTTGAATAATAGGGGCTTTTATTTGATTGAATACGATTATATGGAAAGTTTCAATGGACCCTTTTTATTTTAGTAGTTTGAGTACTCAACAATTAGTTTAGTGAAGCTTGAACACATTTCAAGTATTCCAATTTTACCTAATTTGCAACATACATATATACATATTTACACATAGATATATATATATTATAGCTTCAAGTAACTATTCATAACAAATAATTTGCATACAGTTAAATGGTTTCAAGTATTCCTATCAAACATTAATAGTTATATTCAATCATAATAATCATCTATTTACAGAGTTATGGTATCAAGTATTCCTATCAAATACAAATAATTTTCAAACAGATCCATTTTAACCATAGATGGAAACCTAACAAGTACTACCACTCCAGGTCAAAGTGGACCTGGGAGTAATGGCAATGTTCCACACAGAACTGGAGCCTCACCACCAGATGCAAATTCATGTCATATCCAGGACATGAATTTATTTTCTTATTTCTTTTTCCAAATTCTGACAACTTTGAAACTTAAAACTTTAAAAATAAGCAAGACAACTAATGTGAATGGGGTGAGGTGTATGACAAGCTTAGATATCAATCAATCAGGCAGACAAGTAACATCTAAAATGGATAAACATACCAGTATATTAAAAGAAATGAAAATCTTTATTCTTGCATTTAAAACATGCAAACACTTCCTACTCACCTTCCATGGGTACCTTGTATATGATAATGGTTAAGCAAGCAGAATATTGCCATGGGTACCTTGTATATGATAATGGGTAAACAAACAGAATATTGCCAGTGAGTTTAATTTTCACTGAGTGCCTCATACTTCTGGTCTTGTACCAAACTAAGCTAAGTATAGTAAATGATTTCAAATCCTGGCAGATAAGACCTTCCTGGAAGAGCGATACATTACAATCTTCCTAACCAATAGTTGTTAGTAAATTCATGATCATGTAAAAATTGTAATACCAATTGTCAATAACTTGTGAGTTTGATAATCACTGGTTTGGTTTATTTGTTTATGGCATATCAACTCCTTATAACCCTGCCAAAATTTGATTCATTTCTAAAGGTTTAATTATAATAACTCACTACAAGTCATAAAACACACTAACCCTTACAACCAACTCTGAATGGGCATCTTGTATATGATAATGGCTAGCAAGCCACTGCCAGTGAGCTTGATTTTCTGTTCTAAGCTTAATAAATCATCTTCTAGTACTTTCAGAGTGGACCTGGGAGTAATGACAATGCAGGGATACTCTTAACTCCTCAGATCTCCAGAACTGGAGCCTCAATATCAGATGCAGTTTAGTGTCATACCCAGGACATCACTTTCAGGAGGAAAGGTGGTCTTACCCCACTGTAGAGAACATAGGTAGTGTATTTTAAACCCTACCGACTGGGGTTTTTTTTGTTAAATATAGTTCATTGCTCTAATATATGGAGGTTGCCTGTGTGTCTGTATGTAATTTATTTTGTATTCATCTTTGAATAACTTGGATGCAATGTAAAAAATTTTACAGGTCCCATTGGTAATTTAAAAAATACCTTAACCCATTTGAACAGGTAAGTAATAAATGTCACCTTAATTTGATAACAAAACAAACAGCTTTAAATTCAACAGGAGGAAATGAGGTGTTGCTTCAGCAACCATGGTCAGCCACCCCACCAATACCTTTGTCATTTCACCACTGGTCTCTCTTGTAATCACCTCCAACCTTGCTATTCTTTTCTCTCCTTCATTTCCACAATACATAAACACACCTCTTAACACAAAAGCTAAGCTACAATGAATAAAGAAAACCAAGTGATTGACATCTTGACAGCTGGGATAATTTACCCCTTAGGTACTAAAGAGAAGTAAAAGGAGGGGGGTCTTTAACCCTTGAAACACTAGTAAGGAAATGAACCTAACTGCTTCATTGGTAAGACTCAACTAATTTCATTCTTTTAGTTGCTACAGGACTTTTATGTTTACTCTGGTTTTACAGTCATAAAAATAACAAATTGTATTTCATTTGGATTTTACCAAAGATTTTTGTGATAAGTAGTTTTTTAATATTCAATGAATGTTTTTGACTATCTTCGATAGGGTTGCTTTTGTCTGAGACTTTTGAGATGAGTTGTTAATATTCAATGAGGTGTTTGGTTTGGTTTGGTTTATTTGTTTAATGGCAGATAAACTCCTTATCAGTTATTTAAAGTCAAAATTTGATTCATTATGAAGCATTTAATTATAATCATAACAATTTATGTTTTTAATATTTCATTGCAATATTTCTTTTAATTGGTCTTTAGACAATAATCAAGTGATAATCATGGTATTCCAATCTAATGCACATAATTTGCATACAATGGTATGATGTCAAGTATTCCTATCTAATACTAATAATTTTCAAACAGATCTACTTGACCCATAGATTGGACCCCAACAGGTACTACTATTCTGGGTCAGAGTGGTTCTAGGAACAATGGCAATGAAGGAGGACTCCATACTCTACAGAACCACTGAACTGGAGCCTCAGCATCAAATACAGTCAAGTATCATATCCAGAACACCCCTTTTTTGGAGGGGTCTTAAGCCTCTGCAGAGGATAAAGTCAATGTATTCTATGCCCACCAACAGGCGACAAGACTTTTGGACTATCCTCATCTTAGTGGAATGGTTATCATTGTAGGAAATGGAATCAGTGACCAGAGTACAAATAGTTGAAGTAGTTTATGTTTCCCCTTTTGCTAATGCCCTTGGAAAAGACAACAATCTGTCTCTTCTCCAAACTGCAATGGGTAAATAGTAGGATAGACCGAGTTCTTTAGTCTTGGTAAGGCAAACATTCTAGAAAGAAAACTCTAAATTCAAAACAAGCAATACTCAGCTCAAAAATTGACCTTGCATCTCATCCTGCTCATAGTGAAGGATGTGGGTAAATAAATACATTGTTATTATTTTCAAAGATTTTGAGATGAGTCATACTTCAATGAAACCTTTTGGTCTATCCAAATTTATATAGAAATGTATGGTTTACATTCACCTTCCAGATAAGAGTAAGTTTCAGGCATTATTTTCAAATCTCTTCAAAATATTTACATTTAAAAACTACATCTTAAACTTGATACAATTCAACCATCAGCCATATATCTTTAGTCTTTCCCTCCCCTAACTACAAAGGAATTGTCAACTTAGCAAATATACAATTTTTGAGAGTTAAGTGTAACAGTTCAGTAAGAAAATGAGGCAATGACTGAAATTTACTCTTATCTCGATGGTAAATGTAAGTATTAGATTTCTATATATTTTTTGTAGATTACCTCAGAACTACCTCAGACTATTCTGGACAAGTACCTTTCTTTTTTTATGGTTCACTTATTTTTCTTTTTTTATTAATTTTAATAAATCTTGCATTTTGAAAAAAACTGAATATACTTCTTCAATCCACTTGTGTGTGTGTGTGTGTGTAATACTTGCATTCACCACCCAGATAATAAGTTTCATTTGCTTCATTTAGATTTGTCTTTTTTGTTGTTTTTTTTTTACTGAAGTTCCAGTTAATTTTCAATATTTTCAAATCAGCCATAATTTGAAACCTTCTTAATGGATGGAAAGAAAAAGACAAAAGAAAAATGGCCAATGGCTGAATTGTACCTAGTTGAAGACAAACTTTTGAAATTTAATTGTTCAGTAAAAAAAAAAAAATATGAAGCAAATGACTGAAACTTACTCTTATCTCGATGGTGAATATAAGGATTACATTTCCATATAAGATTTTTTGTACATTAAGACAAAATTAACATAAATTTTCATGGTCGGGCTATTTTGAACAAGCACCAAATTTTGTACAGAAATGGCCATCTAAATAGCACCAGGAGATACCACTAGTATTTACCAATTTCAATGGTGAACTGTTTAGTGGTTCAAGTGTAGGGCTGTTGACACAAAGATTTCCAGTGTTATTTAAGATGCCACTTCAAAAAGACTCTTGTGTGTGAATTAGTTAATTTCTCATAAAATGCAAAGATCAAAATATGATGAAATTAATTGTTCTTTTTTATTTTCTTTATCATTTTCTGAGAAAAAATAAATACAGCTTATATCTAAATAAAAAACTGTGTGGTTTGAATAAGTCCCATTAACTGTTGAATTAATATATTTACTTACCCAACTTCTCCACCACTGACAAATTGTGACACAAGGTCAATTTTTAAGCAGAGTAAAGCTGGTTTGAATTTAGAGTTTTTCTTCTCCTAGAATGGTTGCCTAACCAAGTCTAAAGAACCCAATCTACCCATAGTTGGAGGGACAACAGATGAGTTCATGCCTTTCCCAAAGACATGAGTACAAAGTGAAATTCAGGATTTGAACTCAGGTTGTCAATTCCATTTCCTACAATAATAACCACTATGCTAAGCCTGCATGTTAAACTAATAAAAATGAATTTAAAAAAATGAAATCTGGAGTATAATGACATGATATATATATATATATATATATATATATATATATATATATATATATATATATATATATCACACTGATTCTCTATATATATATAGAGAGAGAGAAAGAGAATCAGTATCATATATATATATACACACACACACACCAAACACACACACAGATAAACCCGAAAAATATTACTACTATATATATATATATATATATATATATATATATATATACAAATGCCTGCAGAGTCAGAAAACATTCTACCTGGGTTTCACCTAAACGGATCATCAAGACATTTCTGACCAAAGGGGGATTTGACCAAACTACATATTATTGATTAAAAAACACTAGGAAGAATAAAATTAGCATAGAAAAAAATTAATGAATAAATAAACAAAAAAGTAATAAATAAGGTAACGTTAAATTGTGACTTATCAACCAAGAAGCCAACTTTTCTTGTGCCTAAACACTAAGTATTTGCAACCTTTGATTAAGTAATTCATTGGGATTATTGTAGGAAGCTATGGCACATTTCTTCTCCCTACATCAATTGCAATATCTATATCCCACTTTATACGTACATTTTTTTCTCCCTTTTTTTTCTTAATTTCCAACACATAATTAGATAAACTAGTTCTATATCTATATACTTCATGTGCAAAGCTACATCTATGACAGTGATATCTTTTTTTGAAGGGTCCTGCGTGGAACCCACGTACACCTTTCTAACATTTCTGTTAACGTTATTATATATATATATATATATATATATATATTTACTAATCTAATATCTACCAGCATTCACGGTACCAGAAAAAAAAAAAAAAAAAAACCTGCCAGGAACAAGAAATAAAAGTATCTCGAATCACTGCCCGGAGGAAAAAGAAAAAATTATAGATCAAAAAGAAAGAAAAGGCCAACCTCGTCGGCCCCTTCAAAAAAATCAAGGGATACGCAGTCAGTTGGTCAAAAGAAAACCAAAAATCTTCCACGAATCCTGCAATGCTACAATTACAAAAGTGCTCAACACAAGTGGAGCCAATTATAAAATTAACTTAAATCGCGAGTTGGAAATCTTCTACTAAAGTTTTACCTTATCGGATTATCAGGAAGCCTAACTCCAACTCGCGATTTAAGTTAATTTTATATATATATATATATATATACATAAGCAGTGTCATATATATATATATATATATATATATACTTTCATTAAGAAAAAACAACAAAACCAATCACAAAGGATTATAAATTTATTTCAATCCTGTTACGCATTTTTGAAATTTTCAAAAACACGAAAAAAAATTAACAGGACTTCATCAGATCAATCTAATTGATCTGATGAAGTCCTGTTAATTTTTTTTCGTGTTTTTGAAAATTTCAAAAATGCGTAACAGGATTGAAATAAATTTATAATCCTTTGTGATTGGTTTCGTTGTTTTTTCTTAATGAAAATATTGCTCTGTATAATTGATACATTGAGCTCTTTACCAGGAAGATCTAAATATTCACGAATATTTTCTTGTCCTGATGGAATTACTCCTAACTCCGGTTTAACTGGACTAAGTATTCTATATATATATATATATATATATACACACACACAGAGATAAACATGAAAAAGGTTACTCCCTTTCTTATTCCTCTAACTAAAAGTTTCATGTGCCAAGTAGCGCAATCATGAGAGAGGAGAGCCTTTTGCTACTAAAAATAACAGGTATAAGAACGCATATAACACTTTTTAGTTTTTAAAATGCTCTGCTTACAAGCATCTGAGCACCTTAATTTTATTGCCAACATTTGTTTTTTTGCATTGCTTCTTCCTATTTTTGCTTTATATATATATATATATATATATATATATATATATATATATTTGAGTGCACACTCCTACTTCAGCGCCTAATTATAGCATAGCTGTGGAAATGGCTGTTCGATAGCTATGGTAGCCAACTATATGCCCTGGCAGGTCCAACTAAGCTACAAAGGTACCAAACTACCAAGCCTATGGAAGGACTGATTCACAAATACAAGCACACAGTTTTATTTGCTAGAAGCTGAAGTAAGCTAAACTGGAGGGCTAACAAAGTCCTGTTTACTTAGTCAGTAGAGTGGCTTCAGATACAATACAAAGAAAAAGATGAAATGAGTTTCAGTAATCTGTAGAATGATTGAACAGCTCTTCAGTGTTAGAGTAAAATTCAGGCATCCAGAGGCTGCTAAAAATCTCAGGTGCCTAAAGGCTGCTAAGTAATCAAAAACAACACTTGCCATATACACCAACAATTGTGATGTTATATGCAAGTGAAACATGGGCGAACACAGAGAAGGAAGAACAGTGGCTAGTTACAAGACAGAGGTTTGGTTTGGTTTTATGGCATATCAACCATTTTGTATTATTTAATGCCAAATCCATTTTTATACATATAAACAGTTCTATTTCAAACAATTCAGTTCAGCGTAAGTACAGATTTCTTATTTAGACAGTTAAATGTCAAAACTGTTCTATTTCAAACAATTCAGTTTAGCATAAGTAAACGTTTCAATGTCAAAAAACAGTTCTATTCCAAATAATTCAGTTTAGCATAAGTACACAGTTTAGTTCTATTTGACCAATAGATAGGACACTATCAGGTGCTACCACTTTGGGCCAAAGTGAACCTGGAAGTGATGGAAATGATGGGGTACTCTGCATTCCATAAAGCTCCAGCATTATTGGAACCTCACCATCAGATTGTTTAGTGTTATATCCAGGACCCTTGTTGCAAAGCGGAGGGGTCTTACCCCCTCTGCAAAGATACAGTCAGCATATTCTACAGCCCCAGACGACTGGGCTAACGGGACAGGGGGATATGGAAAGATCCCTGATGGGAATATTGTTGCATGAGTACATCCAAAGTAAAGTAATTTGGAAGAGCAAAGTGAAGGAGATGATTGCATTGTACTGAAAGCAGATGTTCTGCTGGGCAAGATACATCCAAAGATTCACAGACACCAGGTGAACTCCAAGAGACCATAAACAACTACTTGAAAGATCATCACAATAATGGGAAAATGAAATCGACAAGCAATTTAGGCCAAAATGAAGAAGGGCAAAATCAAGAATGGAATTGAAGCACATCATGTCCGGCAATGTGAAAAACATCAGGCAACGTGGACATTCTGATGGACCAATCGATTTGATGGAATTAAATTTGGATATTGTTGATCCAATACTAGTAGAGATGATGTTGTCTGGATATTCCTTCCTCAGAAAGATATTGGTGATCATTTTAATTTCCGAATCAATCCTATTTTTGGAACAAATCATTAGTGCCCAATGAGTTATGTATCAGGAGTGATGAGTTGGTTTTGGGTTTTTTTTTTAAACTGAAACCCCCTCCACAACTGTGATTTCTTACATTTACTTTTTAATCGATTCCAATGTTTTTTAGTGAAAAAGTGCTAAACAAAAGAATCCTTTCAAATCATTTTATTATTCTAACGAATAAATTATGCTTTCATATTATACATCCTAATATATATATATATATATATATATATATATATAACAATGTTGCTTGTCACTATCTCACTTCGTGGGTTTGTGGCAGACCAAATGCTGTATAATTTGGAGAGTGCTCAATATCTGTGATATAGTTATTATATAATAATAAGTAAATATATATTAGTTTTTATATATATTTAATAGCATGGAAGATTGTCTGCGATCATAGGTTTCATGTCGTCTTATAAACGACAATCAGAGAATGAAAGAAATTGGAGAAATCGAAAAAAATCAAAAAATATAGTCAAAAGAACATTAGGATTGTGTACAACTCCTTGTGTGTGTGTGTGTAGATTATATTTGTGTATTATTGTGTGTGGTAGTATAAGTGATATTTAGTATGCGTGTATGTATGAAGATACGTGTGTCGCATGACAAATTTGTGGTTGTCTCCTGGATATAGCTACTGAACTCCTGTAAATTGCAACAGTTTGACATGGTAAAAAAAATTTTTTTGTATTTGTGTGCATATGTGTGTGTGTGTGTGTGTGTGTGTGTGTGTAGTAATGATTTTAACTAAAGTACAAAATATTATAATCATTACATTATGAAGAAAATAAAGTTTTGATTTGTAAGCATAATAGGTGAAGGAGTGTGGTAGGTCAGAACACAATAAATATCGTGGTGATATATCCTTCAAGATTGTTCAAGTAACATACAGAAGGAAGTTAAATTTTAACACATTTCCAAACAGGAGTCAGATTTTTCAAATTGGTCAAGAACATTGAAGCTCATGGCACTTGTGAAGATCATAGAACAACAGGTTCCTCACCATCTGGGTCTCCAATCTCCCAGCTGGAATGTGCACGTTATCAACAACTTTGCACACTGCATTCAAGAGTACCTTCAACTGAACAGCAGACATCTAGTGCATGTTTGAGACTAAATGATTGCAGATCCTAAAATTTAACCTTTCAATAAATGTAATATCCATTACTCTATCATTTGTGGTCCTTGATTTGTGCTCAATCATTTTGTTTCAAAAATTATGAAATACCCTTTATATATAATTAAAAAAAGAACTTTTTAACACAAATACATTTTGAAACAGAGTGGTATTAACAATAATAGAATGCTAAGAATTTTCTCATTTTTTCATTTCATTTTCTTTTTTTGAATGTGATCATTAAATGAGACATAATATCACATATTAAAATCCCCCTGAAGATGGTTTAACAAAAAAATGAATTGTTAAACGTTAGCAAATTATTCATATATAAATATATCCTCTGAATATTTTATTTTTTCATATTTTATATTTACATAACGTTGGATTTATTTCTATTTTTCTCTAACACCTTGTCTCTTGAAAAAACGAATATGGATGACTTTAAAATGATTCAATAATATAAACTATTGCTCACTGCATACTCTTAAAAACAGGAGAACCTTTATAACAAACTGCATACATAAGAAAGTTATAACAGCAAATACATATTTTCAGGTGTTCCCATCACATTTTTTCAGAACATATATATATCATCATCATCATCATGTCATGCTGCCAGCACGGATATCCCTGACCCTCTCTCGCCACTTCTCCCTATCATTCATCGCCTCCGGCAGGTCTTCAGGGTTACATCCTGTGTCCTCACATAGTTGCTGTATATAAGTTCGAGCTGGTCGTCCTGCTTTTGCACGGCCATATGTGGGGGTCCATAGGAGTACATCACTTATGAGCTCATCCTTGCTTCTCCAGCAGTGTCCCGCGTGTCTGGTTCGTCTAACTTGTATAGTTTTCGTGATGGGGGGCAAGCGTCCATATAGTTGGTGTCTCGTGGGGTATTGTTGCCAGGACTTGTTCAATACTGCTCTCAACATTCTTGTGTAATTTCCGTCTAGTTTCTTCTCCAGCCGTTTAGTTAGCGTCCATGTAGTGCATCCATATAGCAGTATCGACACAACCGCTGCCTGGAAGAAACAGCGTTTCATTTTATCGGTTAGGTCTGATTTCCATATGATCGAGAGCCTATCGATAACCGTCCATGCCTTCGTCAGTCATGTATCGATGTCTTTTTCGGTTGATGAGACACTACTTCCTAGGTAGGTGAATTTCTCTACTAGTTTCAGAGAGGCTCCGTCTAGTGTGGCAATGTTGCCCATTTGGTTGTAACACATATATTCAGTTTTGTGTGCATTGACATGGAGGTCAATGCCAGCTGTGGCTCGTTCCAGACTATGCAGTAGTGACTCTGCTTGATTAGGCGTATTCGCCAGTAACGCCAAGTCATCAGCGTAGTCGGCGTCCGTGATTGTTTTTGCAGGGTATCTTTTGCTTCTTCTCTTAGTCAGCTCAAAGCCATTTTCTCTGATTTTGTCGATCAAAGTTCTAAGCACGTAGTCTAGACAGATGATAAAGAGGTACGGGGCTAGCGTGTCTCCTTGTAGTACTCCTGCAACAATGTCGAAGTATTCCGTGTCTCCATCTGGTGAACATACTTTCACTTTGGTGTTTCTGTAGAGAATCATTATCGCTGCTACGGTTTCTTTTGGTAGGCTGTATGCTAGTAGGATTTGCTCCATCTTCCCTCTGTGTATGGAATCGAAGGCCTTGGTAAAGTCGACAAATAGTAATGTCGCCTGAAGGTTTTTTGCCCAAACGCCTTCAAGGATTCTACGGATGGTCAGTATTTGTGAGGTTGTGGATCTATTTCTCCGGAAGCCATTTTGGTTTTTCCTGAGGATGTTGTCTATTTTGGGTTCTATGCAGTTTCGTAGTAGGGCATTGTAGATTTTGGCTGCTATGGATGTAAGTGTTATCCCTCGGTAGTTCTTGGCTAGTCTGAGGTCGCCTTTTTTAGGGAAAGGAAGGATGCATCCCTTCATCCATCTTTCTATCCTATTTTGACTATAGACTGCGTTGCATTGCCGAAGCAGTATATTGTCGAATTGTCTAGTCTTCCACACTTCTGGGGGGATCTCATCTAGCCCTGCCGCTTTCCTATTTTTAATTCTTCTAAGAACTGAGTCGAGTTCTTCTTTGGTGAAAGGACCTAGTTTAATGTCTAATTGCTTACTGATAATTCTGGTGATCGGTTCATCCGTTATTTTCGGTGGGTTTCCTAGTAGATTTTTGAAATGCTGTTCCTACAGTTTTACTCTTTCTTGTTGGCTTGCAGCTTTCAATTTTGCTTTGGCTGTGCTCTTCCTTCGACTTACTCCGTTTATTGTTTGCCAGGCTATCCTGGATTGTCTATCTTCCACCGAGTCTCTAATCTTATCTATCTGAATTTGTATGTATTCTGCCTGTTCTTTTAGATATATTCCTGCTAATTGATATTTGCCTTTTCTAGTTTTCGGGCATTTGTGTTTGTTGGGTTCTTCCGATAGCTTTTGGAGGCAGTTTTCATGAGTGCACGTTTTTCTCTAACCGCTAGCATTTCCCAAGGGACTCTATATTTCCCAAGGGACTTTATATTTAGTTCTAGGTTTTGTTGGAATACACTTTGATGCCGCCTCAAGGTGTGCTTCTACAAAATTTTCATATTCGTCATTTGGGATACCTTTTTCTGTCTTCTCTTGTAGTGCTTCGAATCTGTTTCTTAATTCTAATGCATATTTGTCTCTAATATCTCTGTAGTTAAGTAGGGCCCAGTCATAGTGCTTGGTTGTCGCTCTTCGTGTGGCGTTTTTTCGTAGGCTTAGTCGTACTTTGGCCGTAACTATTCGATGATCGGAGGACACACCCTCGAAAGAGGAGTATGCCTTGCAATTCATCACACTATTTTTCCATTTCCTGTTTATAAAGACGTAGTCTATCTGTGCTTTACTATTATTCGCGTATGTGTAGGTCCATAATTTTCCCTCCCTTTTTTGAAAGTTTGTATTGAGGCATGTTAATCTATTTTCTATCATGAAATCAATTAGATGTTGTCTATTCCTGTTTGATGTGTTGTGTAGGCTGTAATTGTTGTTTCTGTTTTGCCCAATTTGTGCATTCATATCTCCACCAATGACTAGCAGGTTGTGTTTTGGAATGCTACGTACTAGGGAGGATAGCTCTTCGTAGAAGGTGATTAGTTCGGTTTCTTCACTAACATTGGTAGGGCTGTAGCAGGAGATAATTGTTGCTTTGGGGTTGCCATTAAACGTTACGGCCATCATCCTAGATTGAATTCTCTCAATGCTATTTAGTGTTTTTAACGCTCTTGGTCCTATAAGCATTCCCACCCCTCCTACCGATGCATTGACAGAGTTTTTCCATGCCGATACAGTCACCAGCATCCATCCATTGCCAGTTTCGTGATATTTGATATCTTTGGTGTGCGTGTATCGGTGTTCTTGTATGCAAATTATGTCTATCTTATGTTCTACGGCTGATGCAGTTAGCTCTGATAGTTGACCTATTCTATTTAGGGTTCTAACGTTAAATGTCGCTATCTGTATTGTTTGTTTGCATTTTAGTAGTTCTTGTTTGAGCTCTGTAGCTGATTTTTCGAACACTGAGCCCAGGGCTCCAACCTCAGCAGGACGCGCCCCTTTTTTACTCGCGCGAAGAGCGATGCGGTTTATGTATGTGGTTTGAGTATGAGTCATGGTTATCTTTCGATGGCTGTTTTTATTCTCATCTATAGAAGCCACTCTTATAGATGAGCAGCAGTAGTCCCCGATCGAACTGACAATCCTGAGCGTTAAGCCGCAAGACTCACACATTCAGAAAATGTTAGGCATTGCGCATTCGAATACCTTCACGTACATCATGCTGCTTCCCATGTGTACGTGTAAAAAAAAAAAAAAAAAAAAAAAAAACTTTTTACCTTAAGTTTTAACTTAGTTAAGTCCAGGACTGCTGTATATTTAAATTCAAAGAAATTTTGGGGTATATTTTATCCTATCATCTGATTCAGGCCCTAACAGGTTTTTATTTTATAGGTAGAAGTTGATTTTGACTTGGGTTGCTTTTTGTTTTTTTTATTTTTTACTGCTATGAGGGTGGGCAAACAGACTTCTAAGCTTTAGAAAAGGTTCTATTCCTATTTGCCCTGTATACTAAAGCATTCGACCAGGGTCGTTATATTTTTTTTTTTTTTTTACTGCTAAACATGTCTACATATATGAAATACACTATATTCCTCATTTAAGAACACAATATAGTAGAGACTTAAGACAATTATTTTAAATCAAATATGTGCATAATTCAGAAGATATAATATTACATATACAAATGCCCTAATGAAGGTTTAATATAAAAACCAAAACATTGGCAAATAATTCAACTATAAATAAAATCATCCTCTGAATACCTTTTGTTTTTTCATATTTGTATATATATATATATATATATATATATGAGAGAGAGAGAAATAAGGAAATATCTTGTCTTTCATCCATAAGGATTACTTCCATTTTAGTTATTTTTGACAACAAATAGATTGATACATAACATTTTGTGAGAAAAACACCAAGATGAAGACAGCAGCAAGAGATAATTCCTGGCCTGTAAAGTGTTAAACTTTCTTTACATGAAAGTCAACTCAAACTATTCCTATCTTTGACCAACCTTAATAATTAGCATAACTGTTTACGAGGAAACCAAATGGCAAGACAAACTAAATGTCTACTTAAGTTAAAAGAAAAAAGAAAAAGAATACCAAACTACCTGCTACAACAATTTTATGCCTGATCTAAAAAACCATCCCAGAAAAATACAAAATTGTCTTCATGATTGGGAGGAGGGGCAGGAGTCATGGTTAGTAAGAAGAAAAAAATATATAATAAAATGAGGAGAGAACAAATTAACAACACCTATTTGTTCTTAATTTGTCAGCTTTACTTAGTCGACAAGTGGTCCTTAGCTTGGAAGAAAGAAAGAAAGAAAGAAAGAAAGAAAAACGTCTCCACCTTAGTAGGCAGTCAGAAGGGTCAGGAGCAGTCATTATGAAAGCCACTCATGCACTTTGACTGATTCAACATTTGGACTTTTATATATATGTATATATACAGGTTATACAATTTTGGAAAATGTGAAGCCTCTATAGACAAAAAAGGAAGCCACTTTGTGAACAGGGACTATTTTACTATGACTACATATGTGACAAGCAAAAAATGGCTCAGAACTAAGATAATTGACACTGGCAGAATATCAAAGACTGTTGGTTTACACTCTCTCACTCTCTCTCTCTCTCTCTCTCTCTCTCTATATATATATATATATATATAGAGAGAGAGATAGACAGAAAAACAGGTGTTTTACATATCCACAACATACACTATGTATACACACACACACATAATATACAAGCATATATGCAAATACATTATATAAACACATCAATTTATATATATATATATATATATATACCTGAAACCATTATCTATATTCATTTCTTCAAACATATAGATATATATACGGATATATACCCAGAAACATGTACTCTATACATATACACTATATATACACACATGCATTATATACACAGATATATATACCTGAAACCTTCATTGATATTTATATCTCCAACCATACATACTCATTTCACAGACCAGGAGACCAGGATTCAATCCCAGGTCGAGTCATACCAAAGACTCAAAAAATAGTACTTGGTGCAGCTTTGCTTAACACTCAGCATTTTAAGGACCGGATCAAGGGTAAAGTGGAGCAATCCAGGGAATGGAGTAGCACCCTCCCCTACACCTCGGTGTAGTAGCTATTGAAAAGGAGCCTTTGGGTCATCAACTTTATATATATATATATATATATATATATACACACACACACACATCAAGAAGCATGCACTATTATTCATATAAACGACTACATAGACTATGTATATACATAGATACATACATATATATATGCTTATAAATTATAAACAAATATATATGCATCATATACACATACATTATATAAATACATACACACACATGTTATATACATATACATTATATGCCCACATACCTTATATATATATATATATGTGTGTGTGTGTGTGTGTGTGTATACACTATATACCTTAAACCATTATTTATAATTATATTATCAAGTATACATACACATTTTATATACAAAATATATATAGGGGCATTTGAGGTGTAACAGTTGTAGGAAATGTGCATGGCAACCACAGTGGAAGTCCTGAAGAAGGCCATTAGCATTCCTCATAGTATTGATACCCTTGGAAAAGATATGCATTTAACTATTCTCCCTCCAGTTATGGGTAAATAGTAGGGCAGATTGTGCTCTTTAACCTTGATATGGTAACCAGTCCAGGAGAAAGAAAAACTCTCAATTCAAACTAGTAAAACTTCACTTAAATAATTGGCCTAGTATCACATCCTGCTTGTGCAAGAAGGTTGGTAGGTATATATATATATATATATATCAGAGAAAATGGATATCAGTTGACAGGTGTTTTATGACATATTAAACTTGTGAGCTATTTGATGCCAAATCCTATATATATGTAAGCATAATTTTATTGTTAATTTTGAAGGTAATTTCATTTTTAAATTCTATTTATCAAATATTCCTATCTAATTTGAACAATTTTCACACAGCTGTATAATTTCAAATTAATAATAATAATAATCCTTAGTAAATGATTGAACTGTTCTATTAGACCAATACATGGGACTCTAGCAGATACTACCACTCCACATCAGAGTGGACCTGAGAATAATGTTAATGAAGGAGTACTCCACATTCCCCAAACTCCAGGACTCGAGCTTCACTATCAGATATAGTTTAGTGTCATATCCATTACACTCAAAGTCTTGTTTTTCTCAATGCAATTGACCCCAAGCCACCATCTTCTAGCACCTTTAAGATAAAAAGGTTTGGGTGTTTCTTTAATACAAGAGCAATTTGAAGAATATGTTCAGGACAATCATATAGTTTTCTTAAAAACAAATAACACAGAAAGATTGTTAAACCTAGTATTATTTCCAATTATGATTAGATCAAAAAAAGACCCAGTTTTTTCAACTTATCTTCTTATATGGTAAAATTAGTACTAAAAAGTTATAAGATCACTTATTTGAATTAGATTTCATTAATTATTAATATTCATACTCACTTTTTGATATTTTTCAATGATACATCTAATCATAATTCTTCCTAAATTACAAACAGTTAAAAAAAGACTTTCTAAAATTTATTAAAATCCATAGCTTTAAAATATATTTCAAACACTATGTCACATAGATTTGAAACAGAATGCTATTAACAATAATAGAATACTATGAGTTTTCTCATTTTTTTTTCATTTGATTTCTAAAACTGAATTCTAAGATACAACATTACATATTAACTTGATTATGGTTTAATATTAAAAAAAAAAAAAAAAAACATTTTTAACATTGGCAGAATATTCAATTATAAATAAACTCATCCGCTTAATATCTTGTTTTTTCATATTTTTATAATAACATACTATGAGATTCATTTCCATTTTCTCTGATTTTATATATATATATATATATATATCAATTGTAAAGATATATAAGATATAGAAAATGTAAAAGTAAGGCAGGGTAAAAACAAAAATGTAGAGTAATATCACAATATATTATCAGTTATGAAAATATACATATCAGATGTGTTATAAAAAATATATATATAAGATGTTAGAGGCACTTTTTGTATTAAATTTTAACCATTTTATATATATATATATATAGGATAGCATAGACATAGAGTCAGCAGTGCTTAGTGACTAAGTTTCTTGCCTATGCAATCATCAAACCTTTAAATAAATATAACATGTAAGCATAAATGTGTGTGTATATATATATATATATATATATACATGAGAGAAAGATAGATATTAAAAAATGTATATAGATTTAAAAAATACACACACACACACACACACACACACACACACACACACACACACACACACAGCTTCTATTTTAAATAAAAAGCTGTCCACTCAACAGCATGCAGGTGCCCAATATGACATGATTGTTGACATGAGAAGATCAAAGCCAAAAAAGACACATATCACATACGATTACATTAAGTAATGAGAAGATTCCTCAGTGAAACACACACACAGAGACAAACAATGAAGAGAAGGACATTTATCATTTGAATATTCTTTTAGACAGAAAAAGACTTTATAATAGTATAATCCCAATTAATCACAATGAAGTGATAGCTTCTTTTCTTCTTTTTTTTTTTTTACAAAGAAATAATATAACAAGAAGAAACAAGCTCTTTAGAGTCAATCCAATCACATCTATCAGCATTAAGAGAAAAAAAAAGATCAAAATCATCAACAAACTTTGTTTTGTTACTTTTACTAAGCATTGCCTCAAGCTGTGTATATTGTGGACTTCTTTAGTAAACATCCAAGTTCTTGGTAGACTGAATCTTGGAGTGAGGCTCCAGTTCTTAGAGCTTTGGAAATTGTGGAGTTACTCCTTTGTTGCCATTACTCCCAGGTCCACTCTAACCCAGTGATAGTACTTGTTAAGAGTCCCATCAATGAGTTGATGAAGTGTTTACCTGTGAGGCTACATTTTTGTACCACATGATTGAAGACCAGAGATTTATAAAATAGCCCAACAAGGGTTGATATACCACAGAACCAACCAAATACTGATCGGGCTGTTTGTTGCTTAACCTTGCTGATCTGGATGGATGGATTGGATTCTTTGTTTAATGGTATATCAACCTTTGTAGGTTATTAAATACCAAAGCCATTCTCCTAAAAGAACAATAGTGGTACTATTTAACCCATAGCTAGGAGGATAAGGGAGGGGCATACCTTTCCCAAGGGTATTTGCCCGAAAGTGAACGTAATAGAGCGACTGGAGTACGAACTTGCTTACTACGATCCCGCAGTACATCACTTTAACCATTACACCACAAAGACATCCCCCTTGCTGATCTGGTGGGAACTGGTGCTTTCAACGTGACGTAAATGTAAGTAATTTTATTACTTGTGAATTTAATAAAAAAAAAACATTCGTTATTCCATTGAAAGACATTGTTATTAAAAAACTGTGACTAATATTAGGTTTACATGAATCTAATATTGATATCCTCAAAGTTACCGAAACCCTTGAAATTCTTAGATGGGCCAATTGCCATAAATTAGGAAAACAAACAACCCCCACCACTTGCAAAAAAACTGACAGTGTTTTAAGCCCTTTACAAAATTTACATGACACTTTCTTGATAAGCTCATATTGCAATTTTTTTATTTAGCCTTTTTGATTATTGGTTCCCACATCATATTCATCTCTATATTTGGTCTACTCAACAGGTCACTGTAGCCTAACATATATGCTGTTTATTCTCTAATGTTCCTCCCTATCTATTATTTTGACTTCATCCCATAAGGGCAGATGTTTCTCTTTTCTTTCCATATATGGTCAGCCAAAGCCAATTTTTTTATTTCACTTCATACTACTGTTTTTTAATGTTCTTCTTGCCTTACTTTAATTGGACAGCATATCTTGCCTTTGTATACTTTACCATAATTGCAATATGAGCTAAAATAAAAAAAGAATTGTATATAATAGTAATAAGTAGTAATTCATAATGTTGATGAAAAACATTAGATTTCTAAGTCCCAAAAATTCACTCACAATTGTCCAGTAGGACACATGACATAATGGATATAAGTGTTTGGTTAATAAACATCCAAATGAAATCATCAAGAGGTTGCAGGTTCAATCTTGACTACAGGTAAAAATAACAAGGAATTCTTACAATAGCTTAACAATTGTATATGGTTAAACTTAACAGAATTAGAAAAATCCACCTCCGTGGATTAAATAAAGAGTTTGGTTTGAAGTTCTGTGTAGGCTCCTGAGTTCAACAAGAAACACCTGAAGAAAGCCAAAAGACACATCAGCCAAAATGTGAATATAACAATAAATTTTTATCACTTAAATATTGGCATTATTGTCTTCATTATTTTACTCACAATGTTTCAGCCAATATAACTTTTGACTTTCTTAAGGTGTTTCATGTCGAACTTGGGAACCTACACAGAACCTTAAAACAAACGCTTTATTTAATCCATTAATAAATTCTGTTAACCATGACAGAGTACAAGTGTTAAACTATAGTAAGTACAGTTGGGATTGAGCCTGCAACCTCCAGACGATTTCACTCAGAAGTACTTTTCAACCAAACACCTAATCCACAGCGCTATGTGTCCAAATGTGTGAGCTCTCGAGTTCAACACAAAACACCTGAAGAAGGCCAAAGGACCTATCAGCCGAAACATTGTGAGTCTAATAGTTAAAATATTCTAAGTGATTAAAATTACCAAACTTCATCTCAGAAATTCAAACAAATAATATAACAATAAAGATAAAGACAATAGTCCAAATACTTTAAATGATAAGAACTATATTTCCTAACAATATCACATCAAGTGGTTTTATACAAGAGGCAGACAGTCAGATGAAAGTAAATTATGGAGATAAATCAAACAGATGGTTTCAAGTATTGCAATTTAACATCAGTCATCAGTTAAATGGTTAAACAGTTCCAGTTGACTCATAGATGAAACCCGAACAGGTGCTATCACTGTAAGTCAGGGTGGACCAGAGAGTAATGGCAATGAAGGGGTACTCCACATTCCCCAAAGCTCCAGAAATTGGAGTCACACAAATGGTTTAATGTCCTGTCCAGGACATTTGTGGAGGTAGGTGTCTTAAAACTCTGAACAGATGTAGACGGCATATTCTACAGCTCTAACTGACTGGACTATTCCACTTCTGGGTTCACATATATAGGTGCAATAATGCATATGCATGTAAGTGCAAACATGTCTACATGAATATGTATGCGTATAGGCACAGCATATATGTATAAGCAAGTGGAAGTGAGCATCTCTATATGGGTGGATATGGGCAAAGGTAGCATAAATGTATAAATGGTTTGGTTAAGTTTTTTTGTTTAATGGCATATCAACCTTCATGGGTAATTTAATGTCAAATCTATTGTTGTAGAAGAATATTAGTTTTACTATTTAACTCATAGATAGAGAGAATAAGAAGGTTTATTGATTTCCAAAAGTGAACATAATAGCACAACTGAAGTTTAAACTCACTCACTACAATGTCGCAGTTCACCCACTACACTACAAGGACTCACCATCACATGTACGTACATGGTTGTGTGTGTGTATAGTAATATCAAAAGGATAGATAAATGAATTAGGGGGCTCAACAGATTCTTATAGATGATAAAATAGAAAGAGAAGGATTTCTCAATAAGAATGAAAAGGTTAGTTTTTTAATGTCTGCATCAAACAGAAGATTTGGCACAAATATGGTCAGGTCAGTAGGCAGAGATATCACTTTTTAAGTAGTTTAGTTTTGGGAGGCCCACACAAGAAGTGGGAGGTTCTTTTCTTGAAGTAAGGGTGCCATATATTCAAAGGAAAATATCAGGAGATAGGTTGATGAGCTGCAATTTGGAGTAGTGTCATATCCAGAATACTCCTTAAGATTATCTTATCTGTTAATCATTAATTTTCTTTCTTTCTTGGTTTTTTAATGGTATATCAACCTTTTTGAGTGTCTTTAATGCCAAAGCCATACTTGTAGAAGAACAGAAATGATACTATTTAACCATAGCTGGAACAGTTCATACCTTCCCCATGGGGTATTAGTCTGAACATGAACATAATAGCATGACTGAGGTTTGAACTTGCTTACTATGATCTAGCAGATTAGTCAGTACACCAAGGGGTCTCCTCAGCCATTAATTTCAAATTAGTATTCTATTTAAGTTTGACTTACTTTATTTAGACACTCACTGAGATCACAAATCTATGACAATGAGGACACAGCACAAATTAGAATAAAGAATAAGCACTTGGTGAGAATCAAATTTATGACACCTTTGCATTGAGAAAACTTGGTTAAACATGTTTATTTTTATTTTTCAACCATTAAATTACCTAATTAAATAATCAATCAAAAAACAATGTCAAAAAAGATAATACAATTCAAAAGAAGAAATACTTTATAAATAACAGAAATATTTTTTTTTAAAGATCAAAGATGAAAATGTTTGATTTCTTTTCTTGTTTAAAAGCTACACTCATAATATAAGTAAAGAAAAAGGTCACTGAAAAAAGAGAAAAATGTTATGTATTTACCCAACCCCTCCTATACAAGCAGGATGTGACACAAGGCCAATTTTTTCAAGTAGAATAAAGTAGGTTTGAATTCAGAGTTTTCCTTCTTGTAGACTGGTTCATTTACCAAAGCTAAAGAACCTAATCTACCCTACTTCTTACTCATAGCTGGAAAGAGAAGAGATGGATTTCTGCCTTTTTTGATAGCATTAGTGCAAAGTGAAATTCAAACAGCATTCGTTGAGATTTAAACTTAGGTTACCAAATCCATTTGAAGTAGTTGAATGCCAATGTATTTTTTTATTGTAGCCATTCTTTTCTGTCATTAGCTTAAAGCTCAACTCATAATATGAGTGAAGAAAAGAGACTAACTGATTGATTTTAAGGGCATGTCAACCCATCTTGAGTTATTCTACACCAAAACATACATTGTTTCTTCATAGTTTTTGCACAGTTACATTATATTAAGTATTCCTACTTATTACAAATAATTTTTAAACATTCTAATTTAGCCCATAAATAGGATCCTAACAGATAAGCAGAGTCCCCATGTCATAGTAGCTACATTTCTTGACTGTGAATTCATTGTAAGCAATTTCAAACTCTGGTCATGTTATGGTAAAGTTAACTGGGATTGGTGAAGTAATCAAGCTGCAAACAGTCTAAGTTGAGATGAGAATAAAGTTTTGATAAGACACAATGTGATGTATCCAAGAGTGGTAAGTCAACTACGGATTGACTCTGTACAACCGCACATTTTTATATCTATGTAAATACGCTGGTTTATCAGCCATTAATGTCACCTCACTAAAACATCCCCCTTCATAACACTTTCACCCATTCTATAACTATTAAGTTCACTTTTGGGCTAATACCCCTGTGAAAGTTATGAATGCCTTTATCCCTCAGTTATGAGTTAAATAGTATCACAACTGTCATTCTACAAGGATGGCTTTAGCATTAAATAACCCATGAAGGTTGATATGCCATTAAAAACAAAACCTAACTGATGCTCCCACTCAGGGAGTGGAATTAATGGCAATGAAGTGGTACTCCATACTCTCCTGCGTTCTAGAACTGGATATTCATTATCAAATGCAGTTTAGTGTCATACTCAGGACACTAAGCAAAAAAAGATTTAAAGTATATATTTACTGAAACCCTCCACCATGGGTAGGATATGACACAAAGTAAATTTTTCAATTCAATTTAAATTTTATTCTAAATTTTAACTAGAGTAAAGCTGGTTTAAATTCAGAGCTTTTCGTCCTCCTAGACTGGTTATCTAACCAAGACAAAATAAACTTTTTCTGTCCTACTATTTACCCATAGCTAAGAGGTTCCTGGGAGAATGGCCAATAAACATTTGGACAAAGAGAACTGACAACTTTATTGCTTCTGTAAATAAAGTTAATTTGATGACTTAAGAATCACTTCCACTATTTTTTTTAGTTTTCAGAAAATACTTCTCATTAGTTATTATATCTATCTGTTTGAACTTTGTGACAATATCCCAAGCAAAACAATTGTTATTCAGAAGGTTACAATAACGCCATTTTTAACAAACACTAAATACAACAAATATATGCTTGATAAAAATGTCTTTTCACCCAAATGTCTGTTAGTTATACACCCACCAATAAGCTTGGAGGAGAACAGATGGATCCATGCCTTTCCGAAGGGTACTAGCACAAAGCGGAAAAAAAAAAAATCACCATCAAGGATTTGAACTTGGGTCTCCAATTTAATGCCAATGTTTAATTTTTTTTATTATAGCCATTTATTTCTGTCATCTGCTAAAAGCTCTACTCAGAATATGAGTAAAAGCAAAAAAAAGTCACTGAACAAAGAGAGAAGAATTTGAAGTCGTAGAATGCCAACCATGCTGAGTAGCTCAGTAGCTAATTGTAGGTTTTCAAATTTAAAATAGAAAAGTATTTGTTGTTTTCTTTTAAGGTGAGGAGGGGGGCATATTTGTTTCCATTCAAAGACTGAGATAAAATCAAACAGCAACCAAACGATGTGTAAAAGATAAATAAATCTCAATGTTAAGTTTGGATTGAAGCTGACAGGCACATTTTCTCAGTGTGGCATGCCAATCAATAATTGATTAACTGCTGTTGTGTTTTTCTTGCCAGATGTCATGTTTTACTATTATCATAGACCAGGGATCTCTAACCTTTTCAGCTCAAGAACCACAAACCTTAACTCAGGAGAGTCAATATAAATATTTCATTTATATATAATGTTCTTTGTACAGTGAAACAAAATTAATACAGATTTTCAAGGCTGGCTTATTCTGCACACACAAGCACCAATTTGTTTGTTCTCTAATTCAAAATTTAACGAAACCTACGTTATTCATACACTACAGCTTCTTCTCAATCTTTTTTATCACTAAAAAGACTTGTGATCACGTCATGCTGAAATCATCAGTTCTCACTAGATCACTAGTTAGTTAAACAGCAATGACCCAACTCAGCACTTAGGTGGGTAACCATTTAAGAACAGCAAGCAGGTACCATAACTTGTGTGCTTAGACTAGAAGTTGCCAAACTTTTTCAGTCCGAAGACTACAAACCTTAACTCATAAGGGCCTGAGGCAGCAATCTTAATAGGATAGGGAAAAAGAAGTTAAATTTACAAGGTGACAATTATGATTTATTAATGAGACATCTGATGTTGTTTGCAATTACAAAAAGATGTAATATCAGGCTTAAATGAAGAGGTTGATAGAAGGAGCACATATCAGACAAGTAATGATTTGACAGTTATGAATGCAGCATACTTTTGGCATGATTCATTTTGAAGAAAAACCGTTCACAACAGAACATAGTGGCAAACATGCTCACTACTTGCTGGGTGTGGGTGGTAAGATTGGGGAATAATCCAAATGGAAGCAAGCAGTTATTATAGAAATCGAGGATGTGGCAAGCAAGAAACTTGGACTTTTGAACACTGGTGATCATCAAGGAGTTCAATCAACAGTTCTAATGATAGTTCTTCATAATCAACATCAAAAGGTGAAGAGAAAATTTTGATGTTGAGTGTAGGACTGCACAGATGGGCCTCAAAGGCCACATACAAGCCACATGTTGGGGACTCCTGACGTAGACTTTTCTGTATACTAAGCACTAATTGATTAACTGCTGTTGTGTTTTCGTTGCTAGACATTGCATGTTACTATTATTATAAACTGCCATGTATGATGTATACTTCTTTTCATCCAAAAGTCTCTTTTATTTTTCTCATTTTTTATCCTATCTTGTAACATTTCATCTCAGACAGAAAATATGTATTTACCCAACCCCTCCACCATGAGCAGGATGCAACAAAAGATCAATCTTTTTAAGCAAAGTACAACTATTTTGAAGCCAGTTTTTAGTTCTCCTAGAATGATTGTCATATCAAGTTTAAAGAGACAGTCTACCCTACTATTTACCCATAGGTAATTAGTCAGAAAGTGAATATAATAGTATGACTAGAGTTTGAACTTGCTTACTACGATGTTGTAATCCAATACGTTAGCCCCTACACCATGAGGACTCCTCTTCACCATTAATGCCATACAGAGTAGTTCCCCTTTATGGCACTTAACACATTTTAAGCAAAATAGATATCATCATGATTTGGTTATTCAACATGTCTTAAGAGAAAACTAAAGCAATTAAATTTTTTAAAGCAAAATGAAGGTTACTAGACAGTGCACTTCTCCAAGTAGCATGCAACAAGTTGTATTGAGTTAAATGGTACCAACAGCAAAGAATAATCCTCAACATGATCTATTATTGAATGCTCAAAATGGATTCCTTTTTACCTGCTATTTACTCATAGTTGGAGAAAGAAAGTGTTTCATGCCTTTCTAGAAGGTATTAGTACAAGTGAATGCACACTATTCCTACTAGTCTGAACTCAATGATACTAACCATGGAAGTTTCATAGAAGTAGCCAATTGTAATGTGATTCATGCATATGCGCAGGTTCAAGTCCATAATGTTACTATCATTTATCAAAATGGCCATGAGTTACCATGTATGTAAGAACTTGTCCAGAGTAGCACAAGGCAATTTATTAGTGACCATGACTGATAATTGGTTGGCATATATATAGCAGAACTTTGTGGGTTAGAGAGAGAGAGAAGAAAAACAAGTCTCATTTGCCTTTGTCAGTGAAAGGAAATGAAAACAAGCTCTGCTTTAAAAGTGCTGTTTTGACAAAAGTCAGATAGACATAAACTGTGACTAGAGAAGAAACAAGTCTCTCAGCATTTCTCCTTACAAGGCCACCAGATTTTCAGCATTTTCTTTAGAGAATTACAAATGGCTGATATAAAAAGGTTCATTTCTTTCTATCGACCTACCTCGAATGGTTTTAATATAAATCTGTTATACTGAATCATATTATTGGGATTTCTTTACTTGTCCAATCACCTGACAATAAACAATATGCACTATCCAGTACACTCACTATGACATAGAAATGGTGAAATAGGTGCTGGCAGGGTACAAAAGTCTCAAAAGCCAAAATAAACTTGGAGAAGAGTGACAGGTTGCAACTAGGAGCCCAGAGGGGTGGCATTCATCTTTCTGGTTCTTTCCACTCGAGTGATGGTCCAATTCACATTATCAGGATGTAGTTTGGTCCTGATCTCCAACTGAATCAAAATTGGTCAGAATTGCAGGCAAACATAGAGGTGCAGGTGCAGACCTAGACTTGAAGGCAGTTGTCTTTAAAGGGTAGGATGGAGGTGTGCACCATATACATTTCCCCCCCCCCATATACATTTACCGGCTGCCTGTGGCTGAGCTATTGGCTTTTGAGCAACTTCTGTTCTCACTTCTTTCATAGGAGGCAAGACAATGGTTCACAGGCAGATTGATTTTCAATGGCCTTGCAATGGGGCTTAGGGATGCCAAACTTGACAAGTCATTGACTCACTGAGAGGCTGGTGTTTCTGAGCCAATCACTGACTAGAGATTCAGCATGGAGAAGGAAGATTAGGGACGTTTTCCCCAAACTAAAGTTGCCAATATAAGCCAAGGGTTGAATCTTCTCAGAGAGTGAAGAGGAGCACTTCATAAGCTTTCTCAGTCCAGTGACCTTTCATGCCCAAAAAAGGTATGATTATTGACTGCTAGTGGAGGAGATTGCTTTGGATTCACTTGAGGAATGACTTGGCTTGTCATTGGAGGAGATTCACTCCCAGCGGAGTTAGGCGCCAAGATCACACTCTCTTAATAACTTAGATTTTTCTTTCACCTGCTGACTTGCCTAAAACATGCTGCCCCTTGCCAGTGTGACCTTCAAAGTGTGCATGGCAGACATGCCTCATTGCACCTGTTGTGGTAGTGGTTTAGAGGAAATGGATGAACATGCCTTCTTCTACTGCAAACAGGTCTGCGTGCTTTGGGACAATGTCAGGGTAGTGACAGCTCACATCAGTCTCAAGCAGCTTGTACAGCTCAATGTAGCATATGTTGTCAGCAACATTGTCCTCCATGGAAAGGTGCAAAACAAAGGGTGTTTCTAGCGATCCTAGCTGTGGCCTGAATGGCAATCTAGATGAAATGGCTGAAGGAATTGTATGACAGTCTAAACTTTTCTGATTATAATCTGATTTATTATTTTAAATATCAACTTAAAATAAAAATTACATGTGATAGAAAATGCTTAGATTGCATAACATTCAACGAAAGGTGTGTGAAAGCAGCAAGCCTGGTTGTACAAAAGGGGGTTTGATTGGAGTCTGAATTCTCTCCCTATGTTCCTCATCAGATCCCCACCCTGGGTAAAATAGGTGTCTTTTTCTTATTTTTAGTTAACAGTATGTTTGTATCAGTTCAGGATCCCATCGTCCACAGTTTTTTCATACCCCCGTACAATCATTATTTCCCATTTCTATCATAGATTAAGATTCTCCACTGAAAACTTCATATTTTCTCCCTCCTACCCCTTTATTTCCCCGTGTTTTTTCTTCCTCTTTGATTAGCTCCATCCCCATATAGGGATTGCTTGGCTCGTTTTTGGCTTTGGTCAGAAAATAGGCAGCAGTCCAGATAAATATTATTATGAGTAGTACAGGGGGCCTAAATACTCTCAACATTTCGTTTTATTACTATTTGATTTTCTTTTTGGGATTTTAGATCTAGCCCCACTGCATTATTAATTTATTCACTGACATTTATACTGAACTGTTGAACTTTTTTATCATCTATACCATTTCATCCTTTTAACCAGGGTAATAAGTTTAAGTAGGTTTTCTTGCATTGAGTAACTGAGGTATTTTGGTGGTTGTGGAATGATTGGAACAGATGAATGACAATATTGTCAGAATGAATGAGTCAGTGAGTGTGGTTAGCTAAGATTAGCATAGAATAGCATTAGTTGCACAGAAGACTACCCCACTCCCCCATAAAAACATTAGGACCTTATGCTCAATTGTGAATATAACAATTTGCAATTAACATACATCCAGTACACTCACTGGATTCTGAGTAATTCAGATTTTTCTGAAAAACTGACAATAACAAGTTTTAAACAAAATAGGTAACTTCATGACTTGAGCCTTCAAAAATGTTTTAATAGGAAACTAAAACAAACATTATTTAAAGCAAAACAATTTATAGCTTACGTGTGAAAACATATATGATAAATAGACATGTAAATCAATTGCCACTGACTAATGAATTTGATCATCACTGGATGCTTCATAATTGCAGCATTGTTTCAAATCCAAGCTATGCTAGCAGATCACTCCGAGTGAGTTCGACTTTAACTGGGTCCTTCATACTCCTGATCTTATACCAAATCTAAGCTATACTCAGTGTTAAGAGAACATGATGTGATGGTTAATAATTTAAACAAGCAGATCACTACAAGTGAGTTCGACTGTAACTGGGTGCTTCATACTTCTGGTCTTATATCAAATCTAAGCTATACTCAGTGTTAAGAGGATATGATGCAATGGTTAGTAATTTAAACAAGCAGATCACTACTGGTGACTTCAGTCCTCACTAAGTGTACCATAATTGTGTCAAACTAAGCTAAGATTAGTAAATGAGATACTTTGAGTAGTATGATTGGTTGCAATTTAAACTAGCAGATCTTTCTAAATGAGTTTTAAAGAAAATTAATGTTTCATTAATTGTTCATTTCTGCCAGCTTCAAACTGGATATTTTTTAAAATATTTCTTTTAATGAATTGACTAAAACCTATTTCTTATGTTATTGACATGAAAAAGATAATAAAAACATTAAATCAAAAATAAATGTGAATTAATAATACTGAATTAAGAATAAATATATAATGATAATAATGTTAAGTTAAAATTGTATAATAATATCGAACATAATTGTATAATGATAATATTAAATTGAAATTAAAAGTATAACAACAATATCAAATTAAAAATAAATATGTAATAATATTAAATTCTCTTTTCGGAATATCAACAAAATTTACTTGTTTTAAAAACATTTCTATATCTTTCTTCATTTATCAAATTCATTTCCTGTAGAAGTTTCATGTTTTGCTTTAAATCAATTGTTAAATTCAATGAAGATCTTACAAAATTATTGAATGTTAAAAGAAAACTTTCTTACAAAAAAATGTCTTTTTTCTAGAATGAAATCAAATTATTATTTTTTTAATTCGTTTATTTTTCTGATTTAATAAACATAGTATTAATTATTTCTACTTACATTCTTCTTTATTTCTTATATCTATGTCCCATCGCGTGGTAAATTGAAAATGGAAGTAAATGTGGCCACTAGGTAATGGTTTGATGAAAAGTTCTTCAGAGAACCGATCGTCTGCGGCGATCGCGGATTGAACCACGAATCCCGCAGCTAAAATGAGACAAACGTAGAGAAAATACGAGCGGCTTCTCTCCATGTTTCAAACTACCGGAAGTACACAAGTGAAAGTAATCCGCACTAAATGAGAGAATTTAAAACCGCAGTAAATGAGAGAATTAAAACCTGAAGACACACACACCCACACACAAATACACAGAAAAAAAATCAGATAAATGAAATGTTAAAAATATTATGAAATTAAAATAATGACTAATAAATTTTTTTTTAAATTTCCGTGTTATTTTTGAGAATGCATTTGCAATATGGTGATCCTGACCGGGTTAGAAGTAAAATGGCGGCTACACCAAACCGGTCAATTCATTTTTTTTTTTTTTTCCTGATAATCTTGGATGTGTGTGAGGGTGTGTGTGTGTGTGTGTGTGTGTGTGTGTGAGTGTGAGAGAGAGAGAGAGAGAGAGAGAAAATGAATGAATGAATGAATGAGAATAAATCTTTTTGAATTGTGTATGAAATTCTCTTGGGCACTTCACACGGTATAATGGTTAATAAGCTAGATTAGCAAACCATTAATAGTAAATTCATTTTTCTTATTAGGTCATTGGTGTAATGAGTAGAGTGTTCACCAATGGTCTGGGAAACCAGGGTTCAATCCCAGGTCAAGTCATACCAAAGACTCAAAAAATAGTATTTGATCCCACCTTGCTTAACACTCAGCATTATAAGGTAAGGATCAAAGGTAAAGTAAAGCAATCCAGGCAATGGTGTAGCGCCCTCCCCTACACCTCAGGGAGCTTTTGAGTCACCCTCAACGAACATCGCCAACTTTACTTACACATTTCTCACTAGGTGCCCCAAAATTCTGGCCTTGTACCACTTCTAAGCTTAGTAAATAACTAATTCTCTTCATTTGCTTTCTTACTTGTTATCAATAAACTCCTAGGTTAATAGCCAATCCTGATGAAATTTGATATGTGAAATCCTTTCATCTCAAGGAGTAGTTTAATTGTATTTGTTGGTGAGAGTGATGAGAAAATGTGGAACAACTTCGTCCTTCTTGGAAATGCTTGGAACATTTTGACTTAGAATTCATCAGGAAAGTCTATATTTAAAGATATGGACAAAAGTATCTCCTATTTATTTTCATGACAACCAGAATGGATACAAAGAAGCCCAATACACCAGCTACATCTCTACAGAGAGGTAAGACCCCTCCCCTATGCCAATGAGTGTCCTGATATGATACAAAACCATCTGATAGTGAGGCTCCAGTTCTGAAACTTTGGAGAATGGGGAGTAACCCTTCATTACCATTACGCTCAGGTTCACTCTGACCCAGTGTGGTAGTACTTGTTAGGGTCCTATCTATGGGTCAAGTGGAACTATTTGATTATTTACTATACTAAAAACCATTTAACAGTGTGCAAACAAATGAATAATGTTGAATAGAATTATCAATATTAGATAGCAATACTTGAAATCTTTTACTAGGGTTTAATATTAAATAGAATCATTAGTATTAAATTGCTATACTTGAAACCATTTAACTGGGCGGAAACAATAAATAGCAATACTTGAAATTCTTTAACTGAGGTGAAACAAATGATTGTTATATAGAATTATTAGTGTTAGATAGCAATAATTGAAACAATTTAACAGTGTGCAAACAAATAAGCTCCAACTCCTTTAAAAATAAAGTTACCTACAAACTATTTACTTAAAAATTATATGTATACACAAGATTTGGCATTGAATAACCATCAAGAATTGATATACCAATAGACCAACTAACCTAATCTAACCTAACTGGATACAGGAAATACAAAATCATAGTTGGATCAGGCAAGCTTTCATTTATGTTAGTGATGAGCACAAACCTACATATTGCACTGTTGGTGTAGTGGTATCAATCAAACAAACCTGTATATTACATTTGTGTGAAGATGACATGCAAAAAACCTTTGCATCTATATTTCCATACAAATTCAACTTTTAAAAGTTTTCATTTATTAAGCATGACTAACTTTGTCACAAAGCCAGTAATATGAAGCACCCATTCAGAATCAAACTCATAATGTTTTATATTCCGTGCTAGCTAACCATTACACAACTCAAGACATCTAAGAAATTTAAAAAGTTTTTTATTTAGTTTAATCTGACACTAGGGTAGAAGTGTAATATGGCCTCACTGACACAGCACCATATCAATCATCGATAGCTGTTACACTTCTCAAATACAAGACAGACCCAGTGATTCAAATATTTAGCGAGAGTTTTTGTATGATTATTTTAGCTGGAGATTTTTGTTGTTGGTAGCGAGGAATGGTTGTAACGTATGTGTGTTTACGTTGGGTTGTTTCCTCACTGAGTTTGTAAGGTCCCTCGCTAATAGTTGTTAGGAAATAAAAGGAGGATGATGAAGAAGTAAGATGGCGATAGTCGAAAGGTGTTTTATGAATAGGTTTTTATTTGCAGCATGGAATATTGGGTTTGCTTTTGGTGCTGCAAGACTCGTGAAGGGTTGTGAGTATTGAGACGAAATTGAGTTATGAGAAGTTGAGATGGCAGCGTGTGTCATTGGACGTGTGAGGGATTATGTTTTTTGCATTTTTGACGAAAGACATGTTGCAGTTGTAGGAATTGAACTTTGGATGTCACCGTGAGTTTCGTGTCTGGTATTTGGGGAGAGTAGGCGTTATCTCCATGCGTTTCAAGAGCGGGATTACGCTCAGATCGACATAGCCAATTTTGGAGTGACATAAAGTGGTGCCTGTGCGAGGCATGTTGAATGCATCTAATTTATATTCAACTGGGATTCCTCTGAAGGAATCCATAAATTAGATGGGTTCCCTCGTGTATCCATGTTGCTGCTGCTATTTTAAAGCTGCAGTGAGATGTCTGCACAGGGCGGCGTTGTCCAGCTAAAAAGTATCGTTATTGAAGAACGGCCAGTGGGACGTCTGCACTGGTCGGCATTCTCCAGCCAAAGAGACTGGGCACCTCGGGTGGTGTAATGGTTAGCAAGCTAGACTAGCAAACCTACACGAGTGAGTTCGATTCTCATTGGGTGCCCCATTCATGCGGCCTTGTGCTACATCTAAGCAAAAAAAAAAAAAAGCTTAGTAAATTTAAGACTGGGTTTGGCAGCTTACAAGATTTGGTGGGCGGAAATGAAGGTCCGGGCTGAATAGGATAAGTCATCCTGATTGCTTGAAATTAAGTGTCAAATTAAATTTGCGCACCAAACCAAAATACGAAATTTTCCTCTTCTCTACAAATATAAAAAGTTTATTGCCATAACTGTCTTTTCTAGTAGATACGAAACAAGAGAGCAAGATAGAATGGAAGATATACTGTTGTTACATAGAAACACTATGAGATTCTAGGGTGGTAGATGAACAAAAACATCAAACTTCAATTCCTTCACCCTGCTCGTTCCCTTGCCTTAGAGGGCTCTGAACTCAACTGACCGTCTCTGCCTCTGAACTGCCCAACTGACCACTAACTTCCAAAAATCTCCTGCTTGTATACTATCTCTTAATTATTCCATTCACTAATGATATAAAATTACAGGTCTTTAAATTTCCATACCCAATAGTTAAATTAGCTATCATTGAATTCAAAATGTGTTTATTTCAAACATCCGACCCAACAATAACAACTTCAAAAAAGAACCCATTATGACAGGCTGACTGTTGTCCCATATCCTGCAACATGTGGACGCCTATGGCCTTTGGAATTTATACTTCCATTCAAAGTTTTTACTTAACTTACAATTTATTAATACAAATAAAAATCATCATCTTTAATTATATTACAGAAGTATATGAGCATTTTGTAAGAATCGAACTGACAGTGGCCTGTATACCAAGTTCACTAACCATTACACAACTCAAGGCACCTGAGTAGATTTAAAAGTTTTCATTTATTAAGCTAAGGTTAGTTTAGCATGACACAAGGCTAGAAGTATGGGGTACTCAGAGCTATAATTATTATATAAAAAAGATTGATAGGCAAACTGCAATATCATCTTGTAAATTGATTATAAACATGGACAAATGAAAATACACATTTCCTAACAATCATAAAAAAGAGATTTGGAGATTCCAAATCCTGGATGAGGCTGTTTCTATTCTATTTCTCAGAAATTACCTTGGGAAAGGTAAGAATCCATCTCTTCTCCCCAGCTGTGATTAAATAGTAGGGCAGACTAGGCTCTTTAGCTTTCATACAACAACTGCCCAAGGTAAACTCTCAATTAAAACCAGCTGTACTCTGCTTAAAAATTGACCTTATTTCACATCCTATCTATGATAATAGTAGGGCAGACTGAGCTCTTTAATCTTCATACAACTGGTCTGGGTGTAGGCAAACTCTAAGCACAAAGCAGCTGTACTCAGCTTAAAAATTGACCCTGTGTCACGTCTTACCCATGGGGGATGCATTGAGTAAATATACACATGGACAGATGGTGGACAAATCTAAAAATATGGCTCACTCAACAGTCCAGGTTTTTTATTTTGTTTTTTTATGTAGCAAAACCCATAGAACTAGTTCAGACAGACTTGACATCTTCAAAATAACTAAACCTTCAAACACCTAAGTAAATATGGTTCTTTTAATGATTACTATTTTTTTTTAACTTAGTCTCATGTTTAAAATATCTGACTGGAACATACCCAGCGATTTGCAATACTACAATGAGTCAAAAGTTTTGCAATATTTTGGTTGGTTGGTTGGTTGGTTGGATTTTAGGCATATCAACTTTTGTAGGTTATTTAATACCAAATCCATTTTTTATGAAAATAGTTCTATTTCAAACAATTCAGTTTAGGATAAGTATACTGTTTAAATGTAAGTACAGTTTAATTGTGAAAACCATTTCTATTTCAAGCTATTCAGTTTAGTCAAGCAGTTCTAATTCAACTAATTCAGTTTAGTCGGTATATTTTCTTTAGAAAGGATGAAAGAAATATAAATTCATAAATACTGAGGAGTGCAGATGTTTTTTTATTTTCACTCGAAATATTAATTTTAACTTTTTAAGGTTTTATTGTTTGGATCCTTCTCAATTTTAACTTCTTTTCTCATTAAATTAATTTCTTCTTCTCTTTTTTTCTTTCCTTCAATTTTTCTTTTACTTCTATCATTCATTTCCATTTGTCTCTGTACATTCTTTGCCATTTTTGTCTTTTTCATTCTTTTCAGCTTTTCTTTGTTATTCTTCTTAACTTTTCTCTTTTTCATTTATTTCAGTTTTTCTCTTTCATTATTTTCAACTTTTCCTTCTTTTATCCATTTCAACTTTTCCTTCTTTCATTCATTTTAATTCTTCTCTTTAATTCTTCTCTTCTTTCATTCTTTCCAATTTTTTCTTCTTACATTCATTTCAACTTTTCTTTTATTCTTTTCAACTTTTCTCTTCTTTCATTCATTTCAATTATTTTCTTTCATTCTTTTCAATTTTTTTTTTCATTCATAACAACTTTTCTCTTCTTTCATTCATCACTTTTCATTTATCTTTTTGCCCAGTCGGCTGGGGCTGTAGAATACACTGACTGCACCTCTGCAGAGGAGTAAGACCCTGCCCCCAATGAGTGTCCTAGATATGACATTAAACAATCTGATGGTACTATTTACTAACCCCTCCGCTCGGGCAGGATATGACACAAGGTCAATTTTTAAGCGGAGTTTAACAGGTTTGAATTCAGAGTTTTCCTTCTCCTAGACTAGTTGCCTCACCAAGGCTGAAGAACCTAGTCTGTCCTACTATTTATCCATAGCTGGAGGGAGAATAAAGGGGTTCATACCTTTCCCAAGGGTATTTGCCCGAAAGTGAACGTAATAGCGCGACTGGAGTACGAACTCGCGTACTACGATTCCGCAGTTCATCGCTTTAACCATTACACCACGAGGACAATCTGATGGTGAGGTTCCAGTGATGCTGGAGCTTTGGGGAATGCGAATCACCCCTTCATTGCCATTGCTCCCTGGTCCACTCTGGCCTGGAATGGTAGCACCAGATAGGGCCCTATCTATGGGTTAGATAAAACTAACTGCATATTTAAGCTAAACTGAATTGTTTGAATTAGAACTGTTTGACTAAACTGAATAGCTTGAAATAGAAATGTTTTTGACAATTAAACTGTAGTAACATTTAAACTGTGTGCTTATACTAAACTTAATTGTGTAAAATAGAACTGTTTTTGACATTGAAACTCTACTTACACTAAACTGAATTGGTTAATATAGAACTGTTTTTGACATTTAACTATTTGTTAACAAAATCTGTACTTATACTAAACTGAATTTTTTTTAAATAGAACTAACTATTTGCATAAAAATGGATTTGGCGTTAAATAACCTACAAAGGTTCATATGCCATAAAATCCAACCAACCTACCAACCAACCAACCAACCTACCAACTAACCAACTGAAATCATCTATCTTTGCATTTCCTTTCACTTTCATTTTTAATTTTTTCATTCTTTCTCATTTTTTCTTTTATTATTTTATTTTCATTGCTTCTCATTTTTCTTTTATTTCATTTATCTTTTCCTTTTTTCATTGTCCTTGAATAATTTTTATCTATATCTTTTTCTTTCTTCCCCTTTTTTTTATTTAGATCTTTCACTTATTCATTATATTTCACTTTGATTTCTTATATTTTCTCTTATACTTTCTTTCACTTTCTCTTTTCTTTATCTTTATCTCCCTTTTCTTTCTTTCTCTTTCTCTTTTCCTCCTTTCACTTTCTTTTATTCTGTTTTTTTCCTTTCCCTTATGATATTCAAATAACTGCTTTGCACACATTTTTTTTAATTCCTCTTTTAGGATTTATTACCTTCCTCATATACTTTTGAAAATTTTTTCTGTTGCCTCCATAAAAAAACAAATATAAACAAATATAGATATTATTCTATACTTGCTAGAATTGTATATAATTTAGTGCTACTGTTTTTATCAAGAGTCTTCAAGAACCAATTTATGACTCTAGAATCAACTACAATTCTGTGACAAAATCTCTCAGTCTCTGAGAAAAATAAATGGAATTCCAGACTTGTGGCTAATGTGGATTTTATGAGTAGAAGAGATATCTCTTAGGATCAATTTCTTTTTACATTGTGCAAATTTTCTTTCAATGTTTTTTATCAAAATTAAAAATTTCAACATCAGGAATTTTGTTTACATTTTTCAAATTCAGAAAACACTTGGGTCTTTGCTGATTCTGCATATATATATATATATATATATATATATATATATATATATATATATATATATACTTTCTAGAATTGTATATATATATATATATATATATATATATATATATGTGTATATATATATATATATATATATATATATATATATATATATATTTACACTTTCTAGAATTATATATATATATATATATATATATCTACTTTCTAAAATTGTGTATATATATATATATATATATATATATATATATATATATATATATATATATATATATATATATATATGTGTGTGTGTGTGTGTGTGTGTGTGTGTGTGTGTGTGTGTGTGTGTGGTGCAATGGATAAAGCATTTGGTTGAAAAGTGCTTCTGAGTGAAATTATCAGCAGGTTCAATCCCAACTTGAGGTAAAATAACAAAGAATATTTACTGTAACTTAACACTTGTACCCAGTCATGGTTAATGGAATAAGAATAATCTACCCCTATGGAATAAATAACAGATTCAGTTCAAGGTTCTGAGTAGGTTTCCAAGTTCAACGTGAAGCACCTTAAGAAACCCAAAAGACATATCAGCCAAAATGTTGAGAGTATAACAATGAAGATAATAGTCCGAATATTCTAAGTGATAAATATTATCAAACTTCATATTAGAAATTTAGACATACAAAATCCAATATATTTATTTAATTATTGCATTAACTTTGTTAGATTTATTTGGATTGCCTATAAGCAAAACAATTCCATATTTTTCATAGTTCATATCAGAGGTGAGTATCCAGGCCCAAATAAATGTCAGAATTTGAACTTTAACTCTGTATATCAACATTATTCAATTAATATGAACAATATATTATATGCCCTTGGGAAAGGTATGAATCCATCTCCTTCCCCTCAAATAATTTCTTCTTTTAAGTTTTTGTTTTCATTTTTATTTTCATTTAGCAGGACAGATTGGGTTCTTTAACTTTGGTACAGCAACCAGCCTTGGAGAACGAAAACTTTAATTTCAAACCAGCTTTATTTCATTTAAAAAATACTGGCCTTGTGTTGCATCCTACTCATGGTGGAGGGGTTGGGTAAATACCTAGCTGGAGAAATGGTGTCAAACTATTGCTTAGGGCACTAGTGTGAAGCAAAATGCAAACAACCTTATCCAGGATTTGAACCTAGCTCACTGAGTCCATTTTCTATGACGATAAGCAGTACGCTATGTGTACCTCCCATGAGAGAGCAATGTAAGGATTAGAATAAGGTTAACTTCTGACATAAAATCAAGGTTGGTTGGTTGGTTGTGTTTTATGGCATATCAACCCTTGTGGGTTATTCAATGCCAAGTCTTGTTTATACATATATTAATATATATGATTTGTAAATGAATAGTTGGAAGGTAACATAATTTTTAATGATTCAGAGCTCATTTGCTTGCACACACTTAAATGGTTTCAAGTATTACAATGTAATACTAATAATTCAATTTAACACCAGTTATTTGTTTGCACACAGTTAAATGTAATCAAGTATAGGAAATGATTAAATAGTTCTATTTGACCCATTGATAGGACCCTAATAGGTACTACCACTCCAGGTCAGAGTAGACCTGGGAGAAATGGCAATGAAGGGGTACTCCACATTTCCCAGAGCTTCAGAGCCTCACCATTAGTTGGTTTAGTGTTATAATCAGGACACTTGGGAGGGTTTTACCTCATCACAGAGATGCAATCAGTGTATTCTACAGCTCACCCAACTGGGCTATAAGGTTAAGGTTGATGATATGGTTCTTGGGAAAAATCAGAATAAGCCAAGACCTTAATTATTCCTCAGAAGACTTATGAGAGCAAATTCATAGTAATGACAAGTTCTTTCTTTCTTTTTTTTTTAATGGCATATCAACATTAATGGGTTATTTAATAGCAAAGCCATCCTTGTAGAAGAACAGCAGTGGTACTATTTAACTCATAGCTGGGGAGATAAGGGGGTTCATACATTTCTCAAGGGTATTAGTTCAAAAGTGATTGCAATAGCATGACTGGAGTTTGAACTTGCTTACTATGAAGTTGGAGTCTAGCATGATAAGCACTATGCCATGGGGACTCTCTCTTGTAATGACAATAAATCTTTAGTAATCATCATCATCATAAAGTCGTGCTGATAGCATGTAGTCCCTTGACTCCCTCTCGTCATCTGTCTCTATTGGTCATCACTCCTGGGAAGTTCTTTAGATAGCATCCAGTGTCTGCACAGAGCTGATATGAGTCTTTGCTAGTAAGCTAATAATACTGCATCCATGTGCAATAGTCCACAGTAAAATGATGCTTATGAGTTCAACCTTACATTTCCAGCAGTACTCAGCATGTCTTGTTTGTGTTACTTGGATGGTTTGGAAGATGGGAGGCAAGTGGCTGTACAGCTGCTGTTTTGTTGGGCGCTGCTTAATCTCTAAGCAACACTATTGTTCTTAGATTTTTCTTTCAAGACATTTGATTCCATACACTGAGGAAAGATAGAACAAATACCAGTGGCCTATGGTCTCCCCAAAGAAACTGTTACTATTATAATGATGCTTTACAAAAACATGAAAGCAATCACCTGATGATAACAACTTTTATGACATTGTGCCTGGAATCTTGCAAGGAGAGATATTGGCACCATATCTATTCATAATCTCCCTTTGTAATCGGGTTACTTAAATGTATAAAGTCTTTTTTAGTAGGAGTTTGTCACTAAGCTTATGAACTGTGGCAGTTGGTCTATAGGCTCTGAAGAACTACAGCATTCCAAATTTTCTCAGGATAAGTAAGTTAGTTTGATGCCTTTTAAATAAAATTCAGCTAGTCTTCAGCTCAATAAGTTTTCCCCAAGAATTTTCACCTGATCTTCTTGAGGAAATTTTTTGTCATTCAGACCATTTTGTAGAGAATGGAAAAGATGAAAATCCCTTGGTGCAAGGTCTGATAAATATGATAGATGGGATTAGTTGTGGAAATTCATCATTATCAATCCACTGCCTTTTGTGCAGAACATTGTTGTAAAAGACCCATTTTTCATAGCCTGTAATGATATTCTTGAGAAACAGGTAATTTCTCTGCCTTGAAAGAAGACTTGCTACTAAGGATATGTGATCTTCCTTATTCTTCTCACAAAGAGTATGAGGAAGGCAAACATCCAGCTTCCTCACTTTTTCCTATCTTTTTCAAGTAGCAGCAGATAGTGGATTGGGATGTGTTGAGATCAAATGTTAATTCTTAAGTACTTTTGCACAGATTGCATTCCACCAATTCTCTCAAAGCATCATGATCAAAGTCAGATAAGCATCTTGATCTAGGTTCATCTCTCAATAATGTATCACCAGAACAAAACTTTGAAAACCAGTTTCGAAATTGGTGGTCTGTAATGACACCTTAACCATGAATGCTAAAAATTTTCTTAGCTTTTTCTTTAGTATTTTTTGCTATTCTTAAACTCCCACAACATTACATGTTTAATATACACTTTCTAGTAATTTACTAAGCTTTTTGCTTAAATGTGGCATAAGGCCATATAAATGGGTACATAATGAGAATCAACTCACTTGTAAAGGTTTGCTAGTCTACCTTGCTAACCATTACCCCCAATATATGTCAAGTTCTGTCTGTCAATGGAAGACAAATACCATCGCATCTGTGCAGGGCTCACGTAATATATCAAGTGAGTCTATGTCCAGCTGTAAGCTCATTTGGCTCATATTGCACTGAGTGAGTTGATGACCAGCATAAGTCTGGCAGGGCTCAAGCTTTGGCTTGTGCCTGACCTCCCTTTCCCTTAAGCCCCTCTATAAGCTGATCTTGGGTAAAGTCGAGTATAGTGGGAGGCAGCGATAAATGAAATCACACATTCTCTATTATATGATGTACGTCCAACCAACCAGTTGAGTATGACTCAAGGCTTTTTTAAAGGTGGGTCCAGGCTCAGGGTCGAAACTCACACACGTCCAGCGGTTCCAAAATTGCCTTGAACCCCGTCAACATTTCCCTAAAAAGAGCCGCCTCAGGCGCCTGGCGATAAACTCAATCCCTCTGGAGAGAGAGCTTAGAGGGATACCCCTACCCCAAGACTCAAGGATGACGGTGTCAGCCGCTGTCAATAAAATTTACTACTTTTTAATAATTAGAGTTTAGGAATCTTTTTATTTTAATACTAGTCTATTACGATATCTATTTATAATCAATTTGGATTAGATTTTTTTAAATCCTGTTTTTTTTAAGTGAATAAAAATTATTAACTATTAAAAACACAGGATTTTATTTCTTTATAATCTTCATTAATGAAATGAACTTGTAATAAAGGGAGGGAATTCAACATTTGAACTTTAAAAAAATGGTGAAAATCTTAATATAAGGTAAATATAGTTATCAAAGGAAAGAAAAAAAAGAATTTTATTCACATAGCAAATATAACCAAAAATAATTAGAATTAACTAACAAAATATGCACCTTCCAGGCATAAGTATTTAAATTTGAATGTAAGAATATATTATATTATGTATCTAAATTACCAGCGGGGATATCAGGCGTTGTCCGTGTATTAACACAAATTAATACCAGTAATGTACAGTTATTTTTTTTTACCAGAAAATAATTGAAGAATGGATGATATTTATTACAATTAAATTAATAACATTTTTTTTTTTGTTTTAAATAAATTTCACATATTTCAATAGAATGTTCTTCAATATTTAAAAACTTAACGACGTATTCATAATGTACCAACATTTTCCCCATTTTAATTCAGTAATTTTTCTTTTCTTTAAATGTATTTTACACTGACAATTGTTCAAAAGGATAAGATGTTTATGTTTAACGATTTTTCTTTCGTGGATATAGAGTTAACTTAATCAATCTGAAATTACCTTTACAAACATGAAAATGGCTTTAAAAATATTTATCGATTAAAAACAAAAAGTAAGACTACATTTTTATTTGCTATATTTTTTAGCTTCTTACTGAATTAATAACATCTTAAAGAATTTAATGTCATAATATACGAATTCGTTTTCGATTTTAATTTATCAACTTTTTATTTTTATAAAAGTATTTTACGTTTAACCTTGTTCAAATGGATAAAAAGTTGAAATTTGTTTTTTTAAGTAAGGAAGAAAAGAATGAGATTTTATTTCACAGAAAAATGTTAGTAATTAAAAGATGATTCCTTTATTGTACGTATATTAGAAATGAATTAACAACAACAATATGCAAATTTAGAAGCAGTATTGGCAATTTAATTTAATTTTCTTTTTTCTTATAAAAAAATATTGCCATAATAAATATGGCAATATTCTTTTTTATTCATTTCAATTTTATATGATTAAATTTTTTGACACTATTAAAAGAAAATAAAGATAAAAATAATTTTGAATTTTATTTTTATTTTTTTTACGATGAAGCAAGTTTATATCGTTAGTATGCGAGAAAAAAATATTGAAATTTTTTTAAAGTGTTATAATAATTACACAAAATGTTCTGCTAAACTTTACGAAACATATGAGATTAAGTTTCATCCAAGAATGTTTTATGAAATAATTTAATTTTTCATGATTACGCAACCTATCTTCGTCGTCGTTTTTGGTTTCTGATATGTGATGTAAATGGCAGAAAGTAAATGAGTCACAGAAAAAAAGTTACAATAATTTATCCAGTCGTCTAATTTCATTTGGTCGATTATAGTATGGAAATTAGGGAGTTTTGGTACTGACGACTTGAAGGTCTGTCTTTGTATATAAGTCATATCATAGTTCACCGCCACAATTATTTGAGTATAAGGAACATAATTCAGATACCTGTAACAGAAGAAATGTATTAACATTTAATATCTCCTCGAGTTAAACAATTTACGACGAATTAACTACAATATTGTCTGAACAAACTCAATGGAATGACTACAGAAATTATAGAAAATACTAAAAGAGTACATTATAGAGCAAAGTCTTATCATGTAGTTGAATAGTCTTTTGGTATGAGTTAAGAGTCATTAATAGAATGGAAGTTATACGTGGTACGATACGAGGTTTGTTGGGGCGAGAGCCCCTATCGGATAACGCACACACTCGTGCATGCTTCTGGTTGTTGAAGCAGGACCGAAGAGTGAGAGAGCGAGGAGATACTTTGTTTATTTGTCGTTGCCTCCCACCAGACAGGACTTGACACTAGGTCAAAAGCCCGAAGGCCGATTAAAGTGGGGATGAAGGGGTGGGAAGGTCGGAAACGAGCCAAGACTCGAACCCTGCTGGTCTATGCTACTGATTGGCTCACTTGGTGCAATGTGAGCCTGATGAGGCAAGCAGTTTCACGAACCCAAATGTGGGTCCGGGCACGTATGCCGGATTATGGCTTGAACTAGACGGCAAGGTCTGGTGCCATACATAGGTTTCGAGACTGTCCGCGGGGTTTTTATATACTACTTCGGTCACGCCATCTAACGGCCATTTGAATTGATTGGAATGAAAAGGATATAACCCCATCAGATATAATCCCTAAGGCGGCTCCACTATAAATTCATGACACGAGAAGAAGAATATAAATTGGAAAGTGGTTTTTCATACCAAATTGTTGCTTTCTATGTCCAGCGGTTTGAGTGTCCATAAACTTCAGATACACAGGTACGTAGACACAACTAACTTTATTAAGTAGATAAAATAAAAAATATATTTTGTTTCTTGTTTTGTTTCTTTCTTGTTTCAAATCTACAAATAAGTGAATTTCTGCGCATACAAATTTCTTCCCAACTTCCATTTGTATGGATTACATTTTTTGCTTTCCAAATGGAGCTTCCAATGATTGCTCGGCGGCATGACCAAAGTAGCATATAAAATGGCGCGACAAAGTCGAAACACTCTCTCATTTCGGCCTTCACAACAAGGGGACTCTTGCACCAACAAACCTCGTAAGTTTTCACAAAACTTCCATTCTATTAAGGATTCTCAATTTATACCAAAGGACTCTTCAACTGAGTAATAGGACTTTACTCTCTCAGGAACTCTTTCAGTATTTCATGTCATTTCTGAATTTATTCCATTAAATTTGCTCAAGCACTAAATATGCGCTATCGTTTCAAAAATGCTTGATTCCCTCGTCATTTCTCATTTTGAGACGCTTCCGGCGCCAAGCTATAACCTCAGCCCTGCCAAGAAAGTATTACCAGGAGAGAAGACCTACTGGGAACAGGCGATCGTTATTATAACACCAACCCACAAACGCCAGGCGCTCCCGGAAAACTACAGAATAAGACCATGGAATTAATGCGTTTAAAAACTTGAAATGTGAGTTATATTTCACGTAAAAATAAAGGTTTACATTGTATATGGTATGAATAATTGACATACTGATTTTAACAAAAGTGAGTTTCATAAATAATTGGTGCTATTGATTTCTAATATTATTGTTTTATTTCAAAGGTTTTACAAACAATCCATTGTATAATTTTATATAGAAATCAGTTGAAAAAAATAAAAATAAGTATAAACTTTTTACGCGTTCTTATCTAGTTTCATTAGTTTTTTTTTTCATTAATATATTTTATTACATTAAAACTTAAATTCTTGCGTTCGCAGCAGAGGGGAGTATTTTTGCTAGTTAAGAGAACAGAAAAAACAACTATTATTCAAATAAAAAAATATAGTTGTTAAAATGCTTTTTTCTAAAACAAACACACCAGTATTTCATTTTTTGCTAGATAGTTACGAATGCAGTGTACTTTTGGTATGTTTCATTTTCGAGAATGACTGTTTAGAGTGGTATGAAGGGCCAAATATGCTCACTTGCTGGATGTAGGTGATAAGGTTGGGGAATCATCCAAATGGAAACACGTGTTTCTTATAGAAATCGAGGATGTGGCAAGTAAGAAACTTAGACTTGAAATCTTCTGATCTCTAAAAATCAATGAGTTTCATCAGTAATTGTACTTCTTGACAGTCAGCATTTTCAGGCGAAGAGAAAATTTTGAAAGTTGAGACATGTGATTTCATGTCCGCAAACCGGCTGACAAACTCAGGGATGGAGGTCACTGATAAACTTGCAGACAGAAAGTGATGATGATATCTTCAGAAAAAGAAAAGGAATAGAATGCGTTATTATTGGGGGAACTGGATGAAGATCTGGACCAATAGGCCTTGAGGGCTGTGGATTGGAGACGTCTACTTTAAGAGCGTCAGTGCTATTTGAAGAAGAAACCCCAAAACACAAACTCGGATATGGAGTCACCAATAAACTGCAGACAGAAAGTGACAGTGATATCTTCAGAAAAAGAAAAGGATCACAACTGGAGGAATTGGATGAAGAGCTGCAGAGATGGGCTTTGTAGGATGGGGATCGGAGACATCTACTTCAGTGCTATTTGAAGAAGAAACCTCCATAAACTCTAGACAGAAAGTGATGGTGATATCTTCAGAAAAAAAAAGACGCAACACATTGCAATTGTGGGGCAGGCCGCACGATGTCCCTCGAGGACCGCATGTGGCTCCTGGGTCACGAGTTGGGGTCCCCTTGCTTTAACGAAACTGTTATACTTCAAGCAAATCCCATTACGATTCATAAACTCTTCATCGCAGCCAAAAAATAGAAATGTCCTGTTTGAATTCACTAAGTGGTAGACGTAGCGGTAAACAATTATGAGAATGAATTAAGCCTTTTTTAAGTCAACTAGAAGGCACCGTAAATTGAACGTGTGGAGGCTTTTTTTGATTCAATCAAAAGTTTATGAATAACACCCAACATTCCACAAAGGAGCAGTTCTCATTATACTAGCTTCCATGCAATTCGACTGACAGTAGCTCCTTCGCTCGCTTTAATGGCCAGGCGTAGATAACATCCTAAACATATCCTTTTGGGACCAAGCCATCTTACCTCACATATATACTAAAGAACAGTCTAAACAAGTTATCCATGAACTTATCGAGAATTCAACACCAGAGAACTGATATTCAACGACTTCTGTGAAAGCCCTCTGAACTAATAACGAAATTTTTTATTTGATTTGGTTTAATGGCGTATCAAACACTGTTGGTTATTTAATGCCAAATCATGTTTATACATATATATTGAATATATATGATTTATTAACACATATTGTTGATAACATTTTTAAATGAGCCTGGGCTCATTTATTTTGCCCACAGTTAAATGTTTTCAAGTATTGCTATCTAATACGAACAATTCTCTTTACTGTTTATAATTCGTTTGCCTCAGCTAAAAGATCAAACACTTCTATTTCTAACAATTTGATATAGCATAAGTCAACAAATACGCTAGTATTGTTATTGTTTCTACACAGTTTCAATAGTTATTATCTAACACTTAGAATTCTATTTTAACATTACTCATTCATTCGCATACAGTAAATGGTTCCAAGTATTGCTATGTATAACTAACAATTCAATTAAACCTCAGTCATTTGTTTACACACGGTTAAATGCTCAAACAGTTCTATTTCAAACAATTCAATTTAGCATAAGTCATTCGTTTGCACTGAGTTTAAATGTCAAACAGTTCTATTTGACCCATAGATCGGATTCTATAAGGTGCTACCAGTTTGAGTCAGAGTGGACCTGGGAGCAGTTGCAATGAAGGGATACTCCACTTACCCCAAAGCTCCAGCATTACTGAAGCCTCACCAACGGTCACTCGTTGACGGAGAGTCTTACCCCTCTGCGGCGATGCAGTCGATGTATTCTACAATCACCCCGCGCAGCTGACTGGGCTATAATAAAGAAAAGGAACTCTCTTGTATAGTTCTTCGTATAAATTCCATTTCATTGTTAAGTCTATTGAAGTTATCTTAACATTTCTTCCACCATTTCAATTCAAGCAGCTAGTACAATATCCTGATCAGCGAGACATCCTCTCTCTCTCTCTCTCTCTCTCTCTCTCTCTCTCTCCCCCCCCAGCGAATATAACAAAATCAATAGAATGGCAAGTATTTTTTTTATTTTGTCAAATTCATTTCCTCTGTCGTTATGAAACAAACAAGAATTTTGTCTTTTGATCTTCAACTGAAAACTACTCCCCGGACAAAGGGTGGTGGACCGTGGAATACGACAAATGCCTCTCCAGTCAAGTCACCAGGGTATTACGCATCAAGGGTGGGGTATCTATATAGACTGCGGGTGGAGAGAGTACAATCACTTCATATTTTAAGAATTAACTCACAAACTAGTTCACATCACTTGTACAGGAGAAACCAAGTGATTTAACTACGAATTCGTACCTTCTTCTTTCGAAGGAGTCCTCGTAGTGTAGTGGCTAATGTGCTGGACAGTGGCATCCAAGTAACCAAGTTCGAACTCCAGTCATGCTATTACAATTACTTTCGGACTAATTCCCTCGGGAAAAATAGGAACTTCTTTATCCCACCTCAGCCAATAGGTTAAATAGTACCGCTACTCTCCTTCAACAAGGATGACTTTGACATTAAATAATTTACAATGGTTGTTATGCCATTAGACAAAGAAGCCAAAGCCTTCCTTTTCCTTCTAGCTCAGTCGGCAGAGGCTGTAGAATATGCCGACTGAATCTCTGTAGCGAGATAAGACCTTCCACCAAACGAGAGTCCTGGATATGATACCAAACCATCTGACAGTGAGTTTTCAGTTCTGGAGCTTTGGGGAATGTGGAGTGCCTCTTGATTGCTATTACTCCCAGGTCCACTCTAAACCGGCGTGGTACTACTTGTTAGGGCCTCATCTATTGGTCAACTAGAACTGTTTAACCATTTAACAGTGTGCAATCAAATAACTGGTATTAAATTGAATTATGTTACTGACAAACTATTCGTTTACAACTTTATATATATATATATATATATATATATATATATATCAGGATTTGGTATTAGTATCCCATAGGGGTTGATATACCATAAAACACAACCAACCAATCAACCCCTCCCTTGTCTATCTAAAGAGCGAAGTCATAATTTGATCAACACAGGTAGCTAGACTCATCCAGCGCTACTTAAAATGGTGGTACGCGTATCGATGTTGGTACGCAAGTCATCGACTGTCGGTACGTGGCGAATTTCTAGGTTTTAGTTTGGTTTTTTTTTTTTGGTTTTTTGGGTTTTTTTGTTTAATGGTCTATCAACCTTCGTGTGTTATTTAATACCAAAACCATCCTTATAGAAAAACTCTAGTGGTACTATTTAATCCATAGCTAGGGCAAGTCTTGTTTCACATTATCATAATATATATAACATATATATAACATATAATATAAAAATGAAAATGCATAAAAGCTTTCTGTATTGTTTAATATTCTTTTGACATGCTGTGATACACAATACAAAAGATAGAAATACTTCAAACTTGATCATAAATCAAATAATATGGCACAAATATTGTACCAGCACATTGGAAAAATATCCTGCCAGTACGTCACGTCAGAGAGTTTGAGAAACACTGGTCTAATCTGGCTTTTTTAAAAATTTTGTCATTATTATTATTATTGTTGTTGTTGTTGTTATTATCATCAACTGAAGGCGCAGTGCCGAGAGGAAGACGACGAGGCAGACAGAAGTGGGAAGATGACATCAGGGAATGGACAAGTCTGTCTTTCGCCGAGTCGCAGGGTGCAACTTAAGGCCGACTTAGATAGAGGGTGATTATCCGAGCGTCATCAGTGATGCTTCTACAACCACCCCACCCAGAGTTACGAGACCGAGTCCTGGGTCCAATTTAATATATAAATATATATTCAGCTGGGCGAAATTATTTATTTCATCCTGATAAGAACTTAGCTTTGTAGACAGTGCTCTCCAACACGTAACATCACTCACCATCACCCGAAATAAAGCTTCTCAAAGTGGCCCATATAGGCCTTTGGGGATGAATAAAATCTTAACTGGGTGAATAAAAGTATAGGAGTCTGAAAAAGGCGCGAGATGAATTTACAAGTCTGCATATATAAATCCCTTTTTTAACAGAACAAAAATCACTAGATTATGTAAACTCGTTGCCAGATATACACCTATCCCAAACCTTATCAAAGCGGCCTATATAGACCCCTGGGGGTAAATAAAACTTTGGCTGGGTGAATAAAAGTATAGGAGTCTATGGGGTGAATTTACTACTTTGAATCCATGAATGCCATTTATGATTGATTGGTTTGGTTTCTTTGTTTAATGGCATATCAACCTTTGTAGGTTATTTAATGCCAAAGCCATTTTCTTAGGAGAACAGTAGTGGTACTATTTAACCCATATCTGGGAGGACAAGGGTTTTCATACCTTTCCTTAGGGTATTTGCCCGAAAGTGAACGTAATAGCGCGACTGGAATAAGAACTCGCTTACTACGATTCCGCAGTCCATCGCTTTAACCATTACGCCACGAGGACACCCCCCATTTATGATTGAAGAAAGATCGCTGGAACACGGAGACTTGCTGCAAGATATTGTATGCCGAGCACAGAGCTTCTCAAAGTGGTCCATATAGATCATAGGGTGAATCAAAGCATAAGGGGCCCACGGGGGTGAATTTACAAGTTTGCATTTATAAATACTTTTATTACTGGAGAACAAAAATTGTTGAATCATGTAGACTAGTAGCCAGATATCATACTCCTAGCAAAATATCTAGTGTCGTTCATATACAACTCGTTCAAAACATACGGGTCATTTAAATGAACGAATAGTCTGACTTACCAAAAATATCCAGATCTTTTCTGCATCGTTAACGACTCATATGATCATATTTTCACAAATGAAAACATTTAAAAACAATTATATTTAAAATGAATTATTTTATAAAAATGCTAAATTCTAAAATATCCCTTTTTAATTATAGGTTGTGAAATGACTTTAAGAAAAAAAAGATTATTTGATAATAAAAATAAAGATATAGATTTGAGAAAAGAAAAAAAGAAAAATTATGAAAACGTTATACTAAATGCCTGAAATTTTAATTCTCATCCATTAAGTGAATTTTAATGATTAAAATCAAAATTGAATTATTATTAGCGAAAATCCCGCCCTGACCTATGAGATCCGGATCTTCACTTTTTAACTCAATTCGGTATTGAAAGGTGTTTGTTTAGGGTGAGTGTTATCATGACTCAATATTTTATTTTAATAGCTTTTTTATATTTTGTAAAAACTTTAATCTTAAAACAGAAAGCATTTAAAATATCCACCCCTCTCACATGGCATCCAGTGAGTTTAAGAAAAAATAATTTAGGAGAGAATGGAAATTAAATTTGGTTACCAGAAATGCATCAAGTAGAAAATTTGAGAAGCCCTGCTCTAGTTCCTTCTTTTATTGGCTAGATTAAGAAAATTGATCCCTAGAGAGTTATCTTCCTTTAAGTATCTACCATTTATACCAGGAGTCTCAAACACGCGGCTAGCGAGCTACTTGCGGCTATAAAATACTTTTCTATTGCACGTGGCAGAACAATTTTCGTGACTAATATATTCTTAAAACTAGGTAATTTGTCCCTTGCAGTTGACCATGTTTCTCCTTAGAGAAGAGTAGACGGTACTTATAATATTTCAAACAATTTTAAATTCAACATTAAAACCTGAAAAGTAGAAATGATTCAAATTTTATATACGTTAAAAAGAACCTGAGTGAAATCTATATCTTCTTGACACTGGTGGAGGGGTGACTGAGATTAGAGAAAATTAACTTACACAACAAAACATGAAGAATATTTTTTGTTTCTTTCGTTACGTAAGAAGAAAAAGATTTGTCAACTCATATAGACATGGGGAAGGCATATCTGAGATGACAGCCAACTAACACAAACAGAAAATCGTAGAAAATGTTTGAGAGCAGATTTTTAAATAAGCAAAAAGTTATATCAACTATATTTTATGTTGAAAAAACCTAAAATTTACCTTCTTTTTTTTTTTCAGTTCTATTTCTAACAATTTAATTTAGCATAAATCATTCATTTGCACTCAGTTTGAATGTCAGAGAGTTCTATTTAACCAATACATGGCATCCTATCAGGTGCTACCATGCCGGATCAGTTTAACATAAGTACATAGTTTAAATGTCAAAAACAGTTCTATTTCAAACATTCGTTTCTGCATAAGTACAGTTTAAATGTCAAACAGTTCTATTTGATCCATAAATAGGACCCTATCAGGTGCTAGCACTCTGAGCCAGAGTAGACCTGGGAGCGATGGCAATAAAGAGGTAATCCGTATTTTTCAAAGCTCTAACATTACTAGGGCCTCACCATCAGATTGTTTAATGTCATATCGAGGACTGAGCAACAGGACACTCGTTGCGGGGCTTAAGATGCAGTCGGTGTAGTCACAATGCAGTTAAGTGTCATATCCAGAACACCTCTTTCTTATATGTGTGGGGTTCTTACCTGTTTGGAAGGAATACAGTCAGCGTATTATAAGTCCTATCAACAGAGTGAATATGATCTTAAGGGAAAGGTCCTTTATTTTAGGCATGAGTGCAAGAGTCCTTTTAATTAAAGTTTTTTTTTCTTTGTGTGTATTTACCAACCCTTTTGCACGGGCAGGATGACACAAGGTCAATTTTGAATTCAGGATGACACAAGGTCAGGTTTGAATTCAGTTTTCCTTCTCAGAAACTGGTTGCCTAGCCAGTTGCTAAAGAACCCACTCTGCGCTACTATTTACCCGTAGCTGGAGGGAGAATTATTGAAGTCATATCTTTCCCAATGGTATTAATCCTATTTACTGACCCCTCCGCTCGGGCAGGATATGACACAAGGTCAATTTTTAAGCGGAGTTTAACAGGTTTGAATTCAGAGTTTTCCTTCTCCTAGACTAGTTGCCTCACCAAGGCTGAAGAACCCAGTCTGTCCTACTATTTACCCATAGCTGGAGGGAGAATAATTGGATTCATACCTTTCCCAAGGGTATTAGTGCTATGTGAAATGCAATCATTCTCGTCCAGGATTTGAACTCGAGTCGCCGTGAACTACGACGATAACCATTACACCACGGGCACCTCCCAATGGTATTAATGCTATATGAAATGCAATCAGCCGCGCCCAGGGTTTGAACTTGTGTCACTGTGTTCATTTTCCACGACAATAACCGTTACACCACGGGCACCTCCAAGATTTTTGTGTGTATGCATGATTTTTTTTTTTTTTTTTTTTTGTAATAGACAAACTTTAACGAGAATTTCGATTTTTATTTCGACCGGATTGTCCAATAGCGAATATACGTCTGGCGGAGATTTTTAGGTAAAATGGCAACGATTGACCAACTGTTTGAATAACTAACAGTAAATTTTTTTTTCTTTTTTAGCTATTCTAATATGGAGCGGTTAAACTTCAACGTAACCAAAATTTTAGACATTTTCTCTCAGATGTTGTTGGTTACAAATTGTATTTTTAACTAATACCGTACATCAGAATACGTCTGCGTAGTTTGTTTGTCTTAGAGACGGCGTCTTACTATCTGTGTAGTATGGCCCTCACTCTACGATCAGGCAAAGTGATATGACCTTTGCCCTACGACCGGTCAGCTCCTCACTTCTCTTCAGTTCATTTTTCACTTCGCTTCGCTTCTCCGGTCGGTCGTCTTGTCACCTCAGTCGCTTTGATGTCTCATTCATGTCGCCATCTTTGTTCTTATTCGTTCATAAGGAATGACAACGCGACCACAGCTTCATGTGTACATTTTACTTTTATTTATTGGCGACTTTTAATCATCACCCGTTGTGGCCTAAACGGGGACTCAGTGATAGCAAGATGGAGTGTTCAACCCCTCGCGCTGAAAGTTTCACATGGACTTATTTATTTCTAATACTCGAACCGTTTTGGTCACCAGACAGAAAACCATTCAATCAGAGCCGTGGTCTCAGATTGAGCTCGAATTAGTGGAAAGAAAGTTTAGAAACCATTTATTGAGAAATGTTTTTAAACTTCCAGATAAAACCCAAGAAATTTTGTACATTGTATTGGACTATTAAAGAACTTATCAAAATGAAATTTGGAGAGGTCATAGATCATTTGGAGAGGTCATAGGTATTAGATCTCCAAAACTTTGCAAGTCAAATTGTTTGACGCTTTGTAGAAATTTTATTTAATTTCATTTTGGACTAATTAACCTTTGGTGGGACCGAGAACATAACGGCTGTGCTATGGATCAAATAGATCTGTTTGAAAATTATTAGTATCAGATAGGAATACTTGCAACTATATAACCAGGTACAAATTATTTATATAAAAAAATTACTTGAAGCTAAAATTGCTTATAAACGATAACGACATTTAAAGTATAAAAGAAGTAATGGGAGTGTGAAAGAAAGAAAGAGATTAAAATTTTAAAAAGGAAAGTAAAAAATTGGAAAGAAAGAAAGAATAATATTATGAGAGAGAAAAAAGTTAAAGAAAAAAAGAAAGAACGAAAAATAATCGGAGTAGGATTTTACGAAGAAAAGAAAGAAAATTGGAAAAGCAGACTAAAACAAATGAATAAATAAATAAGCAGTGCAAGTGAGATTTTAAGAAAGAAAAAAAAGTAATATGAGAAAGAAAGAAAGGAAAGGATTGGGATTTTAAAAAAGAAAGTAAGAAAAACTTTAAAAACAGAAAGAAAGAAAGAAACAACAAACAAATCAGACAAATAGACTAGAAGAATGAAAGAAAGAATAAAAATAGAAAAAAAAGAAGAAATAAGAATGGGATTTTAAGAAGGAAAGAAAGAATGATTGAAAAACAAACTAGAAAGAAAGGAAGAAAGAAAGAAAGAAAGGTAATCGGAGTGTGATTTTAAGAAAGAAAGAAAGAAAGAAGGAAAGAAGGAAAGAAAGAAAGAAGATTAAAAAGCGTGAGAGAGAAAAAAGTTGAAGAAAGAAAAAAAGAAAAACGAAAAGTAATCGGAGTGGGATTTTCAGAAAGAAAAAAAGGGTGCGAGAGAAAGAAAGAAAGAACATATAAAAAAATTAACCAGTAAAATTTCAGAATTAATTAAGAATTTGATAAAGTCAAAATAAAACTGAATTGATGAATGAAGAAAAATATAAAACGACAAACGTTTACAAAAACGAAAGAAAAATAGCTTTAAAGAAAAACATGAAAGTAATTATAAGAAGGAAAAAGTTTAGTTTTTACAAATTGAAATAGGAGAGAGAAAATGTAAAATAATTAAATGAAATAAAAGAAAGAAAGAAAATAAATAAATAAATAAATAAATAAAAGTGATAATTTTTATTTCGCCTTCTGGTTGGCCATCGAAACAATTTTCATAATCCAATGGCCTTTGATAATTTTAAAACCAGAGGGTGGAACTTTTATTTTAAAAAGATGGGGGAGACAGTCTTTTTTTTCTGCTTATTTATTTATCGTTCGTTATTGAAAAAAAAAAAAAAAAACGATTATCAGGAATTCTGTCGACGCAAACTTTACATTTATAGGATTTTCATATTCAAACAATTTTAAATATTCAGTGTTTGACGAAGGAAGATTTAATGCAATATTTTCCGCTAGTTTTAATTTTTTTTTTTTTTTGCTTTAAATGTAAATTTAAAAGTTATTCTTTCTTTATTTATTTTAAAAAATTATCAGTGAGTGAAAAAAAAACCCAACTAAAACAATAAACAAAAAACAAACGAAATAATATGAGGATAATGAATGCAAATAAAATGGAAATATTTATGATTTCTAGAATTATTCTAAGCAAATAAACCCATATTCTATTTCCTTTTTTCTTGATTAAGAATAAAGTTATATCCGTGGGGAAAACTGAAAAAAATAATTAAAAGGAAAAAAATCGGGCTTTTAACAATATAGGGAGAGAGAGACGAAAGAAGAAAAGAAAAAAAGGTGGGGCTTACAATGTAATTGAAATCTTTTGTAGGCTTTCCCTACTTTCGGCTTTTAATCTAGTGACAAAAATATAGCAAGTCGAGTTCGTATACTATAAGCTATATCAAAATCCATAACTGAAACCTACATATTTGTTTACATTTTTGGCAAGAGCGGGTTTTGTTTTAGACAGATCAAGAGCGAATACCGGCAAAATAATTGCTTACAATGTAGATGAGCCGTGTTTTTACACAAACAAGTGAAAGGATGGGTTGTACAAACGTTGGTTGGAGGGCCAGCCCCCTCTGGTAATTTTAACCAATCAGAATCCAACTTGTTCGTTACTTCATTGGCAGCCGGAAGCCGCACATGGGAATTCTCATGCTTCTTGTTGACAATGAATGGCAGTGGTTTCTGTTTGGAGAACAAAGGATTTTTAAGGAAAAAAAAAATTTTTTTTTAGCTATTGCTAATTCATCGGACATCTCACAGAAAAATGTTCAATATTAGGTAAGTACGTATATAATTAAAAGGAAAAAAAATTAAAAAATGTATAAATAATTTTTGTTACAATAATTTTAAAAAATTTTATTTATGCAAAAATTTGTTTTTTCAATTTGTAAATATATTTCTTGTTTAAAATCTTTTTTTTAATTTAAAAAAAAAGTGATTTTTTTTTTCTTTCTCAAATCAAGCGAGGCCGTAATATTTTTTTTCCTCGGATGGTAGTATGTCCACAAATGTTCTACTACGATAGACCAAATGTGTAATAATCAGCTAAATAATTTTTAACAACATAGTGATAGACACTATTTTTTTCCGTTTCAGACGGATATAAGCTTTTTATTTTTCCTTTCCGAAGAATTTAAAAAATTCTCCCTGGCTAAAAATTTATGTGTATGCATTTCGCTGTTGATTTATTTTAAATTATGCATTAAAAATAAATAAATTTAACTTGGTTAACTTTAGCTGAAATTGAAACAATTTTAATTTTGACATCTTTTCCTCTGGGGAAACTATTCCGTATTTTTTGTTTTTCGCTGGTTAAAAAAAAAAACAACTTCTTCAGCAATTAATTGAAAATCGGCAAAATCAATTAAATCTTATCCTGGACTTATAAATTTCAAATTGATTTAATTAAAATTTATAAATGTCAAACTGACAAATTTAATGACCAATTATTAAAACTAAATTATTCTGTAAAATACTTTCAAGTTTTCGAGAAATTAGTTTCATTTTATAAACTTTTTTCTTCTTTTATTAAAATGAAAAATACTATAAAAAAACAGGACGATATAAAGGTATTGTGAGAAAAAAAAATCTGGAGAACCCTTGTTGGTAACTGATGTCAAACTTTTGACATCATTAATTTTAAAACCTTTTAAAATTGTGATCTAATCGGTACTATAGGAATTTTAAGTTCCTATATCTATAGTTAGCTTTATCGTCTGATCACGTTAAATCTTTTTTTTGGGGGGGGGATATCTAATAATTTCTTGATTTATTTTAGTTTTCATTAAAAATTATTTGACTTGGTTACAAAAGTTATACTGTTAACGTTTTTTTTTTTTTTTTTTTTTTTTTTCGTACAAAAGAGAAAAATATCAATTTTATTGTCTAATGTCTTCATTAAAAAAAAAAAAAAAAAAAGAAACTGTTAAAATAATTGTATCACCTCCAAAGTTAAAACTAATTAGATTTTTTTTTTCTGATTCTTCTTCGGTATATGCAGGATTAAATTTTAATTTGCTTATATATTACTGCGACAGTAGAAAATTTCCCTGATCCCTTTTAATACTGTACGCACTTTTAACTTTGTTCTATTAGTCTTTTTATAGCGTGTACATGCTACCGTATATTATGAGTTATTATTTACAATTGCAAATAGTAGTACACTTATTCAATTGACGTACACATGGGGAGAGCTGAGTTTTGACAAAAAAAATTTTTTTTCATAAATGTCTTCCTAATAAGATAAAACGATAAGTAATATTCTTGCAGCATCTTTCCAACATTTCTGTTGCCATTTTCTTGCTTTTTATTTAACAACGGTGACTAATTTTCCTTTCGTGTCGGTCGGTACTCGCTAATTCATTGTGACCGTGGCTCATTTGGCAAAAATGTTAGTTCATAGAACCGGGTTCGAACTTTAAATTCGTATCTAAATTCTTTTTATGAAGTTTTACTATACTTCCTTAGATTTTTCAAGTACAATAGACAAAAATCGTCAGAAGTAGTAAACATTGTAAATACTTCTTTTTTTTGGGGGGGGAGAAAAATAAACGGAGTTTGGTAGGTAAACCAAGTTAAGTTGGTTGGGGGGGACGAGGAGTACCTAACTTTTGATTTACAATTAATGGATGATTTCTGTATCCCCCAATACACAAATGCTATCACTCTTGAATTATAAGCAAGTTTGTTTAATCTCACGCAGTCGGTTTGTGAAATTCAGCTGGAGGGATCTAACGACTGGTGCCCTTATTTTTCTTCGCTCCCTAATAATCCACTCAGATTTGTTTCTATGAGCAAGTATTTTGACTTTTTTGACACTTTTTATGCTTCATACTGACATCATTCCTGCATTTGTTTGAATATTGGCTCATTCAGTAAGGAAAAAAAATTTTATTCACTTCGTTTCTATTTTAAACTTTACCTACGAAAGTCGGAATTGAGCCTTGGAATGGTTGTCTAGATTTTCGACCCATACTTTCCACCTCTGATGCTAAGACTTGGGTTATTTGCGAATATGGATCACATCATGTACTCGACTGAACAAAATTTCCAACATGGTAACTGGCTCTGACAATAAAGACGTTGATATTTTACTTAATCTAAAGTTTCTAACTTATGAGCGAGTATCTAGGATTAAGGAAATATCTTTCTCGGTCTAAACTTTTAGTGTCTATTGTATAAAAACAATTAGTTAGGCCATTTTTAAAGTAGAGTACCTGAGGTTTATTTTTCATGCTAGTCAGCGGATAGATAGCGCTTGCTTAAAAACAATTAATAATCTGATATAACTAGTTAAATCCAATGTTATTGGATATAAAAATATCTTTTGACTTTTCGTCAGTCTTGGACTTATTACTTCTATGTACTTAGTGTACTGATCATGTACCGAGTAGTCCTATACAGTAATTGCTCATAGTGTTATTGTCCACTTTTTATGCCATGCTCATTGCTTAAAAAATGGTATTTGCTTATTTGGTAAAGATGTTTTTTAATGCGTGTCTGGAATTATTAGCCTATGGGCGGGTATCTAAAATACCATTTTTTTTTTTTTATGCATCATGTTTAGAAATTCTAAGAATTTTATGAAGTTGTCAATCTAAGAAATTTTTTATTTTTTTATTTTTTTTTTTTTTTTTTTTTTTTTTGCGTGTATGCATTCCGTACTTGCAAATTTTAGTTGAGTCGTAAAATTGAGTAAAGAGAATGTTCTTGAATTTTAATTAGCAATCTTTTAATTCCAAGAGATTGGGTACTAAGAGTACGGGATAAGATCAGACCCTTTTTTATTTTTTTTATTTTTTTTGTAAATAAACCTAGAAAGGGGTTCTTCTTGGATTCAAATATAGGTCAACCTCAAAGACTGAAATCTCTTAGCCAGACTAGCTAAAAACACCTCCTCGCGAAATCGAATACTGAAAACTGAACTTGCTGCGGTCTACAGATCTCCCCCTCCGCCGGTTATATACACAGGTATATAAGACTGATCGTAGTAGTCACGGGGTATTCTTTGCTTATATGCCAATTATTATTTATTTCCTTTTTTAGATATTTTAATTTTAGCTTTTTTCTTTCTTTCTTTACCGACTCATACGTAGTAGTACACACAGTAAAACTACGCATATCACACATTGTTAGTAGTTACTTAGAAAATGCAACTATTTTTGTCTATTCTATTCGTCCGAGACTATTCACTGTGGGAATTTGAAGACCCTAATAGTCCATAAACTTGAACTAAAACTTTAGGTCAGTTCGGTGGTGCTTGAAATACGCTGACTGTATCCCCTGCACAGGGGTAGGAAATCTCCCCACTTCGTCCAAAAATAAGGTGTGCTGGGTATGACAACAAACTGGAGATCTAAGGAATATAGTACTCTTTCATTGACATTACTCCTGGTCCACTCCGAGTGGTAGTACCTGTTAGGGTCCCATCTATGAATCAAATCGATCTGTTTGAAAATTATTTGTATTCGAGAGGAATACTTGATACGATATAACTATATAGATTTGTTTTAAGAATAATTACTTGAAGCTACAATTGTTTCGTGCGAAGTGAGGAACCGGTACGGGGCTGTAGCGTTCGCTCCGTTCGCGATTTGCGGTTGTGGACATAGGGCCATCGGTTTGTATTCGAGAGGAATACTTGATACGATATAACTATATAGATTATTTGTTTTAAGAATAATTACTTGAAGCTACAATTGTTTTTTGTTTTTAAGGATTATTATTAGTAGTAAATTGAAATCATATAACTGCAAATGAATGACTTATTAGATAGAAATAATTACTTGAAACCATAGAATTATTAGTATTAGATAGGAATACTTGAAATCACACCACTCTGTGCAATAACACTCTTAAGAAATAACTACAAAAAATATCTAAGTATCAATTCGTTGCGTACACATTTCTTCGAACATTTTGGGGTAAAACAACCTTAGACCGGTTGATGTGCCGTTAAAATCAACCAATTGGGGTCACTTACTTCAGATAAAGTTTTACTTATTTGATAAACAAAAAATGGGCTCCAATATCTTCATGAAACTAACGTTTTGTTTAGTAATCATTATTTTGAATAGAGCATAGACCGACTATACGTAAATCTTCATCGGCAACCTGAATACCGGCTTCTCTGCTCTTCAGGTTGTCTGTGGCTCATCTAGTAATAATGTTAATTATTTGACCGTTCTTAAAAACACGTAAATTTAAACGAGATCATATGCAACAACTCTTAGCGAGTACTCGCTTCGGCAATACATATACTAAAATCAGTCTAGGACATTTTCTAAAAAAAAGCATCAAATACGCTGATTATATTATTTTGACGATTTACAAACGGAGATAAATTTTATTTTTAGATCAGCACTATTGGCTTTTTGTATTTTGATTTAGTGTTGTATTTAGTGGCATACAGGGTACTCTGCGTCCCCTCTCAAATGCTCTGACCTTTTTGATTTTTGTCGTAGCTCATTTAGTAAAAATGATTATTTGATCGCCCTTAAAAAGCACACTAAATAAAAACAAATTGAAATGAAAATTTTCACATGGGAATCATTAAACACACCAATTATTTTATTTGACATTTGACCCTGTTCGTTTCAGACGAAGATCAATTTTTTTTGTTTCCGCAATCATTTTTTTGTACTTGGAAAGTTTGAAATTTCATATTTTAGTTTTGTATTCCTTGACCCACCCCCATATCTCTCGAGTTTTATTAGCGGAGTTAAAGTATCTGGTAGTTTAATATTTATCCACACGCCTTAAACTCGCAATAAACATAAATGATAAATGTTGATTTCAGATAAGCTTTGTTTGCTTGTGGCCCAAGTTCGGATGTATGGGGCACCTATTGAAACTAGAACACGCTACCAGCCATATCGGTGGGGCTTAGAATACGCTGACTGTATTTCCTGTTGAGAGCAAAAAGGGGAGGTCTTGTGTCACTGGTCCACTCTGACCCGGAGTGGAGTACTTATTTAAGGTCTCGTTTATGGGTCAAGTAGATCTGTTAGAAAATGATTGTATCTGAATGAATCATTTGTACCGAGAAGAGTTGCTTGAAGTTCTAATTGTTTACTAAGGATTATTATTAGTTACTTGAAACCTTGTAACTGTGTGCTAAGAAATGATTATTATTAAATCAAAATACATATAACCATGTAACTGTATAAATTAGTATTAGATAGGAATTTTTGAAACCATACGACTTATTTGTATTAAATAGGAACAATTGGTATATATAACTGTGTATGAAAAAAACTTTTACAACTACACAAAAATATAAACGTCCAATGAACGCAATTCCCTAACCTTTAGGCATAAAATAACCCTTGACTGATTGACATACCGTTAAAATCAACCAGGAAATAAAGTGAAAGAAAAAAGGAAACCAAATTCGAATGTTTAGTGTGAACTGGATGTAGTTGTACATTGCACGACTACATGTCATAAGTCAACACTATTGTGAGCCAATTTGCTTCGGGACGCGATATTGAATTAACTTTTTCCTCTTTAGCTTTTATTTTTTATGTTTGCGAATACGTGTTGATTTTTGATTGTTGATTTTTAAAAAATGCGTGAATAGTGTTTTATTGTTATCACTCGAAAAGCTTTTTTAAAGAGTTTTGGCTTTATCCAGTTTCCCATCAAATTGGTATTGTCACTTTTCGGCCAAGTACGAAACTCTTCAGGTGTAGTTGTCACAGAAATAATTTTCTCTCGATATTCCCTTTTTGGGACGCTGCTGGTGCCAAGCATTAAACTCAACCCTATTAAGCAAGTATTGCCAGGAGGAGACCTCTTAGGACCAGGTGATCAACTTCATACAACTCACCTGGTACGAACTCTTGTTGAGCCTTGCTGAAATGAATTAGAATTGTTTGCATTTCAAACATCACTTGAAGATCTAACCACAGTGGTTAGATATCGGATGTGACTGTTTAGTTCTAGAGCTCATGCCAGTACAAGATTTGAAAAATTAAAATGAAACACATTTTCGAAAAATCAGTTTCGTTTGTTCACAGACGGCAAAAGCTTTTCGTATATGTACCAAAAGCTGAAGGGAACACGTTCGAAACGACTCTGTTTCTTTACAAAGTTTTAACTGGAGATAAGTAAATAATTCCCGTTATTTTGGGTACTTTTCTTTTGGTACACAATTTCAGTGTTTTTGATGAATCAAATCTGTGTGTCCAGCAAGCCCGCCTTTTCATGGGGACTGAAAATACGCTGAGGACTAAGACCCCTCCCCCAAAAAGGGGTGTCCGGGAGTATGAAAGTAAATTGCATCTAATGGTGAGGCTCCAGCTATGGAATGGAAATATCACTTCATTTCTATTACTCTCAGGTCCACTCTGACCTGGAGTGGTAGCACCTGTTAGGGTCCCATCTATCGGTCAAAGAGATCTGTTTAAGAATTATTCCTATTCAATAGGAAACTATGCAAATATAAATCATTTGAAGCTACAATTGTAAACTAAGGATTATTATTAGTTACCTTTAACCCTATAACTGTTGCAAATAAGTGACTATTGTTAAGTAGAAATAATTGCTTGGGACTATATGATTATTAGTATTGGATAGGAATACTTGAAACCGTACAGCTGTGCAAATTATTTGTATTAAATAAGAATATTTTATATCGCATAACTGAAAAAAAATCATACGAAACGACTACACAAAAAATGTATATACCTACAATGTACGCGATTCCCTAACACGTGGGCATTAAATAATCCCAAACGGGTTGACACGGCATTAAAATCAATTAGGCCATCAATTGTCGAGTAATCAAATTAGGATAGCGTTGTTAACCAATAACTGATAACCAGATAATGATGAATGGTCGTTTGGTAGTCGGCAGACACAAAAATATTGCCATCCCCCACTTTTTTTCTTAAACAGAATCCTTTGTTTTTCTTGTTTATTAAAAATTATCCGATTTTATTTTTTTTTTTTTTTTTTTTTTTTTTTTTTTTTTTTTTTTTCGAAAAATTTTTCTCAATTCAATTTTTTTTAAATTTATTTTATTTTTTTGTTTGTTTTGTTTTTTAGGTGGGAAGAAGAAATCTTCCTGACTGAATAAAGAAAACATTTGCTGCATTAAGTATAAATTTTGCACCAAACTGCATTCATAGAGCATTCCTTTCGACTAGTTAAAATAAATGAAAATAAAACTGTGGTGGTCGAAATGTTACATGTCCTAGCACCAACGATTACATAGAAAGGGTTTTAAAGATATAACATCTTTCAGAAAGTGGAATATTTATATTGAGTATACGTAAAAAAAAAAAAAGAATCTTCATTTCTCTATCGACTCGTACGAACGTGTGTGTGTATGTATGTGTGTGTGTGTGTGTATATATATATATATATATATATATATATAAACCCGCACACGCACAGAAAGTATATTTCAGAAAAATTTGTATCATTTCATAATCAAATAACTTGACCAATTCTCGTTCGAATGATCTCAAATTTTAACACGTAGAAAAAAACTTTAATTTTTTTTTCCTGGTATAGAAATGTTATTCATTGAAAAAGCCTTTAAACTTTCATCAGAATTGTTTCTACACATGCTGTTAAAACTTGAGATCATTTGAATGAGAATTGGTCATGTTATTAGGAATGATACTTTTTAAACACTGTGCACATATGTGTGACAACGATTACTTAAAACCTAAAAAATTGACCATCATAAGAATACAACTGATAATTTCACGACCCTGGACTATCATCAGGTACGACTTGGATCGTGAAATCGACAGTTATACAAACGCTTCTGATGGCTTTTTATTTTTTAAATAATCGTTTTTAATCGTTGCCATATATATTGACTGTTATGTGGCTCAATCTTGAACATTGACCACTCTTACGAAAACAACGCAAGTTTTGCTTTAAATATTGCTAATAATATATTATGTAATTTCGTATATTTGTAAATAAAAAGTGCTATCGGTGATAGAGCATGTATATTTTAGTTAGAATGGAGTTTAGTGATTGAATTTTTCACCTATGCGATCATTAAACCAAGTGTGTAAATATGCAGAATTTCAGAAAAATCAATATTTTATTTTGAAAGGGGAGTTACGTTCACCAGGCTTGACAGCTTGCGATTTTTGCCTCCAATAAATCTTATTTTGCTCGGCATTTAACTTGTTCAGTTTCATTTGTCAAGACTGTAGTTAGTCAGATATTTACATCTCATAGGGGCCCCATTCAAAATGAAATATCAATTTTTTGATACACTCTGTGTATATAAGTTAGGATAGCAGTGACACAATCAACAGCGCTTCGTGACTGTCAGTAAGCGGTCAAGAGTGTATTGATAATATGGTCTATTATATCAATAAAAAGAGTACTCGATATCAGTGGTAGAGCATATATGTTTAAGTTAGGATAGTGTAGACATAATTAACAAACTTGCTGTCAGTTTTTCACGTATGCAATCGTTGGTCTGACGATCGTATTGGCGAGAAACTGAGTCACAAAGCATCGTTAATTTTGTGTCTACGCTATCCTACTTTGAATATATACAGGGTGTTTCCAAAAAATTGGGAGTGTCCTCTTAGTGTAATGGACGATAGAATCGTAGTAAGCAAGTTCGAACTCCGGTTGCGCTTTTATGTTCACTTTCGGACAAATACACTTGGGAAAGATATGAACCTCCTTATCCTCCCAGCTATGGGTTAGATAGTACCACTACTGTCCTTCTAAAAGGATGGCTTTGGCATTAAATTACCTACAAAGGTTGGTATGCCATTAAACAATGAAACCAACCAACCAAAAAAATATATCATTTATTAATCAGATAAATTTTGGTTCCAATGATCTCAAAATTCTGTTTAATTTTTGTTGTTCAAGTTAGAAATGCCATTCACGGGAAAAGAACAGGCCTTAAACATAGGAAATGGTTATGTTAAAAGATCGAGTTATTAGATTACGAAGTATCAAAATTTTAAAACACCCTGTATAATCCATTGTATGTTTGAAAAATAGATGACTTTAGGGTTTAAAATAATGAACACAAGTTATAAAAATACATCTTAATAACGACGTTTATATGTTGTAATTTACTAAGCTTTTGCGCTTAGATGTGGCATAAGGCCGTATGAATGGGGCATCCAATAAGAATCGAACTCTCTCGGTGAATGTTTGCTAGTCTAGCTTGCTAACCATTACACTACCCGTGGTGCCCAACTACGTGCATATGTTGGTGCAAAAATAATCGGTTTAAAGCAATCTATCTGGGCTGACAAAATTTATTAATCGAAATAATTTGTTGCCAACAGTAAACAACTTCATTTAATCGTATGGCGTCGCATTCTGAAATCGTTGAACCGATGAATTCTTTGAAGATATTTTGAGAAGCTGCTTAGTTGTTAAAGACCTCTTGCTGGAAGTTGAGTCTATCCATGAACGGATGGTCTCATACCTTTCTATGTCGTGTTAAAGTATTTCAACGAAAGCGTGTGATAACTGGAACAAGTGTCGCGGCGAATTCGTCACCCGGAAAGCGAGTACGTTAATTAATTTAATAGCCCGATTCGCCTGCTGAACAGGCTTAGTTTAATTCTTCCCGCTTACTTAGTGTGACGTACACCAAATTCAGAGTTAGTTGTAAAGTAAGTTAACGACTGCAGTCGAGGGTAACTCGAAGGCTCCCTTTTCATTAGCTACTACACCGAGGTGTAGGGAAGGGCGCTACTCCATTCCTGGATTGCTCCACTTTACCCTGAATCCGAACCTTATAACGCGGAGTGTTAACCAAGGCGGTATCAAGTACCTTTTTTTTTTTTTTTTTTTTTTTTTTTTTGTATGACTCGACCTGGGATTGAACACTGGTCTCCTGGACCATTGGCGAACACTCTACTCATTAGGCAGAGTTGGATAGTTACAATTAATATATAGTGTTTATTATTATTATTTATTTATTTGTTTATTTTTTTCAATATATCCATATTTACCAACCTCTCCGCTCGGGCAGGATATGACACAAGGTCAATTTTTAAGCTGAGTTTAACAGGTTTGAATTCAGAGTTTTCCTTCTCCTAGACTAGTTGCCTCATTAAGGCTGAAAAATATATCTATCTGCGACTGTAAAGCAAGCAGTATGGACAATTTTACATTTGAACTTGTTTAACTCCTCTCTTCAGCACTGTCGTATATAAGAAAGTCACTTTGATACAACTTTTTATAGGCCTTCAGCATTTAACTGATTAAGATATTCCGATGTTTTTTACAAATGTCGCCAAGCACTGCAGGTTTATTGACCTGGAAATAACTCCTTATACTACCGGGTGTAAAATAAAGCTCAAGTGTCATAAAAAAAACACTTCACAGAATTTGTTAAAAAAAAAATCCCGTGTCCGGAAGCTGAGCTTCACGAATGCAATATCACATGATAAGGGCTAAGAGTGAAAATCGGAAGACTCGAGCGACAAATGAACGTGTGTTGATTGGAAGGAGCATACTCTGGTTGGTGGTACGTCCTACCCGAAGTTAGAATTAGCAATTAACAGCTATTTTATCCCACCAAGACACTTGATCTGTCGACTTGCAACCTCCGAAAATACCGGATCTGACGGTTTATTAGACGAACTTTTCCCCCCAGAAAATCACTCTGTTAACTGTCAGTTTTAGGTTACTGGCTAGTAGAGTTCTAGTGCTGCAGTGGCCCTTACATTAAACCACTAACATCAACAAGGTAACAATTGCTTCTACACCACCAATGGTAATTTTTTTTCTTAGATAACAATGTATGATAGTAGTACTTAGCTGTACTTAATATAAAATGATGCTAGTCAGAAAGAAAATTAAGTGACCACGTTTAACTATGCATGTACCTAAACAAACCTAATAAGGTTTTGAGATAAAGATATTGGGATTTAATAAGAATCTGAATATATAGGAAACGTTAAAAATGACCTGATAGAAGGGAGGGCAACGAATATTAGGCGAAAACCTTTTACCTGCTATTTGTAGTTTAAACCTATTGAGGTTTTTAGATGAAAATATTAGGATATGAATACATATAAAACTTAAATGTCCTGATAGTGGGGAGGGCTACGAACGTCAGACGAAAACCCTTCACCTAACATTCGTAGTGTAAAGGCATTTATTTTTAAATGACTAAATTGTTTCATAAGCCATCAAATAATATGGTAATAATAAAAATGATATACAATTAAGCCTTGGTGTCTTTTTTTTTTTTTTTTAATTTATTTTTTATTTTATTTTATACCACCAAACAAGAAAACTTAGTTGATTTTGTTATTTCCATGTTTAAAGGGTGTCTTGTAATAAATTTGACTTTTAATTTTGTTTGGTGTTTTACCCCAAAAGTAACATACAAGTGTGGAAGAGCTTTCGTCGTAGTTGCACTTGATATTTCAGTGTTTATTCTCACATCCTCTCCTGAAGTTAAATACTGAAATAAAACCAAAATAAGCTATATTAGCTTGATTTAAATGTTGCTAAGCATGAATGTCATCACATATAGCTGGTGTGTGGTGTGATGACCTGGAAATGACTCAAATGCTCTTGGGTGCAATGTTTGAACAATTCCACTCCACTTCGTGTAAGATTCCTTTAAGACTGATTAGTCGTTAGTAAATCCGTGTCAAAACTGCAGAAAAAACGAAGAACTAATCACGAACTCAGAGAATCAAGTTCTCGGATAAGAACGTGAAAATGAAGCAATCACAATCAAGGACGCCAGAAAAATTCAGCTCAACTTCAGTGGACTATAGTAGGGGGTGTACTCCAGCCTAGCACAACTAGCTCTTAACCATGGGCTGCAACTGTCTTCTCGATTTCTTCCTTGAATCTATGCCTGGCGTTCGCACCGGGTGAGTAGTTATTTAAGGCTAATCGACTTTGCATGACTTCGGCCAGACAGCACCCGAAAGGAAGTACCAAGAGGACTCAACATTTACTTTTGACAGCTACGCACGAGTCTAAATTTGTGCATACCCACCTCCCCACTATGAAATGACTTCATGTCAATTCTGACGGTGGGAAGTCAGAAAAATCCCATGTATTACTTTCTGCTTCCGAAGGAGAAAGACCCCCACATCTCGTATGAACCCCCCAAATTAAATTCCTTAAAAATAGAATAACCCTTGTATATTGACCCCCTTGAACATACTAACGTACTGTTTAAGACGGACACTAAAACACCCATTGAGAAACTTTTCTCTTTCTATTTATGGCCTATTAAAATCTGCCTAATCCTTCCAACTTGTTCTAGCGATTCTTTTGATATTCCCTCCACACATAAGCTACCTATTCTCTCTCTCTCTCTCTCTCATACAGATATGCTCACCCCCACATATTTATAGTCATGCTTGCACATATATGCATAATTGCACCTAACGATGTAGACTTAGAAGAGCTTATAGCGTCCTACATGCTAATATAATAAGGCTATTGACCTCTTGGACTATAACATTTTCTCCTGGCGTTTCGTTAGACAGGAACGACATAAGGATGCTACGTGCTATTTTGAACAAATCTAGGAAGCGGTACCCAACAAAACAGCTGTACGGCCTCTCGTCTCACAAACCATCCAAATAAGACATGCTGGGCACGACTGGAGAAACAGGGACGAACTCATAAGCAACGTTCTCTTGTGGACTCCTACACATGGACTGACTAACAAAAACTGACATACATCAGCTCTGTGCTGACATTGGATGCCGTTTAAAGGGCCTATCAAGGGGATCCGTGCAATCAGCATGACTTATTGAATATGGGGCACCCAGCGCGGATCGAACTCGTATCGGAGTCTCGTTTGCTTAGTATTAAACCTGGCTTGGTAAACAAAAAATAATTTGCTAAGCTTGGATTAAGTTTGTTTTGAATGTGTGGTGTAAAATTATCTGTCAAAATAAGTCATCTAAAAGCGATACTACAAGGTAATAGAGAGTGGAGGAGGGAGAAAATCGAAGTCAGTATTCTAGCAATAATTATATTGACAAAAATAAACTACTACCATTAAGTCTGGATGTTAGAAAAACACGAGTGACGCTTAAAAGGTAACGTGGTTCGATCCCGGGGGCCGTCATTGATGCTACGTTCTATCATTTCTTTTATTGCACATTTGAAATTTTTAATAGATCAGTTCACATACCGCGGAAGCAATATCTAATCTACTGAAAGTGATGTCAACATTTACATAGAAAGGCATGGACTGTTATTGACAAGTTATCTGTAAAATAACTGCAATCCATCTCCTAGCAGCCAAGTCAGCTGTGGTTGCAGAATACGACCGACTGCATTTCTGCAGAAGAGTAAGACTCCCCCCAGTAAGTGTCCAGGATACGACATGAAACCATCTAATAGTGAGACTCTAGTTCTGGAGCTTTGGGCAATGGGAAGTATCCTTTCATTGGCATTACTCCCAGGTCCACCCTGACCTAGAGTGGTAATACTTGTTAGGGTCCCATTTATAGGTCAAATAGAATTTAAACCATTTAACTGCAAACAAATGACTGGTGTTAAATTGAATTGTTAGTGTTACATAGCAATACTTGAAACCATTTAACTGTGTGCAAACAAATGAGCTGTGGCTTGTTTAAAATGTTACCAACAAACTAGTCGTTTACAAATTATATAACGAGATTTGGTATTAAATAATCTACAAGGGTTGATATTTATACAACTTCTTACCAGGCTGGATTTGACCCAAAAGTCATTTTATGGGATGAAGGAGAACGCGCATAATTTGAAACTTATGCACAGCCGTCGCAAAAAAAAAAAATGCTTGATTCCGTCAATATTCCCCACTGGGGGTGGACAAGCAATGAATTCAACTCTGCTAAGCAGGTATTCTCTGGAAGGAAAGACCCTCTGAGACCAGGCAATCCAGCTTAATGTCAAATGGCCTACAAGGGTTGATATGCCATAAAAACTAACTATATGGTGGAAGGGATATGGATTTCAAAAGGAATTTGTGTCCATTGGGTAATATGAAAATATAGAGAAAGTGAGTGGGATAGTTTGATTTCTATCAGCACGTATCTGTAAGATAGTGAGACCAACCTATGGTATTTTTTGAATTGTATTCAAGTGGAGGAGAATAGGTGTACTTCTGTGTGGAAATAAATCAAGCGGAAGCGACACTAAAGAAAAACCCAAACAATCAACAGGTATATTTTAGAAAAAATATTAGCTATTCAGTAAGCTTGGCACCCGGTGAGGATCAAACTCGCTACTGAGCAGCTATAGTCTCCAAGTATTGCGTCAAATTTGTTTCGCGATAATATTGACAAGAGTAACAGCCTAATTATCGCTTGCCCAGTCGACTGGGGTTCTAGAATACACCGACTGCACCTCTGCAGAGGGGTAAGACCACCCCCAACGAGTGTCCTGGATATGACAGTAAACAATCTGATGCTGAGGTTCCAGTAATTGCCATCGCTCCCAGGTCCACTCTGGTCCGAAGTGGTAGCACCTGATAAGCCCCTATCTATGGGTTAAATAGAACTAAACTGAATTGTTTGAATCAGAACGGTTTGACTAAACTGAATAGCTTGAAATAGAAATGTTTTTGACAATTAAAATACGTACTTATTATAAACGAAATTATTTGTATAAAAATGGATTTGGCATTAAATAACCTACAAAGGTTTGATATGCCATAAAACCCAATCAACCAAATTGTTGCTTACAGGCCAAAATAAACGGAATCGGCGATCCGAGTTAAAAATTCTGGACGAACCCGTCTGTTCTCCCCCTTCCTCCCAGCTATAAGTAAACTGGGTTCTTTAGTCTTGATTAGATAAGTTTATTGAAATCAGATTTACTTTACTTAAAAAAATGACCTTGTGTCACATCCTACCCGTGGCGGAGGGGTTGGGTAAATGCATATGGGCCGAAATAAACTTGTTAGTAGGGTTTAATCCCTGGTCCCAGTAACAACACTAGGTCCGAGGATATATGAATGCTAGTTTTGTGGTTAGATTTTGACAATTGTATGACTCAAGAACGCCAAGACCTATAACCACCAAATTATCTGTTCTTAATTGAAATTTCAGGACATGTTTTAACACATTATTTTTTTTAAATTCAAAAACTTGACATTTTTAGCGATTACAATGTGTGTATTTATTCAGCTCTTCCACTACGAGCAAGGTGTGACACAAGGTCAAACTGGCTCATTGGCCTAGAGGTTAGTGTGTTTGCCAATGGTCCGGGAGACCGGGGTTCAATCCCAGGTCGCGTCATACCAAAGACTTTAAAAAATGGTACTTGATACCTCCCTGCTTAACGCACAGCAATATAAGGTACGTATCAAGGATAAAGTGAAGCAATCCTGGGAAAGGAGTAACGCTGCCCCACCTTGGTGTAGTAGCTGGTGAAAAGGGAGCCTTCAGATCACCCTCGACTACGGTAACCAACTTTACTTACTTACAGCAGGTTTAAATTTAGATTTTTTTTTTCTCCTAGACGGGTTACCATAACAAGGCCAACTCTACCATTTACCCATAGTTGAGTGGGAAAGATAGATTTATGCCTTTTTCAAGGACATTAGGGAGAAGTGAAATGCAAACACCTACGTTCAGTATTCGAAATCGAATCGTTGAGTTCATTTCATAAGACGATAACCGTTATCGTTTACAATGTGATTGATTTTCTTTTTTTTTTTTTTTTAATAGGATGTTAACCCGTTTAGGGTCATTTTATGCCTAGAGGTTAGGAAATCGCGTTCATTGAACGTTCCTATTTACATTTTTTGTGTAATTGTTTCTAAGGATCTTTTTAATATGAATAATCTTTAAACAGACGTCTTTGACCTATATATTGGACTCTAACAGGTACTACCACTCCGGGTCAGAGTGGACTTGGAAGTAATGACAATAAAGTACTTTACACACTCCAGAACTCCAAAACTGGAACTTCATAATCAATTGCAGTTTAATCATACCCAATACACTCTGGAGTGGGGGAATATTCCTCTGCAGAGGATAGACAGCATATTTTTAGTCTCGCCGACAGTTTTACAATGCGAGTATAATTGCTAATCTGAATCCTAACTTTGTGTCCATTGAGTTACGTTAATCAAGTCTTAACTTTTTTTTTTGTTTTACCATATAAAGTAAACGTATAGTTTTTCAAGCCAGGAGCCCAGGGTGGAAATTCCCATGTGCATGGGAAGCTGATGATTCTAAGTATTAAGTCTGCAGGGTCAGTTCCAGGTTTCGGCATTGAATAGTATTTTATGAGAATATTTGGAGCTAACAGACGAAAACCTCTCCTCATGAGTAAAGACCGCGTTCGTCTCGAATCAATTCAAATTAATCAAGCTTAAAAAGAAAATGTCCGACTGCACCAACTAAACTTGTCTTAGAAAAATAAACCGGATTAAAAAATAATGTTAGTCGATATGTTTTACGGTCAATAGTTTCCCAACTCGTGGAAACGCTTAATTTTACGTTCCAGTTTACCCAGCTTTTCCAGGGTGGAGGAGCCTCCCATGAAAATATTTATTGTGCAGATAGGATAAACATCAACCTGATATGAAAAAAAAAACATTGCCTTTCACCATCTTCCAAATAGACGCTGCTTCTCCACCTCTGATATCATCAACAGTAAGTATGGCTAACTTACTTAACCTCTTATCTAAAGAGCTAAGGACTAGGTTTATAGCCTGGTGCCTGAGGCGCCTCTCAAAAGGAATACCGGCGGAAAGTAAGCAGTTTTTGTATCCGTTTCTCGAGAGGTTCGCTTTTTGCAGAGCACCTCTTCATTAACAAAACTTGGTATCACATCTTGACCCTGTGGGGAGCAGGATAAATACTTACGATGCCATCTTTTTATTTAGTTTGCTTAGTCAGACAGGTATAATCTTTAGATTGCTTACAATAGCTGTTTACTAATTAGTTACACATCCAAGTACTGAGCAGACTCCCGGGGATTTGGTGTTTTCATTTTTACTTGACTATAAGTCAAAAAAGAAAAGGTGACAAAAACTAATCTTACATTTTGCCGAAAGTATGGGACATCGAGTGGGGAACGAACTCCTTACTTAGTAGTTCATTATTCATTACATCATGATGCGGTGTCTCTTCCAATGAAATAATAATCATGACTAAAATTTGACACAAGGCGGCAAGTATTAACAAGGATCAAACTCGCGACACTAGTGATTGTTATACAAGACTAGCTTGCTAAATAACACACTACGCCAGGTGTAATCTACTAGTCATTTACTAAGCTTGGCTTAGTTTGACACAAAGCCAGAAGTATGGGGGCTCCCAGTGAGAATCAAACTCACTAATAATGCTTTAATAGTATAGCTTACTATTTCACCACAGGAATCAGCCCAGTGAATAGGATGTTTACTTGTACTATAAAAGGTGGGTCGGATTGTACGGCAAATCTAGACCTAAATGTTAATGTTGAACTAGGTACCCTGAGGTTGACTTATATGTGCGACACTTCACGATACTTTTTCCCCTTTTGAAAAAATGTTAGGCTTTTGAGCAATTAACTTGAGAAACGCGAAAAAAGCCGCCCAGAAGACGGCAATTACGCTAAATTATCGGTAGCCATTAATTTTCAGAAAAGATACGTTTCTTCGTTTTTGTTTTGTTTTCAAAGCGAGGAAGGAACATAGCGACAAACAACAGACATTTACTGAAAAAATTTGGTGTGTTTTTCTTTTTTTTTCTTTTTTTTTTTTCATCTTTAAATGAACAGATCCTGCGTGTTATAAAAGAATTGTTTTCATATACCTTGTATGAGGTGCTGATAGTTGAAGAGTGTGTCGAACATGTGCGTACATTTCAAAGTATCTTTGTTGACTAACTAGGTTGTCGCTTTCAATGACATAAAACCAAAAAGGATTGCTTAGGACCTTACAGTATTATCACAACATACCCTTAACACCACTACCACAGAATAAGTGAAAATCCAAAGAAAACAGTTGATCAGTATGTCTGAAGAAGTTCAGAAGGCTTTCGTTGGGGAGTGACAACTTGTCTGTCACTTCGTGTTGTACAATAAAGCTGCTAAGCTTCCATATCCCGTTCTGTCTGTTGATATGAAAGGCTAATATATCCTCTTACAGGATGATCTTTTTATACTTATACGTCTCCGTTAATAGGAACTTTCATATTTGTACTAAGTGGCACCGATTGGATCTAATTTTGATGCTTTTATTGGTCTCCATCTCTCTCTATATCCCCCCTTCAACTTTTTAAAAATATATCATTGCCATATCACTATGTGACGCTGCATAAATAATTATCCCAAGACGAGAGTCCATTTTATGCGCATGTGACGTCGAGGGCAGTCTGTCACTTGACCCTCTGCAAAATAAGTCGCAGTCAAGATTCCTATTTCGGGCATATGGTAAACCGGCAAATAATGTGGAGGTTAATTTGGGGCTAGACTGATCTCAGACGCTGGTTAGGGGGTACCAATTCACTTTCACATACACCATCAAGTCCTTTGTCTTCCTACCCCTTCAGATAGCGGAAAAACGGACTTCGAGGTTAGAAAATATCAACTGTAGTCAAACTTCCAAAATTCCCTTGTAATGTTTTAAGGTGGCTATAAGACATTTAGGGAGAATTAATAAAAACGATACGAAGCTGAAACATATGTGCAAAAGAAGACGACTCGATAGAAGAAACAACATAACCAATAGATTTCAGCATAAGGGTGCATCTAAAATATAACAAAGTTTTAATAGGCGACGACCAAATAAATAATAAGATTTAAGAAACAGTTCATTTTTCTTTTCTCTTTTCCTTTTAAAATACCGGCAATATTATGCCAACAGGAAGTATCAAACATAAATGTCGCTCAACTGTCATTTTCTTCTTCCTCCTTTTTTCTTTCTTTCTTTTTTTCTTTTACTAGAGAAAATGTCTAAGTCGCCGGACTGAAGCATGTAACAAAGTTCATTCACTAATGTACTATTGATGAAACAGAACCTTTTCAGTTTCTCTCTTTCTTTTTATTTAAATACATTTAACTTCCCAACATTTAGGAATTTGTAAAAGGAAAACAATTTAAGTTGTACTTATTTTTGACGAGTTTCAATGTTCAAATTTCTTTCTTTCTTTTTACGGGCGAGGGACAGCCTGGAGTCGGCGGAGTCAGCGTCTTTCTCGGCTGACCTCTGTCCAAAAACTTTGTTCTACTCTTTTTACGGGAGACTTTTACTGGAGTCGGCTAAAAATCTGTATGTCTTTCTACGCTGACCTCTGTCCAAAAACTGAAGATTCTTTTCCAAATTTCTCTAACGGAAAAATGGCATTTTGACGCTAAGGATCTATGGGCCAATCATTTGACTTTTTCCTTCTCCCACTATTCCATCCGGTCACGATACCCGAGTGACCTGGATTCCTTTCTTTGTTCAATAGACTGCAGATTATAGAGTGCGGGGGGCTGACCTCCATTCATATATCATTTTAACGGTCAGTCTTAGTGCCTGTTGATTCAAACACAGAAGGGTAGGGGAATTGACCTCCCCTTCCCGCTCTCTGTAGCATACCACGTCACAACTGGGTTTGAGTTCAAGTAGGATCCAAGTTGAATTGTTTTTGTTTGTATCGGTGGTGAGTCAGTCGTTCGGAAAATTCTACCCATAAGTTATATTGCTGGTGGTGATACATCATTAAATGGAATTGTTTGTAGGGAAAGAATAGCTAGGTATGTGTCTTGGTTACTTTTCTTTGTTTTCTTCAGAGTTTGGATGGTGCGTCCCTCAAGACCACTGAATGTGTCATTTTGGAAATCCGATTTCTTAGCAAACACTTTGAATTCAGGGCCATTATCACCGATGAAAATTTGTGCAATGCCGAATTTTGCAAACATGCGCTTATGATGCATGCTAGCAGTGAGTGGTTGTTTGTGAGAGAGTCGAAAAACTTGGTGGTATAATCAACAGCGATCACACAGGTTTTTTTTTTTAGTTCAAAGGATTTCATGGGTTATAATTGGTTCAGCAGTCTATTGCGTTTATCAAAACAGGCGCTGTTGTTACGAACCATGTCTTCGATTTTGGTTGTAATATCAGTAGACATGTTCTCTTGGTCAGGCAATACACTTCTCAATATTTTGGTGTTCCGTGAGGCTGAGATTTCGGACTTTTCCACGTAGGTTAGTTAGGACGATTATTCTATTCCTTTTTACTAATATTCCATTTTGCATAGAGATACCCTCTCTATTATAGAACAGTTTTACTTTTGTTTTTTCAGGCTATCCACAAAGAGAATATTTGGCTTGGTGTCTTAGTAATTCATCAGTTGCAGTTTTTTCATAGTGTTGAGTTTGTTGTCAGTCATTGGTTGTGATTTGTTGATGAAGTGTATAGAGACCTTCATATCTTCAGTAGGGATTTCCATTTAAGTATGAACGTGATAGTGTGTCTGGGACTACTGCATCTTTCTTTGGGGTGAAATTGAGACGGAAGTCATATTGCTGCAGTGCCAACATGAATCGCTGGATACGTGCTGAATGCTTTGGTAAGTGATTTTTTTTTTTTTTTTTTTTTTTTTAAGATTGACAATAAAAGTTTGTTGTTTTCAAAGTGATGCCCGCGTACAAATTCATGAAATCTTTACAGCCAAATAAAACGCTAAGAGCCTCTCGTTCTAAAGGGCAGTAGTTCGGATCGGCTGGAGTTGTAGCACGTGATATGCTATAGGCTGCAAACCTCTCATTCTTTTGTTCAAGGATGGCTCCTAAATCAAGTTTATTTGAGTCTGTTGAGAAGTTTGTTTGGAGTGAAGAATTATAAAATTGTAGTATGGGTTAGTTTGTTAGCAGATCCTTCATATTACCAATGGCTTTCTACTGTGGCTGATCAAATGACTATTCAACATCCTATTGGACTAATGTGTGGAGTGGAGCAGTGATTTTGGAGTAGTTGGGAATGAATCTATATAAGTAGTTGCCCATGCCGAAAAAAACATTACGCCGACTCTTTTTTTTAGGGTTGGGTATTTTTACAATTGCTTCTATCATAGGAACATAGTTTGTCCTGATGTGTTTTCATATCTCAAGCCAGTCGTCAGAAAAATAAATTTGCTTTGATTGAGCTTAAGGCCATGTTACCTGATACGATCAAACATAAGTTTGAGTTTATGGCAGTATTCTTCTACGTCTGACGACCATACAATTATATTGTCTTGAATATTTTTCGTTCTCTCAATACCTTCAATGACACGGCCAATTTCAATCGGAAATATCTCTCTTGCGCTATGTATAACGTATGGCAGGCGAGTAAATGTATAACTAAAGGAAGTATTGAATGTAAGTAGTTTTAAACTATCCTTGTCAATAGGAACCTTCTTGCCCAGTTGGCTTGAGCTGTAGAATACACCGACTGCTTCTCTGCAGAGGGGGTCAGAGACCCCCAACGAGTGTCCTGGATATAACTCTAAACAATCTGATAGTGAGGCTCCAGTAATGCTGGAGCTTTGGGGAATGCGGAATACCCCTTCATTGCCATCAATCCCAGGTCTACTCTGGACTAGAGTGGTAGTACCTGATTAAGGTCCTACCTATGGGTCTAATAGAACTAAACTGTGTGCTTATGCTAAACTGAATTGTTGGAAATAGAACTGTTTTGACATTTAACTGTGTGTAAGCAAAACTATATCTATACTAAACTGAATTGTTTGAAATAGAATTGTTTATATATATATATATATATATATATATATATATATAAGGATTTGGCACTGATAACCAATAATGGTTGATATGCCATAAAACCAAACCAAACCAGGAACCTTCCTAAAGACCTTAGTTGCTTTAATCTTAGAGAAGTATTTTGCAACATACATATCTGCAAAGATTTCCTTTGTGATAGGAAGTTGAAAATGTTCCCGCTTTATAGCTTTTTTAAATTGCGATGATTAAGACAAATGCGTAGACAGCTACTTGGCTTTTCCACGATTGCTCAGGAGTTTACCCATTCGATAGGTTCACTAACTGGTTTGATGATGCCTGTTTTCGTCATTCTGTCCTGTTCTGCTTTCAACCTTTTTTTTCAATGTGAAGAGGATCTTTCCGTAAGGATTAATTACAAATGAACTGAAGGATCAAGTTATGTGGTGGGTTGTATTCAAAGTTCTAATTTCGCCAAAACACTCCTGTTTGATTAATTGAAGTTTCTCACAAGTATAAGCATCTCGAACGGCTTCAGTTTAGGCATAAGTACGCATTTTAGTTCTAATTCACCAATAGATAGGGCTCTATCAGGTGCTACCACTCCGGACCAAAGTGGACCTGGGAGCGATGGCAATGAAGGGGTACTCCACATTCCCCAAAGCTCCAGCAATACTGGAACCTCACCATCAAATTGCTTTGTGTCATATCCAGGACACTCGTTGTGAGGGAGGGCTTACTCTTCTGCAGAGAAGCAGTCGGTATATTCTACAACCCCATCTGAAGAATTCTCTAACTCCAGCAAACAGTGAGCATGTTTGGCACTACATACCACTATGAACATTGTTCTCCTAAATGAAGCATGCCAGTAGTACGCTGCATTTACAACTGTTGAATCACTACTTGTCTGATGTGCCCCCTCTGTCACCTTCTTAATTATATCTTGGGGTTTTGTTTTGTTTTTTTTACATTTTTCCCCATTGATGACATTTTTGTGATCAAATGTCTCATGGTTAAATTATGATTGTTACTTTTTAGATTTAACTGGGGTTTTTTCTGTCCTTTTAATATCCCAGTCCCTGACCCTCGAGTTAGGTTTTGTGGCGCTCAGTTAGAAAAAGGTTGCGGAATCCTACTCTAAACTCATCAAACATATGTATTTACCTAACCCCTCCGTATTCTGTAAGGCCATGCTCGGTGTAGATAAAGCGGTAATAAATAAACGATAAAAACAAAATGTCCTTTGAAAACGGTGTCTCAAAATAGGTGCAACCCATTTATATGATAATTTATATTACATCAAATCATCTTTCATCTGAATCTTAAAAAACAATCATATCACTTTACAAAGGTCAAACCAGATGAAAAGGGCAGAAATTGATTGACTTTATCCTACTGTGCACGTGAAAGATCAAGTTCTTGGGAACGTCTTCGGAGGGACTTTTTCGGACTCCTTCCGACAGAATCTCTCACCTCATCCACATTATCTGGACGTCTTGTAGTCAACTTCCTGCCAGATCTGGGGTTTTCTGCCTTCTTGTTGAGATTGTTAACTGACTCTGTGGCTTGAAATTTGTGTACCCAACGATAAAATTGGCTTTTCTGGGAATAATTGTGAAGTTAAACTTTCTGCAGAATTTTGCTTGATAGTTTTGAATTGTTTTGTCTCCAAATAAGTAGTGATACAAAATATATTTTCCTCTTTTGTCCGAGGCATTGTGATCGAAGATGATTATTTGTTATAGTATACTATTTTCCAATCTGAAACAAAAAAGAACACAACATTATTGCAAGTAGATTGTTTGTTTGGGTTTTACGGCGTATCAATCCTTGTAGGTTATTTAATGCCAAATCCATTTTTATACAAATAAACAGTTCTATTTCAAACAATTCAGTGTGGTATAAGTACACAGTTTAATTGTCAAAAACATTTCTATTTCAAGCTATTCAGTTTAGTCAAAGAGTTCTAATTCACGCAATTCAGTTTAGTATAGTTTTTGTCCATACAATTAAATGTCAAAACAGATCTATTTCAAACAATTCAGTTTAGCGAAAGTACAGTTTCAATTTCAAAAACGGTTCTATTTCAAGTAATTCAGTTTAGCATAAGTACGAATTTTAGTTCTATTCGACCCATAGATAGGACCCTATCAGGTAGTAGCACCTGATAGTGCCAGAGTGGACCTGGGAGAGATGGCAATGAAGAGGTGCTCCGCATTCCCGGAACCTTACCATCAGATTGTTTTGTGTCATATCTAGGACACTTGTTGGGGGGGGGTCTTACCCCTCAGTAGAGAAGCTGGTGTATTCTACAGCCCTAGCCGACTGGGCAATATTATTAGTAGAGTTATTAAGTCACATGGGCTCCATATATAGAGAGACACCCTGTACGATTAATTACACTAAACTTTAGTAAAAACGACTTTGGGTTTTTCCTTTTTAATGATAACCATCTTATAATCCGTATGTAATATGGGTTAGTACTGCTCGTAGATATACTAAAAATCTCTTCCCGTACCAATGCAATTTAACGTTAAACTAGAACCATACTTTGTGTCTACATTTCTTATATATATATATATATATATATATATATATATATATATATATGTGTGTGTGTGTGTGAGCCCAGTCAGCTGGAGTCATAGAATATGCCGACTTCATCTCTACGGTATGGGTAAGACTCCTCCACCGAGTTTTCTGGATATAACACTAAACAGCATCTGATGGTGAGGCTCCAGATCTGAAAATTTGTAGACTGTGATGTCCCCCCTTCATTGTCATTACCCCCATGTCCACTTTGATTCGGAGTGGTAATATTTACTAGGGTCCCATCTATGGGTCAAATAGAACTGTTCAGTCATGTACTGTACTTGAAACCATTTAACTATGTGCTAACAAATGATTAATATTAAATTCAATTATCAGTGTTATAGCAATACTTGAAACCATTTAACTGTTTGTCAGTAGATCTATTAGTGTTAGCAAAATTTGAAATCATTTAGCTATGGGCAAACAAATAAGCTCCGTACATTTTTTAAGTAGAGGAATTATATTGTGAATTGAATTATCACGACCAGAAAATCCAGCGAACAGCTCTCCAGTGTTTCCGTATGTCGCGCGCAAGTGTTCACAAATAAGCTCTCACTCGTTTAAATATAATGTTACCAAGAAACTATTTGTTTACAAGTCACACACACATTATCTATCAACAGGATTTGGCAACCTATAAGGGTTGATATGCTATAAGACCACACACACACACGCGTCTCAAGATAATAATAAAACCCTAAAATACCACAGTGAAATTCATTTGCCGACTTATTTATTTTCAAATATTTACTTTTCTCTATTTGGACTAATATATATATATATATATATATATATATATATAATAGCAATTACTACGAAAGTATATTTAGTCCGGACAATCTATGAAGAATATGTGGCTGATTCAGAATAAATTTTCAACTCTGCGTTTGAGAGGTCAGCCCTTGCATAACATGTTTGTAATAAATAAAATAAAATAAATGTTGAGTTGAATACGTTCAAATATCCTGTTGAAATTTAGTTATTTTGGCGATTTTTTTTTTCAATGTCGACAAAGCTGCCGGTACCAGAAATTATAAAATCAGATTATATATTTTTTTAATTTTATTTTGTTTTTCATTGCTTAACAACCTTAAATAAGACAAATGATACAATCTGACCAAACTATTGAACAAAGCATGAAATACTCGTTCTAATTAATGCCCTGACAGTGGGGCTTAGAATACACTGTATTCTTTGCATAGGGGTAAGACCCCCCCCCCAGGAAGAGGTGTCTTGGGTATGACACTAAATTGCAACTGATGGTGAGGCTCCAGTTCTGGATATCTGTGTGCAAACAAACTCTGGCTCGTTTAAATATAATGTTACCAGCAAACTATTTGTTTTTAAGTCGCACACACATTATCTATCTATCTGATTTGGCAACCTACAAGGGTTGATATACTATAAGACAAACACACACACACACACATATATATATATATATATATATATATATATATATATATATACAAGATAAATTGATCTGCAAATGAATTTCAATGTGGTATTTTTATTTCGAGATAATGATAAAGGTCTGGAGATCTCTTCATCGGTATTACTCCTAGGCCCACTCTCACATGGATTTGTTGTATCTATTGGGGGTCTCATCTATGGATCAAATAGATATGTTTAAAGTAAGGATATTTCATATCATATAACCGTGTGCCAAAAAAATCCACAGAAATATAAATATGAACGTATAATGAACGCGATTGGCTAACCTCTTGGCATAAAATAACCCTTGAAGGCTTGACATGCCATTAAAATCATCGCTCACTATCCGAATTAGTGAGTTTTTAGAATTTGAACCTTTTACAACTGGCATAACCCACGTTACCGGCTATCTTAATCAGGCTTAGAATCTATCTCGCCTGGTAAACTTGTGATTGGAGACAAATTAAACCATGTTTCTTACAAGAACTCTTCATGGTATTGCAACCAGATCTGTAGGTGCATCGAATAACTTTTAGGAGTTTCTAGAGAGCAGGCTGAACATTGATCATTATAGATATAAATTATAAAAGTTCAACAAGCTATTTGAACCTATTCAACTCCATATCAGGTGATAGTCTTATGACTGGTCTGGAGACGAGGTCGCTTGTGGAAATATTCCAGGTAATCTATGAAGAAAATGCATTTGATCCAGGATAAATTTGCAACAGAAGTGAAATAAAATTTGTTCAGTAGGTCAACATGTACTTCATAAATCAGAAGTTTACCAAAAAACATTGAGTTAAAAAGGTTCAAATAGCTTCTTGAACGGAAGTGGTTCTGTTGATTTTTTTTTTTTTCCATTGTCGGAGAAACTGTTCGTAACACAAATGATATAATCAGATTATACAGTTGCTTTTCGGCCATGTTTTTAAATGATACAATCAGAGAAAAATTATTGCGCAAAACATGAAATAAAAGTAAAATTGGCGACCGTAGTCGAAGGCGACTCAAAGGCTCCATTTTTCAATAGCTACTAGATCGAGGTGTAGGGGATGGCGCAACTCCTTTCCCTGGATTGCTCCACTTACCCTTGATACGTACCTTTATAATGCTTAGTGTTAAGCAAGGAAGTATTAAGTACCATTTTTTTGAGTCTTTGATTGAACCCCAGTCTCTCAAGCCATAGGCAAACACTCTGCCCACTAGACCAATGGGCCTGTTGTAATAGTAAAGTAAAGTTTGCAACCATAGTCGAGGGTGATCCGAAGGCCTTCTATTCAATAGCTACTACACCAAGGTGTAAGGGAAGGCGCTACTCCTTTCCCTGGATTGCTCCACTTTACCCTTGATCCTTACCTTTATAATGCTGAGTGTTAAGCAAGGTGACATCAAGTACCATTTTTTTTTTTTTTTTTTTAGTTTTTAGTATGACTCGACCTGTGATTGAACCCAGGTCTCCTGGGCCATTGGCGAACACTCTAACCGCATTTTTACTGTCAAAAACCGATACAGTCCGTCGCATAAAGTAAACTTGCTATGTTGGAAGAAATACCTTATACAGTCTGAGCAAGCTACGTATCAAACTTTGCCCTGTCTGCTGGGGAGAGATGGCTGTAGAATACACCGACTGCAGAGGGTTAAAGACCCCCTAACGAGTGTCCTAATATGACACTAAATCTGATGGTGAGGCTCCAGTAATGTTGGAGCTTTGGGGAATGCGGAGTACCAATTCATTGCCATCGCTCCCAGGTCCACTCTGGCTCGAAATGGTAGCACCTGATAGGGTCCTATCTATGGGTTAAATAGAACTGACTGCGTACTTTATGCTAAACTGAATTGTTTGAATTAGAACTGTTTGACTAAACTGAATAGCTTGAAATAGAAATGTTTTTGACAATTAAACAGTACTTACATTCAAACTGTGTGCTTATGGTAAACTGAATTGTTTGAAATGGAACTGTTTTTAACATTGAAAATCTACTTACACTAAACTGAATTGTTTAATATAGAACTGTTTTGACATTTAACTGTGTGTAAACAAAATCTATATTTATACTAAACTGAATTGGCTGAATTAGAACTGTTTGAATAAGCTGAATAGCTTAGACATTTTTTTTGACAATTAAACTATGTACTCATGCTAAACTTAATTGTATGAAATAGAACTGACTTGCATAAAAATGGATTTGGCGTTAAATAACCTCCAAAGGTTGATATGCCATGAAACTCAAACAACCAACCAAGCAATAAACTAAACCATGCTCCTTGTAAGAAAACCTCATAATAATGCAAATGAATTTACAAGTAATAATTCACTAAGCGGTTTGCTTAGATGTGGCACAAGACCGAATGAATGGGACACCCAATAAAATTACAGGTGCATCGAACTGCATAAACTCAAAATGCAAATTTTCTGTTTGTTCCAATTTAAGTCACCTTTAAGCCTTCCTTCCTATCAAATGCTTTCAAATTTTAGTTTGAAGTATGTTGGTAGGAGTGGGCGGCAATTATGTAACAATATTCTTTTCTACCAAATCCAAACACTTTTACAAAGACTTTATAATGAAACTTGTTGGTCATTGGAAAGAGATCATTGATAATTATCGAAACTATGTTAATCAATTATACATGGATTTAAAAAAAATCTTACTCTACAAGTAAAACGAGTAAAATCAAAACTCCAGACTCAACAATGTTGTTTAATCGGCACACGCATCGAAAATAAGGAACCGGAAGTATTTAAAAATCCTCAAAATGCTGCTAAAAATTAAGTGTCCCTCACTAAAAAGAAAATTCTACCGATTTGATATATTCATATTCTTTATTGATTGATTTTTTAACGGCATGTCAACCCGCTTAGGATTATTTTATACCTAGAATTTAGGGAATTGCTTCCATTGTTCATTTGTATTCTTGTTTATTTTATTTATTCATCTATCTATTTAATTATACTATTTTTTAATTTTATTTCTTATTTTATTTTTCTATACCATCATAGGATTGAGACACATGATGTACGTTAACAGAGCTAAAAAGAAAAAAAAGGTGGATAGCAATAAAGAATAGACTAACCTTTAACCAAAGAAATACTGCCCGTTTAAAAAGTGAGTTGGTAAAAGAAAGAGGGGATTTATGGTTGATTGAAAGAAACGTTAAAAATACATCAGTCAGACATGGGGCAGAGTTTTAAAAATTGGGAGACGAGAACGAAGGGGTGGAAACGTTTTCGATGTTTGAGGTTTTAATTCTAGTTTAACTGCGGGAGATAGAAGATAAAGAATTGTTGTATTCTGGAAACATAGTTAATTATTTAGTTACTCAAGTGGTACCGTCCGACTACCATTATAAGTCTCTCGCTGTAGGTGTTACGTCCAAAGTTGGTCTACTACTGACCGACGTCCTTCAGATCTATCTTTCTGCTTCTACTCCTGTCTCGCTTCTGTCGCTGTTTCTAGACACGGCGTCTTTTATACTTCCATGATACCGGAAGTTACGTGGTACGAGCCACTATACAACAAGAATGGAGGAATCAAATCTAAATGAATGTGAATAAACAAGTACATTTTTCATTTGATTTGACAAGACAATTTAATGACGGAGATTTATATTTTTTAAAACCATCAATTGATGTACAGATATTCGTTCGGGATGTTGCTTGTTTGGGGAAATGTCACGCACCAGAGTTGTAGTTGAGAAGGACCACACGGAAATTCCACTTTTGAGGATATATTGCAAACAGGAGTAATTGAGAAGGGCCACATGGTCAAAGTCCACGCGTAAGGTCTACCGCATACTGTTGTTGGTTGTATAATACAGTTGGGTGGATTTCGGCTACGACGTCGTGCTGGCATTCTCTGTTCCTTTTGTCTTCGTTGAGGTTGCTGCTGTTGGTCAGTGGTCCGGGTGCATCTCGATGAGGCTGCTGGTGGCCTATTGTGCCGACCGTCACGGATGGTTAAGTCGATCGCTAGACGTATTTTTTCTTTCTCTCTCCTGTTGAGACTCTTTCTTTGCTACTGGGTCAAATTAGCCTTTCTTATATACCGCATAAGTGGCTCAGATCAACTTACTGAGAGTCGCGTGACTTGGTTATTGATTGGTTGGAAAATATTTTTGTTACCGTTTTTTCCTTTTGCGTTCGTGCCGGAAGTAGGTGCGTAGATCAGGTTGAATTTCGGTTCGTCTTCGCTATATGAGCGGTGCTTGTCAAGCTGAACACTTCCGTTTAGGCTGTTGAGAGGAATTACGATACAGTTTTCATTCGTTGTTTATTTTCACAAAGAAGAAGCATAAAACCAACACTAATCTAACCCCTACATGGACGCAAAGAATTAATAAACCTTTGCCATTTGCCCCAATACAGAGATACGACTAAGATAAACAAGACTGAATTCTGAAACAAAGAAAAAAAAACTGAACACATGCTGATAATCTGTCTCTCAACCTGTTTCAGAAGAAGAGAGATCTCAGGTTGGTATTGTCGGCTTTTACGAAATTAGGACGAAAAGGACTTTTTTTTAATTATCCAACAACAGTATCTACCCGTGTCTTACACAGGGCTTTTGGAGTGACATTCCTTTCTTTTAAGAAAATAAACGATTATGAGTGGGCAAAATTTTCTGGTACCCTTTTTTTCTTTTTTTTTTTTTTTTTTCGAAAATTGAAAACCGGTTTCTCGCCGGAAAATTTTGCATACATCTAGAAACTACAAAATAGATTCTATTCAATACGTATACCAACACTGGCAGAAATATGAATTCATTACTCTTCAAAAACGTTTCTACCGTTTTTTTTTTTTGTTTTTTTTTTTTATTCATGAAAAATTAACTAAGCTCAAATCTGAGACAATGCCTATTTTAATTGATAGAGAAATTTCCTGGCTTCATAGAACATACTTCAAATTGATTAAAATAATTTGTTTTAATTGATAATCGAGATTTTTTCGACATAAGGTAGAGGAACAAATTGTTGAATCACCAACAAGAATAACTCTTTTAGCGAGGGAATATTATTAGGTTATGTTGGTGTTACGTTACTTCCTCGCTAAGGGTAAAAGGTAAATAAAGGAGTGAGATGAAGAAGCAAGAAGACGAAGATGCCGTTAGGTTTTATATAAAGGTTTTTAATGGTAGCATGGAATAAAGGGTTTACGTTTATGCTGCAAGTCTCGTCGGAAGGAAAGAAGTAAGGAAACGAAATGAAGTTGTTATAGAGTTGAGAAAGTATTTTAGCAGCTAAATGCCTGAGCGAAAATTACATCGTTAGGTTAAGGCATTGTTGAATGTGTGAGGGAAATATGTTCGCCATAGTGTAGCAAAAGTCGTGTTTGCTGTTTGAGGACAGAAACGATTGTAGTCACCGTGAGTTTGTGGTTCTGGTTGTTTTGGGGAGAAGCGTGAATGTCTCCAGAAAATGTTGCCGAGAGATGAAGTAGCTAGGTGTCGGAGCGGAATTTTGCATCACAGTCGATATAGCCAATACGGGAGGCGACTAAGAGTTGTTCCGGTGTGTGGCGTATTGAGTTCATCTAATTCATATTCAACTAGGAACCCTTGATCTAAGAGAATAGACGCAAGGGGTCCATAAATTAGATAGCTTTCCTCATTGTGTCGATGCTGCTGCTATTGAAGAGCAGACGTCTGTCCTGAACGAAGAAGTTCTGCGAAAGAGAGTGTTTGCCGGCTTCTCCAATTTGTGCTGCTCGGAAAGATGGTCCGCGGTGAATAGGATAAGTCATCCTGATTGGGTGAAATTATGCGTCGACCCTAACAGTCGAATTAAATTACACTCCAAACAAAAATACGAAATTCTTTCTGCTACACTCTCTATCAAGGGAATTTACTTGCCAACAATGGGAGACGCTATATTTGTTGTTTAGGGTGATTCCTTCCAATAGAACTCAATAAAAACAAACAACCAGATTTCTTTTTAGCAGTTGACTAAGATTTACCTGGTAAACCTTTGCTGGTCAGAACAAAACATTTAGTTCCTAACGTTCTACTACCCTGCAACATGACTCCTCCAATCGTAGAAATTTCAATTGAAAAAATGCTCGAAAAACTCCTTCAAAATGTAATGTGGCCAAAACTATAGGTTTTTCTCAGTCAGCCTGATCAAAAATTTGGTAAAGAAATAGGAAGATCATGAAATAAAATCATACTGGAAGATATAAAATTCGAGGTATGAAGCTAGAAAGTTTCTCTATCAAATAAAATAGGTTTTGTTTCCGATTTGTACTTAGTTTATTTTTTGTGGTAATTTACTAAGCTTTTTGCTTAGATGTGGCACAAGGCCATATGAAAGGGGCACCCACTGAGTTTATTTTTTGTGGATTAAAAAGAACCAGAAATGTTTTCTTGATGGGGTAAGTCCATATTTTTTTGCCAGGGGTTATATATTCTAATCCTTGTATGAAAGATCTATTAAGCTTGAAAAATTCTCTACGAAATTAGGGATAGTAATTTACAAAGCTTTTTGCTTAGATGTTGCTAAAGGCCATATGAATGGGGTACCCAATGAAACTCGAACTCACTCGTGTCAGTTTGCTAGTCCAGAGGCGCCCCTACAAAACTAGTGATAGACTTATACAGCAGGGCTAAAATCCAAATCTTTACTCCAAAGTGGTCAACCAACCAGTGGAAAAAGTTTGTATTTTAGCCTTGACGTCGACTCTTAGTTTTGTAGAGATTTTTTTTTCAAACTTGACTAATACCTCTAATTTACTGTTATCTGCACCATTTTTATCATAAATAACACTGAACAACAATTTTTTACTTTTTGAATGTTGTCTAGATTTCTACAACTGATTTAGGGTATTTTTACACTGCTGAATCAGGAAATGGCATCCATTTCTCTCCATCAGGTCAGGTTTTTTTTTTGCTAGGTTGATTAGAAAAAAATCAGATCTCTTGATTACATTTTTGTGGCATTATCAGCCGATTTTTGTCAACACATATCATCCTAAATATATTTTTAAAAGAAAAAAAAATGTTTTGCTAACAACATGTATTGATTACCTGATAGAAACATCGATTACTGTAAACTGAATGGTGGGCATTGATAAAGGTAAGTACACGTAAATTGCATGTTGCTTCACCATTGTTCAAACTTCAGGGCTTGAACTTCCGTTTCTTCGAACTCCTGGAATGCTCAGCGGCAGGGAGGTCTCTCTTCAGATTCCAACAGTAGTCAGCCATCATGACTGCGTCCCAGCGACCCTGATACCTGGTCTCCATCTCTTTCAGGTCCTGATGGAATCTCTCCCTCTGCTCGTCACTCATTGAACCCAGATTCTCAGGAAACCGGTCCATATGTGAAAATAGGTAGTGTATTTTGACTCTCATGTTGCAGCCCAGGTTTATGAAAGCAGTCAGCATGTTGTTGACAAGTTCTGCGTAGTTTCTGGCCCTATTATTGTCAAGAAAGTTCTTCACTACCAGAACAAATGCCTTCCACGCTTCTAGTTCCACTTCGTTCATTGAGTTTTCGAACTCTGGATCTCTGAGCTGCCGATCTGAGGACCGTCAAAGATGCCAGCTTTCAACTTCTCCATGGTCAATCCTGGAAAAGTCTGGCACAAGTAAGTGAAGCAGTCACCATCCTTGTACAGAGCCTTGGTGAACTGCTTGGTTACGCTGTGCAGCGGTGGGAAGAGTACTCTGTTTCTGTCCACCAGAGGGTCGTGGATGACGTTCCTTTCTTTGCAAGGCACCAATTCCTCCCGCAAAGGCCAGTCCTTCTGCGTGTAATGCTGAGTACGGTCCCTACTACCCCACATGCACAGAAAATATGGTTTTATGACTTCAAACTGATCCCTTTTTGACAGAATCACTCAGAACTATCGGACCTGAATACTTCTTGTCATTAAAATAATCATTTCCAATCAAAACAATTATTCAACATGGCATTTTATCCCCACCAACTTCTTCTAAAATGCTCCACACATGCGTACATGTGAACAAAAATGTCAAAACGACATGTGGCCATAGCTCAAAAACTTGACCTGATTGGGCAAAACCAATGTGATTTTTGGATTCAGCGCATCAGATTCGTCCTAAATCAGCTAAAAAAACGCAGACAACAAATTTGTTGTTGACCAGTATAATCTATCTGTCCTCTTTCAAATGGTTTCATTTAGAGCTACCAAATTTTATCTATTGGACTTGTTGTGGTAGTTGTTTGTCAGCGTGTATGCTGCCGAGTCTGTATTGGGAGATAGCGAATGAAAAGTCCACAAAAGTAAACAAAATAGTAAAAGTAACAAACAAGAAGTTTAAGTGCAACAAAATTGTCTTTCATTTATTATTATTATTATTATTATTATTATTATTATTGTACAATTTATACAGGTTATAAAGATGTGATACGCTTATTAAAACCGAATATCTTTCGACCATGTGTTCCTAACGCCTGCTTCTTTGCTACTACCGACTTTTTCTCCCTGACTGTTATATCTATATTTACCAACCCCTCCACTCGAGCAGGATATGACACAAGGTCAATTTTTAAGCCAACCAACCACACAAGCAGGATGCTACACACAAGGTCAATTTCGAAGTAGTTTAACAGGTTTGAATTCAGTTTTCCTTCTCCTAGACTAGTTGCCTCACCAAGGCTGAAGAACCCAGTTTGCCCTTTTATTTACCCATAGCTGGAGGGAGAATAATTGGATTCATACCTTTCCCAAGAGTATTAGTGCTATGTGAAATGCACTCAGTCTCGTTCAGGATTTGAACTCGTGTTGCCGTGTCCATTTCCTACGGTGATAACCATTATACCACGGACACCTCCCTGACCGTTATATCCAACGTCCTTTTCAAAATTTTCTAGGAAGTTGGTAGGTTAGAAGAGATATATATGTTCTCTTCTTCCACCAGATAAGGATCAGGAGGTGAGTGGATGTATGTTGTTCTTAACTAGCTGGCTTTGCATGCCACTTGGGTTATTAGGCACCAACAGTCTTTGATTTGTCCAACATGTCAACTCTAAAAGGTTTTTGATTTGGGAGTTGGTGTTGGTCAAATCAGTCCTTGAAAAAAATCCTGTATGTATCTACAACCTATGAACCATTACAGACTCAAAGAAAGACTCAATGTAAAAACAAAATCTTTTGGCATGTGAACTACATGAAATAATTAATAGTTTAGTTCCAGGCACCTGCTCCCTCGTTTAAAAGGAGAAAGGGTTGAGTTTATTTCCCGGTGTCTGAGGTGCCCAGGAAATTTTGAAAACAACCTCATGCAAAGCTGGCTTCCTGCAGGACACTCTATACTAAACTGAACTTGAGTCATATTCTTACTTTGTGGGTAGTTGAATAAAAAGCTTCTCATAAAAAAATGGCTTTCATCAAGCTAGCCTTTAAGAATAAACAGGAAGCTATGTTGCTGCAAGTTGTGATTAATTCTACTGAATGTAAATTTCTAAAATTCAAAACATAAATCAACAGTTTATCTTACTAAAATAATAAAAAAAATTTAATTACTAATAAGGAGGACATTGATTTATTTGATGTCTTTGTTTAATGGCATATCAATTGGTGGGTTATTTAATGCCAAAGCCATCCTTGAAGAAGAACGGCAGTGATACTATTTAACCTATAGTTGGGGGTGGGGATAAGAGGGTTCATGCCTTTCCCAAAAGGATTTGTCTGAAAGTGAATGTAATAGCACAATTGAAGTTGGAACTTGCTTACTTTGAGACCATAGTCCAGCACTTTAGTCATTGAGTCTCCCTAAATTAGGAGGGTAAAAAATAAATGATTGAATTAATAAATCTTATAAGAAACTCTGAAATTTTTCACTGAACAATATTAATTTTTTTGAGATGGTATAAAAAATAAAATTGGTAGATAAATCTCTTTTTTGTTTTGTGGATTTTTGGTAATTATTTAGTAAAAATCTTTTTGGCAACTATTTAGAATAAGTTTTTAATTGACAACAAAGATCATAAAAAAGACATTTAGAAAACATTAAAAAGGAATTTAAAAATTTTTTTGTTTGTTTTACCCAATGTAGATTGGTATACCACCGAGTGTTTTAAATGATATTCCTTGCTTAAGAATGTAACAATCCATCTTCATTAGTTTCTGAAGTCCAAAGAGGAAGCCTTCAATTCACTTTTTCATATTTGTTCTAGCAGCTAGATTCTTCAGTCTTTCAATCAGCTAAAAGGTGCTAAAAACAACAAAGATAAAGATAGTTGTCAAACAAATGCTTAGTTAGATGATGATTGTAGTAGCATAAACTCAAAAGATATACAAGATGTGATCAAAAAGTATGGAGACTAAATTTTTTATTGAGAAATTTATACAAAGTAAACAGGGATAGAAAATTCAGTATAAGTATTTTTTCTGGTTTATGGTTTCAATGCTTTAAAGTTTTATAATAAATAATACCTAATAATATATATATATATATATATATATATATATATATATATATATATATATATATATATATATATATATATATATATATATGAGATGTACTTATTTTTGGTTCTGCTACATATTTGAATTTTTGGTTCAAGAGTTTCAATGCAGTAGAGTTTGGTAAAAAAAACAATACCTAATTATATATATATATATATATATATATAAGAGGTGTACTTCTTTTTGGACTGCTACATATTCATATTTTTGGTTCAAGAGTTTCAATGCCGAAGAGTTTGGTAATAAATATTACCTAATGATAAATATGAGGTGTACTTATTTTTGGACTGCTACATATTCTAATTTTTGGTTCAAGATATTCAATGCTGTAGAGTTTGGTAATAAACAAAACCTAATAATATATATAAGAGGTGTATTTATTTTTGAACTGCTTCATGTTCCTATTTTTGGTGGAAGTTGCAATGCTGTAGAGTTTGGTAAAAAATTATACCTAATAATATCCATGTTTTATATTTTCCCACTAAAAATAGTAAAATCCTGTTATCTTTGGTTTAGAAGAAAATTAACTTTTTATTAAAAAATTAGTTCAGGTGCACTTATTTATGGGATGTATACACATGTATGTGCTTTGCATATCACATAGCATCCATTGCTATGTGAACTATTTTGATATCCAAGTCCTGATGATGGTTACTGAAACTGAAATGTTAACGTCAACTTTACATCATAATAAATTCACCTATTTGGATTATGTTTTTCTGCTACCTTCTTGGCACTAATACTTTTGGTAACTATTCTCCCTCTCACCCCCAGCTATGGGCTCTTTAAACTTTGTATTGGAACTGGTCTTGGAGAAGGAAAACAGTGAATTCAAACCACTTATATACTGATTAAAAATTGACCTTGTGCCATATCCTATGTGTGTGGAGGGGGTTGGATAAATATATATTATTGATAATATAAAAATCTTAAGTAACTGATGGCAAGAAAAGGCTCCCAATACTTTATGAAGCAATTTAGCCAGGGATGTTTTAAAGACTTATTTCTCTGTCTGTTATTCAAATTGTCCACTTTCTTTGGTAGTGTTGGGTCAGTAAAAATATGTTAATTCCTCTGTGTGGGGTTAAGTGAGGGAGAGTCTTTCTGTGATTGGATAAACTAATCATGTGAACAACCCAGAAGTTTTAGCGCAGTATACCAAAAAATCAGTCGATAGATTCCAGACCAGCTCCCAGCCATATGCCAACCAGAATTTCTCCCCCAAAAATCACTAAATGAGAAGATACCTGCTATCCTCTCCATCACCCTGGTAAGTCCCTCAATTTGACTCTATATACAAGAAGGACTTTATATTGTAAACCATTGTTGTTTTTTTTTTTTGTTTTTTTTTTTTTGATAAATTCGTAGAATTCATTCATTGTTGTTGGCCTTAAATATAAATGTTATTCTAACTCCAATAGTAGCATTGTAACCTAGGGATAGAATTCTATCAGAAAAGACAAAAATAATCAACATTTTAAACTTTTATTGAACAATGTACTGTTTTAAGTATGCTTTAAGCACTATATCAGGGATGTTTAAAGCCGTATTTCCCCATCTATTCTTCAAATTGGCAACTTTCTATGATAGAATTGTAATATATGCATCAAATTCTACCAGAAAAAATAAAATCAATATTTTAAATTTTGTCAAACTAAAGAACTTTGTGAAGCAATTTAGTGTGTGTGTGTGTGTGTGTGTGTGTGTGTGTATGTATATATATATATATATATATATATATATACACACACAAAAATCATGCCCAGTTGGCTGGGTTTGTAGAATACACTAACTGCAGTCCAGCAGAGGGGTAAGACCCCTGCCCTGGTAATATGACACTAAACAGCATTTGGTGGTGAGGCTCTAGTTCTAGAGCTTTGGGGAATGTGGAGAACCCCTTCATTGCCATTACCCAAGGGTCTACTTTGGCCCAGTGTGGTAATACCTGTTAGGGTCCTATCTAAAGGTCAAATAGAAATATGTTATCAGTTTCTAAACTTGAAATCATTTAACTGTGTGCAAAGAAATGAATGATGTTAAATTGAATTATAAGTATTACATAGCAACTCGTGGAACCACTTAATTGTGTGCAAATAAAACTACTAGTACTAAATAGATATTTAACTATGTGCCAACAAATGAGGTCTGGCTCATTCAAAAATAATGCAACCTACAAACTATCAGTTTACAAATCATATATTTAATACTTGTGTATAAAGAGGATTTGGTATTAAATAGCCTACAAGGGATGATATGCCATAAAACACAACCAAACCAAATCCTATATATTTAATACTTATGTATAAATAGGATTTGGCATTAAATAACCTACAAGGGTTGATATGTAAAACAGAACCAACCAACTAAAACAAAAATTTTAAGAAACTCTGCCTGCAAGAAAAAAGAAAATCTTGAAGCAGTCTTCATCAATTCCAAACAGCCCATCATGAATAAGATCTATTTGTGTTGCATCCTGTTTGTTCAGTTTTGTTGGAGATATATATATATATAATACAAAAATCTTAAGTAACTGATGAGAAGAAAAGGTGACAAATCCTTTTTCAAGTTAAAACAGTCTCCCATAAAAAATACCTATGATGTAAGTGAGGACATTTTGAAATGCTAGTAACAAGTCACCAATATTATTTAATTAGACTAAGCACCAGGTACAATAAAAAATCTGCTAAAATATTATTGTTTAATATCTTGATCAGAATAATCCTATTTGAGAGTACTCTATTGAAAATAAATGAACTTTGGATAATCCCTAAATAAGTATCATTTAGCTATACTTATTAAAAAATAAACAAAATAGTTAAACCAAGAGAATTTTTTTATTGAAACCTGTCATATATATATATATAGTCACCATGATTCTTTGTTGTTTACAAAAACGTTTAAAAACATCTCACCTGAATACACAAATAACGCTTATTTATAGTCATACAGCACTTGATGACCTTGTTGCCACCTTCCCTGCTCTCCTCCCTTAGTCCATAGTCGAGGGTGACCCGAAGGCTCCCTTTTCGATAGCTACTACACCAAGGTGTAGGGGAGGGCGCTATTCCATTCCCTGGATTGCTCCACTTTACCCTTGAACCGTACCTTATAATGCTGAGTGTTAAGCAAGGTGGTATCAAGTTCCATTTTTAAAGTCTTTGGTATGACTCGATTGAACCCATGTCTCCCGGGCCATTGGCAAACACTCTAACCTCTGGGCCAATGTCCTGGTTCTTCTCCTCCCTTAAAATATCCCAATTTCTTTTATCAAGCATCAAATGTTTAGTTCATAAGAGATGGAGACCTTTTTATATAACCACTTCTTATCACAATTCCTATTTTAAATACATTTTAGAAATGTTTTTAGAAAAATAACAATTTTCAAAAATCAAACAAAATCCTTGCATCAATATATTCTCGCTGTATAAGAATTACCTACTTTCCTATGGCAAACATTTCTCTCTGTCTCTCGAAACAGATGGACTTTTAAATGAGTTTACCAAAACCCTCTGCACTGGGCACGTGACACAAGGTCATTTTTTAATAGAGTGACTGCTAGTTTGAAGTCAGAGTATTCCTTTTCCTAGACTGGTTGCCATAACTATTTATCCATACTTTATCTCACTACTCACTAACCAATTAATGATGACATGGTTCAACAAATTTAATGTATGGCAATCAAACAAGTTGAAAACTAAACTTAGCCAACCAATTCCATTTTTCACACTGATCAGTGATATGCTCCCCCAAATTCTTATTGGGTGTGTCATCCATGAGTCTCAGTGAACTGCATATAGATCTTGGCAAAGTTGTATTGATCCCTTCTATACCCACACCGTCAATTTTTGTCTAAGGGAAGGAAGAGTTTGGTTACAGTATTATGACAGAAATTGCCTGAATGAGATTAAAGACAATGCTGGACTGTTTTAAGAATTCCAGCTCCTGGTTGGTATTTTTTTATTCATTCAAAGATATCCTCCTTCTAAACTGGTTACCCACCAAGGCTAAAGTTAAGTTAGGCCTATTACTTCTCTTGTTGTTAGTATGGGAAGAAGATACTTTTATGCCTTTCCCATGGGCATTAATTTAAAGTGAACATATTTTCTCGGACAGAATTTGAATTTTTCTCGGTGATAACTAATACACCATCTGCTACAATTGTGTGTGCGTAAAATATATATGTGTGTGTATATATATATATATATATATATATATAGGTCTAATTGGGAGAGTGTTCACCAATGATCTGGGAGACCAAGGTTCACTCCTAGGTCGAGTCATACCAAAGACTCAAAAAATGATACTTGGTGCGGCCTTGCTTAACACTCAGGATTATAAGGTACAGATCAAGGGTAATGTAGAGCATTTCAGGGAATGGAGTAGTGCCCTCTCCGACACCTTGGTGTTGTAGCAATTGAAAAGGGAGCCTTTGGGTCACCCTTGACTAAGGTCACCAGCTTATATATATTGGTTTAATGGGTAGAGTGTTTGCCAATAACCTGGACGACTGGCATTCAATCCCAGGTTGAGTCATACCAAAGACTCGAAAAATGGTACTTGATGCCTCCTTGCTTAACATTCAGCATTTTAAGGTATGTATCAAGAGTAAAGTGGAGTAATCCAGGGAAAAGAGTAGTGCCCCCCCTACTCCTTGGTGTAGTAACAAATGAAAAAAGGAGCCTTCAGGTCGCCCTCGACTACAGTTGCCAACTTTACAACTTACCTATATTTGTTCTGTTGGCTGGGGTTGTAGAATACACTGACTACACCTGTGCAGAGGGGTAAGACCCTGCCGAATAATTGTCCTGGGTATAACACTAAACCATCTGATTGGAAAACTCTTGTCCTGGAGCTTTGGGGAATGTAGCCATTACTCCCAGGTCCACTCTGACTTAGAGTAGTAGTATCTGTTAGGGTACCATCTATGAGTCAAATAGAACTATTTAACTATTTTCTATACTTGAAACCATTTAACTGTATGTAAACAATGGATTAATGTTAAGTTGAATTATTAGTGTTTGATAAGAATACTTGAAACCATTTAACTGTGTGCATGCAAATGAGCTTGAGCGCATTTAAAAAATAATGCTACCTACAAACTATTCACATTAAAATCAAATATATACATATATGTATGAACAGTTGATATGCCATTAGACCAACTAACCTAACCCTCTGCTACAATTGTGTGTGTGTGTAATATATGTGTGTATGTGTTTAGCCAAACCTTCTTTATTGTAAAAAAATCAATGTTTGATATATATAAATAAACTCAAACAAAAATTTTGTACACACTTGATTTGGCGAAAGATATTTAGGAGGAGAGATAAAGAATTTTATTTTATTTATAAATGCTCTCACTTACTTGCTCAACAAAGTCTTTATAACAGATTTAACTCATTTAAATTAACCCTTTGAACTATTAGCTTCTTATCATTAAGGGTTTTCAGATGATTGTCTTCATCTTTATTGTTATTTCCACAATGTTTCGGCCGATATGTCCTCCTGCCTTCTTCAGGTGTTTGTCAAACTCGGGGAACCTACAGGGAACTTCAAACTACGTCCTTTATTGAATCCACAGGAGTCACCTGTTCTGATTCCGTTAGCCATAACAGGGTGCAAGTGTTAAGTATTCCTGTATTGTTACTCGCCTGTAGTCAGGATTGAACCTGCAACGACCAGATGACTGTCTCCTTAGAAGCTTAGGGAACCAACGCCTATAACCGTTACGCTATGTGTCTCTGTAGGTTCTTGAGTTCAACGAACACCTGAAGATGGCCAGAGGACATATCGGCCAAAACATTGTGGAAATAACAATAAAGATGAAGACAATAGTCCAAAAACCCTTAATGATAAAAATCATCAAGCTTCATCTAAAAAATTCAGACAACTATTAGCTTCTTGAACTTCCCATACCCTTGATATTTGATATCATATAACTGTGTATAAATCATTTGTATTAAGAATAGTTACTTGAAGTAATAATTAGTTACTAAGTATTATTATAAATTTCTTGAAACCATACAATAAACAAATGATTATTGTTAAATAGAAATAATTTCTTGAAACCTTATAATTATTAGTATTAGGAATATTTAAAACCATACAATTGCGTGCAAATTATTTGTATTGGATAGGAATACTTAAAAGCATATAAATGAGTGTAAATCATTTGTATCAAGAATAGTTACTTGAGGAAGCTACAATTGTTTATCAAGGATTATTATTAGTTACTTGAAATCTCATAATTGTTTGCAAACAAATAAGTAAAGTTGGCAACCTTAGTTGAGGGTAACCTGAAGTTTCCCTTTTCAATAGCTACTACACTGGAGTGTAGGGGAGGGCACTACTCCATTCCCTGGATTGTCGCACTTTACCCTTGATACATACCTTATAATGCTGAGTGTTAAGCAAGGCAGCATCAAGTACCATTATTTGAGTCTTTGGTATGACTCGATCTGAAATTGAATGCCGGTCTCCCGGACCATTGGCAAACATGCTACTTATTAGGCCAATCAAACAAATGGTTATTATAAAATAGAAATAATTACTTGAAACTAAATCATCATTAGTATTAGATTAGAATACTTGAAACCATATGACTGAATGCAAATTATTTGTATGAGGTAGAAATACTTAAAACCATATACTATTAGTATTGTGAGAGCCTTTCAATAAATAAGATGAATTTTACCTAATCAGTTGGCTATAGGAATCTCTGTTTATAGTTGCACCTTTTTCAAGAAAACCAATACTGATGGGTCCTTTCATGTCCTGGAAGACTTCTTTACTGGCCACAGCACACAGAACATTTTCTTTATTGGAGTATCAGTGTGTTTCCACTCCATAGCTTGTCTTTTTAAATTTGGCACATAGTGACAAACCCATGTTTAGCCCATTTGTAAAGATTTTTTGTCTAAAACATGGTTCTCCTTATACATTACACATTCTTCTATAAATTACACATGGTTTGCACTTCATAGCTAGCAAAAATTTGATGATAGATCTCTGTTCAATGCTGGAGCACTGTTTGATTTGCTGCCATTTTGAGTAGCCGCAAAATATTTTTAATAATTTATATTATGAACCAATTTCAAACAATACAGAGTTTACATTTATTGAAAAAAAATCTGAAAAGAAATGTATTTTTTTTTTTTTTTTTTTTTTTTTTAAGAAAATTTCCCTTATTTACTGAATGAGAATTGTAGTCAGGAATACTTGAAACCATACCACTGTGTGTGAATTATTCCAAATATATTAGAATACTTGATGCCATATCACTGTCAAACATTTGTATTAGAATATTTAATTGAAGAAGTAATTGTTTAATAAGGATTATTATTAGTTACTTGAGACCATATAACTATGTGCAAACAAATGACTGTTATTAGATGGATATAATTACTTAAAGCTATATAATTATTAGTATTAGATAGGAATACTAGAAATCATACAACTGTATGGAAATTATTTTTATTAGATAGGAATACTTGATATCATATAACTGTGTGCAAAAAGCACGTAGGAAACAACTATACAAAAATGTAAATATAAATGTATATTGAATGTGATTTCCTAACCTCTAGGCATAAAATAACCCTAGATGGGTTGATGTGCTGTTAACATTAATCAATTTGATATGATTTTATATTCAAACTTTATATCAGGGTGTGGACATCTTTAAAGCTATTCTGTAAATTCCTTAAAAGAAAAACTGTGAAATGTTTACTACAAATAAAAAAAAAAACTAACAATATGTGGTGCCTCTGAGCCCAAAGTATTGGATTCATGATATATAGTAAACTGTTCATTAAGGAAGTCCTTATGGTGCAGTGGCTAATGTGTATGGACTGCCAAATTCTAGTAGATGAGTTCAAACTCCAGTCTTGCCCAGTCGGCTGGGGCTGTAGAATACACCGACTGCTTCTCTGCAGAGGGGTAAGACCCTTCCCCTTAAGAGTGTCCTGGATATGGCACTAAACAATCTGATGGTGAAGTTCCAGTATATGCTGGAGCTTTGGGGAATGCAGAGTACCCCTTTATTGCCATTGCTCCCAGGTCCACTCTGACCCGGAGTGGTTGCACCTGGTAAGGGTCCTATCTAAAGGTTGAATAGAACTAAACCATGGTTTCTTGACTTTACTGTTTTTTGCATTTACACTGATTGTTTAAAATAGAACTGTTTTGACCTCTAAACTGTGGACTTTTGCTAAACTAAATTATCTGAAATAAAACTGTTTTACATTAACTCTGTAGCTGTAGAATACACTGACTGCACCTCTGCAGAGAGGTAAGACCCCTCCACCCAATGAGTGTCCTGGATATGACAGTAAACAATCTGATGGTGAGGCTCCAGTGTTTGAATTACAACTGTTTGACTAAACTGAATAGCTTGAAATAGAAACGTTTTTGACAATTAAACTGAACTTACATTTATACTGTGTGCTTATGTTAAACTGAATTGTTTGAAATAGAACTGTTTTTGACATTGAAACTGTACTTACACTAAACTTAATAGTTTAATATAGAACTATTTTGACAAAATCAGTACTTAGCTGAATTAGAACTGTTTAATAAACTGAATAGGTTGAAAAAGAAATATTTTTGACAATTAAACTGTACTCATGCTAAACTGAATTGTTTGAAATAAACTATTTGCATAAAAATGGGTTTGGCGTTAAATAACCTATAAAGGTTGATATGCCATAAAACATAAACAACCAACCAACCAACCTCCAGTCATTCTTTTACATTCACTTTCAAATTAATACCCTTGGAAAAGGTTTGAACTCCCTTATCCCCCTCAGCTATTGGTTAAATAGTACTATGACTGTTCTTCTACAAGTATGACTTTGGAATTAAATAACCCACAAAGGTTGATATACCACTAAATAAAGAAACCAAAATCATTCCTCCTTAGTAGCATGGCATGCTGAAGCTTATGGCTTTAAAGGGTTAAGATTTAAATGTGCTTTATAGTTCGCTAAACACCTTCTCAAATTGAAAGCCTTTTTGATATTTGTAAAGCAGCTTGGTATGCATAAAGGAAATTTTAACTATAATGTTACTGCTTATAAAATGAAGACTTGTTCCATGAAAGAGGAGTGTCTATTATCTACAGTACATGATATATTATTGAACTGGAAAGGCTGAAACATTGATGTGTGTTCATTCAGGTAGGCATTTTAAGTAATCAGTTTGAATTTGTTTGCTTTCTTCTCCAATACAATAAGCAGTTATGGTGATGTGACTCAAGTTATTTGTTGGCTGTCTACAAAAAATGTTGAGATTTTTGCAATTTGATAAACTTAAAAGATGTAAAAAATTTAATACATTTACTGTTACTTTGGATACTTAAACCACTTCATAATACTATCTATGTTCTTGTTAGTTATCAATATAAATGGCTGTATAAGATTATTTATCTTCAGGGGTGTAATGGTTAGCTAGCTAGGCTCACAGTGTATCCCAAACTTCTGACCTTGTGCTAAACTGAGCTAGACTTGATAAATATCTCTATAAAAATACTTACACATAATAGTATTTTTTAGTAAAGTATCTTAGTAGATAGTTCCAGGTCACTGATCTAATGGGGAGAGTGTTCCCCAATGGTTCAGCAGACCAGGGTTCACTCCCAGGTCGAGTCATAAAAGGTTGACTCAAAAAATGATACTTGACGCTGCCTTGCTTAACACTCAGCATTATAAGATAAGGATCAAGGGTAAAGTGGAGCAATCCAGGGAATGGAGTTGCACTCTTTTCTACACCTCAGTGTTGTAGATATTGAAAAGGGAGCCTTCAGGTTGCCTTTGACTTCAGTCACCTATTTTACTTATTTTAGTAAATAAAATTGAATTTATTAAAACATTCACTACTGCTTTAGATTTTTTTAAAAGGTTATATAATATCATGAATTTTTTTTTTCCGAAGATCACCTGTGTGAAACTTGGTTGTGAAGTTCTGCTCAAATTTATTTTATAGTTGAAATATAGTATTGCTCTGCATTTTGGGCAGAGATCACTTTATTTTACTGATTTAAAACACATGTAGCTGTAAATATAATGTACGTACAAACATTAGTGATGTAGCTCAGTCAGCTGGGGCTGTAGAACACACCAACTGCATCTCTCCAGAGGGGTAAGATCCCTAGATATGACACTAAATAATCAGAAGATGAGGCTTCAGTAAAGCTGGAGCTTTAGGGGATGCGGAGTACTCTTTCATTGCCATTGCTCTCGGGTCCACTCTAGCCTAGAGTGGTAGCACTTTATAGGGTCCCATCTATGGGTCAAATAGAACTGTTTGACATTTAAACTGTGCAAACAAATGACTTATACTAAAATGAATTATTAGAAATAGAACTGTTTGATCATTTAACTGTTTATAAACAAATGACTGATGTCAGATGTTTAAATACTTGGAACCATTTAACTTTGTTGACTTTTTACAATTATATTAAATATATGATTTGTAAACCTATTTTGTAGATACACACTGTATCTATATATATATATATATATATATGTGTGTGTGTGTGTATATTTATATATTTATATATATATATATATATATATATATGTGTGTGTGTTTGTGTATATTTATATGTGTGTGTGTATATTTATGTGTGTGTGTATTTACGTGTGTGTGTGTGTGTGTGTATATTTACGTGTGTGTGTGTGTGTATATTTACGTGTGTGTGTGTATATTTACGTGTGTGTGTGTATATTTACATATATATGTCGGTGAATATTTGTATATGTGTGTGTGTATTATACATATATATAAAATGTGTGTGTATGTATTTTTATATATCTGCATGTGTATATAGATATATATGTGTGTGTGATCTGGTAAAAGCAGCATATTCTTGCAAGATTTTTTTTTTTTTTTTTTTTTTTAATAATTCACTTAAAATGATCTTAGAGAATAAGTTGTTTTCCAGTTCACGTTGAGAGGAAGTGACTTATTAACAAATAAGAGTAAAATAATTTTTTTGCTTTTTTAAAAATTCACAACACATTGACAAAACAAACTAAAGACTGTTTGCACACCTTTATTCAGGTACCCCTATAAAGGGGGTATGCTTCATTGGATGGCAGAGTGGAAGTACTCAGTGTTAAGCCAACTTTTTGTCACATCCTGCCCTGGCTTGGTGATAGTGTGGGAAAGAGAGGGGTTAATCCCATCTTCATTCAGACTTCCGTTATGTTCAAAACTTTTCCTTCTCTGTGAAGATTACAAAAGACCTATTTAACAGGCATTAACATATTTGATATTTTTTTTAGTTTACATTGTGTGGCACGTATAAAGGTATGTGTATGGGGGGGTATATATATATTTACCCAAACTCCTCCCCTATGGGGCAGGAGGTGACACAAGCTCAGTCTTTAAGTGAAGTACACTTGCTTTGAATTCAAAGATTTGCTTCTCCTCGACTGGTTGCCAAACCAAGACTAAAGAGTCCTGTCTGCCCAATTATTTACCCATAGTTGGTGGGTGGGGAAAAAGTTTTGTACATAAATAAAAACAAAAAAATAAATAAAATTAAAAGAAAAAATAAAAGAATCAGTGCATTAACTTGAGATATATACACTGTAAGATCTTGATAAGAATTAGAATGTCTATTAAACAAGGATGAGGCCCGAGGTAGCAAGATGAGGCATCAGGTAATATTAGATAAAAAAAGTTATTTTTACGTGAATATACAGAATGAAATATAAAAAATGTTTACTATATTTTGTTGATTGAGTAAATGTAAAATAAGTTACAATGACGCAGAAAAATGCTGTGGATGGTTTGGTTTGGTTTCTTTGTTTAATGGCATATCAACCTTTTGTAGGTTATTTAATGCCATAAGCCATTCTCCTAGAAGAAAAATGCTGTGGAGTAATAGGAATAGAAACTAAGACTACAAAATGGCATATAAGATAGATAAGTCAAAAGTATGTAATAAATATTGATTTTAAGGGCATTTCAACCGGTCTCGTGTTATTTAATATCAAAGGTTAAGGAATTGTATGATTTATGCTTACATTTTTTGAACATACTTATTTGATATCAAGTATTCCTATCTAATACAAATAATTTACACCCAGTTGCATGATTTCAAGTATTCCTGTCTAATACAAATAATTTATACACACTCATATTGTTTTAAGTAACTATTCCTATTTAATTATCATTTGATTAGTTATGTGATATCAAGTATTCCTATCTCATAAAAATAATTATAACACAAATTTCAGGTTTTAAGTAACAATATTTAATAATAACCATTGCTTTGCTCACAGTTTTATGGTTTCAAGTATTCCTATTTAACACTAATAATAATATGGTTTAAAGTAATTATTTCTACTTAACAATGGTCATTTTTTTGCACACAGTTATGTAAGTAAAGTAAAGTTGGCGACTGTAGTCGAGGACGACCAGAAGGCTCCTTTTCAATAGCTTCTACATTGGGGTGGGTGGGCGGGCGCTACGCCTTTCCCTGGATTGCTCTACTTTACCCTTGATACTTACCTTATATTGCTGAGTGTTAAGCAAGGAGGTATCAAGTACCATTTTTAAAGTCTTTGGTATGATGTGACCTGGGATTAAACCCAGGTCTCCCAGACCATTGCGAACATTCTATCCACTAGTCCAATGAGCTGGTTGAACAGTTATATAGTTTCAAGTAACTAATAATAATAATAATAATTAGTAAACAATTATTGCTTCAAGTCTATTGTTTAACAGCAACAAAACCAGGTGTAATATTTGCTACTTTAAATCATTAGGGTTTTTTCATTTAAATTTAGATAAAATTTGAGCTAGTGTTTTTCTCTCTCTCTCTCTCTCTAGCACATTTGTAGATGAGTATCATCACGTCTCAGTTTCACACCTCTCTCTATTTGTGCATTTCTCATAATTATCTCAGTATGTTTCTCCTATTTCTCTCTCACTAACCTAGCCTCCTCTGTATGTCTCTCTTCATATCTTTTTCTTTACTTGGACATCTCTCACTACCCTATGTCCTTCTCTTTCTTTCCATGTGTGTTTGTGTATAATGTCTGTGTGTGTGTGTATAAAACGTTTCTCTCTCTCACTCTCTCTCTCTCCCTCCTCCATGAGTGTACCATAACAGTACCAAATAGACCTTGTAAGGCTTCTGAATCAAATAGGACATTGTACCATTACACACTAAATGTACAGTTGTACCACTACATACTCAAACATGTTAATTGTTTAATTGCTACATCTTAAGTAGTAGTCGAACCCTGTTGTAACCTTGCCAAGTGAAAATTTGACAACCACACAAAACTCTGTCTTAGTTTACCAACACAAAAGTTTATTTGCTACTACATTTTTAAGTAGTTGCTGAAAGAAAGAAAGAAAGAGTGTATGAAAGCTGAGTCAACTGTGTTAGCTGGATGAAGAGAACATGTCATGAGGAGAAAGTGAGAGCAGGCACATACCTTGAATTTTCTTTCTGTATTTTCTTGTAGTTCTAAGAACATGCTTGTTTGCTGGTTTCCTCTTCATAAGTTCGTGTCTATTGTGAGACTCCCTTTCAGAGCTCATCCCAAAATGAGAGTCACAACTTTCAACTATCTTCACATTGTCTTGGGTAGTGTTCACTTTACTTCTTAGCATCCGGCTGCTAACTTACTTTCAAAACAGTGTCCTTCCCTTACTTCCGCCTGGTGGTGGAGTGAGTAACATATCTTGTTCCGGTGGTTCCACGCTTGTGCAGAGGATTTGGGACTTTTGTTTTTTGTCATTTTTAATTACTGTTGTCATTCAACCGTGACTAGCTGACCTACAACCAGTGCTTGAGCCTGAATCACTCGGAGGTCAGCTGGCCGTTCATAGACTCTATGGCTGCTTTTTCTTCTCATTTTTTTCTTCTCTCTCTCCTTCTCCAGAAATTAACCTTTCACTCTCTTTATAATTTGGACCTACCATATCACGTTACATGTGTTTCTATTTTCCCCCTCTTTTCCCTCTAACTCTTCCACGTGATCCTGTTTTCTTTTCTCTTTTGCCTCTGTCTCCTCCAGAAGCTTCTATTTTCTTTTCTTTCTCTCCCCTCTACATGTTTCTATTTCCCTCCTCTTTTTCCTCTCTCTTCAACATGTTTCTATTTTCTTTCTTTTCTCTCTTCTCCACATGTTTCTATTCTCCCTCCTCTTTTCCTTCTTTCTCCTCCACGAGTTTCTATTTTCTTTCTACTCTACTCTCTCTTTCTCCTTAACGTGTTCTTGTTCTCCCTCTTCTTTACCCTCTCTTTCTTCAACGTGTTTCTATTTTTCCTCCCCCCCCACGTGTTTCTATTTTCTTTCTTCTCTCGGTCTCCTCAACGCGTTCCTATTTCCCTCTTTTTTTCCCTCTCTTTCCTCCACCTGTTTCTATTTTTTCCTCTCTCTCTCTCTCTCTCCCACATATTTTTATTTTCTTTCTTCCCTCCCTCTTCTCTACATGTTTCTATTTTCTCTCCTCTTTTCCCTCTCTCTCATCCCTCTGTCAGCTTATTTTCGCATCTCTCTCTCTCTCTCACACACACACACATCGTACTCTAATCTTTCTTTCCCTTCTGTGTTTCTCAATATTGTTATAGTCTGCCTTGCAGCATTTATTAAAACTTACTGAGTGTGCCTTGATATATCCCCCCCCAACCTTATGCATTTATATCCCCCCCCCCTCGAAACATCTAAAATCTACACGTAATACTGCAAAATGTTTTTGACCCACTCGCCTATTCGCCGGTTCCTTCTTCCCCCTGCCAGCATGTTTGTCTGGGTGTGAAATCGCTCCAGCTGTGACTGTCTGACAGATGATACACTTGGACGTCACCCTAATTAACTGCTAGAAAGCTTCTCCCTCCCAGTAGCCCCTCACTCATACTTGCATTTCGGCCTCTCGTTTTCGTCGGGAATCGTAAGGCTTCCTCATAACGTGATCTTGAACATTCATTATTTTGCTGAGTTGATTAAAATGATAAGAAATTGTCTCGTCTCGCTCTATCTCATTACGATTCAAGATGATCTAGCTAAAAGTAATCTTATTTTATATCATTTTTTAGGGAAAGAAAATGTAGAAGGCTCACATTTGTTTAGAAAATCGGATAAGTGTGGAAAATCAGGGCGTAATTACTTACGCGGAAGATGGTAAACTTTTTAAGTATGCAAGAATTGTCTCCCCCTGTATTTTTCTCGACTCATAACTACAATAATTTGATTTCCTTTTACATATGAACCATTGTTGATTATTTAATGCCAAATCCTGTTTTTAGATATATATTAAATGTATGACTTGTAAA
>OY757943.1:39863642-39978642 GCA_963585895.1 Sepioteuthis lessoniana
CAATTGCAATCAGGGGGCTTAAAAGGGATTGACGGCCCCTTGTGAAAATTCAAATCCCTCTGATTTTAATGAGATTAAAATTATATTGCTGATGTTTACAGGGAGTCAGGATCTTTATCTGGGCATGTATAACGATTTGATTATTGGTAACTGGGAAAAATGCTGAATCACATATTTCAAGTGTTAACTGATTTAATTAGTCATTAAGTTTCAGATTTAATTATTTCCCATTTTCTTTTCTAATTGCTTTACTTTCTGTATTTTTAAAAATATATATCTTTATTTAGCCATGTCCTTGATATAAAGTTTGCCAGCATATACTTGATTTGTTCAGGATCTTATATAGTTATAATGAAAATGTTATATTACGATGTGTAGGAAGAGTACCATACAAATACAATAACTCCTACTATTATCTCCGCTTTGTTTACCCTTTTTCTATCCCATAAGCTCTTAATAAAGTTTTCTCCTCTTTACGTGACGCACGTGTATTATTTTCCTCTGTTTGAGTCTGCCAATTCTTAACCCTTTTCCACAGCAGAATGCCAACTTTAACACCATGATAGTATATCTTTAATTTTTAGTGTTTGTTGAGATTTTTGAATAAACATTGCTGTATGTATGTCTTTAATTTTTCTCAAACTTTATTTACTTACATACTACACGCAAAAAACCCAGTCTATGTGGTGGCTGCTTAAATAAATAAACCAAAATATTAAGATAAAGGATAAGAACTTCGTATGTAACCATGATTATATCTGGTTTAAAGCAAATACCTTTTACAGAAAAAAAATCGTGTTAGAAGAAGGATGTAGATTTATAATCTACATGACTGTTGACAATATTTTCATTAGGATAAACAGGTACTGAATTCAATAATATATTAGACTATATGATAATTTTGGGGCCGAAACCTGGTGTTACGATCTTGAGGATATTCCGCTCCAAAACATTCAATAATATCGAAGCAGTAACTTTCATAAATTAGATCACATTTTTGAAGGGCCTTTCTGAGCCCAGTCAACGAAGAGTATATCTGCTTGTGTGTGTGTGTGTGTGTGTGTGTGTGTGTATTTAGTTGGTTGTATGGCATTTCAACCTTTGTAGGTTATTTAATGTCAAATCCATTTTATACAAATAAACAATTCTATTTAAAACAATTCAGTTTAGCATAAGTACGCAGTTTACGTTATATTTGACCCATAGATAGGACCTTATCGGATGTTACTACTCCGGACCAGAGTAGACCTGGGAACGATGACAATGAAGGGATGATCCGCATTCCCCAAGGCTCCAGCATCACTGGAACGTCACCATCAGATTGTTTAGTGTCGTATCTAGGACACTCATTTGGGGTGAGGGGATCTTATCCTCTGCAGAGGTGCAGTCGGTGTATTCTACAACCCCAGCCGACTGGGCAAGTATATATATATATATATATATATATATATATATATATATATATATTTCTCGCTACTGCTTGCTGTCACGGAGTTTCTCTGACAACTGAAAAAAAGTGTCTTTTTTGAACTCACAATTTATGCTCTACTTAAAGCTTTTCTAGCATATATATGTATATATTTATACGTAGATGTGTATATGCATCAGTTAATGTATATATGTAATACATATATATATATATATATATATATATATATATATACAAATTTCGTCGAATATGATAGACATTTTCTGTCTACATATTTTCTTGTTGATCCAGAAGAAAATATGTAGACTGAAAATGTCTATTATATTCAACGAAATTTGTATTAATGAAGAAATGCTTCCAAAATACACACACACATAGTCATCCGCAGACAGACTGTTTCGTTGTATCACAACTCTTCAGTGTGGCTAGACACGTAGGATGCTTGAAGCTGGGATCGAAACTCGCTCAACTTTACGTTAGACTTAGTATCATACCGCTCAGCCACAAGCGAACCATGTCAGCTCGGGAATTATAAGGCATTAAATAATTGCTTGCGTTTTGTTTACGTTTATACCTTACCGGATACCAGAGTGCTCAATTCGTTCGAAAAGATTTGCATTATGCGAGTGGCAGTCGTAAATTCCTTCGCTAGAGTGCTCAACCCCCGTATATATATATATATATATATATATATATATATATATATATATATATACTTACGTATGTTCTTTTAAAGACCGCGGATTGCTTTCTTTTCAAAATCTTCAAGTGAAGACGTTCAAGTCTTATTATTTTTCGTATGTCTTGGTCAAGGTCCTGAAGAAAGTGTCCCATACGAGCCCAAGCGCTTTCGACTATTTCGCTGGTCATCCTCAGGAGTTGTGGTAAGTTGTTTGTTGCTGTGCGTTTTGTTTGTATTTATTTATTCATTTATCTATTTATTTTTAATATGGGGTTGGCTCATTCTGTTAGGATGGGTGGTAGTGTTAGTTATTGAACATATTTAATATGTTAATACCTGTGTTGCATGCTATTATATTCAAAGTTGTCTTTTTTATGGTTAGTGCTTCGAGGATTTGTAAGCGGTTTTTATTGTTATTTTCATATATGATTTTTGTATTGTTAATTAGGATCTTATATCCGGGGATTTAAGTTTGTCACTGTCTTTATTATTAGATGCTGTTTTATAGCACTTTTATCAGAGAAGTGGTACGCAAGGCGACGAGAGTGTGTCATTGTTGTATGCCCAGTGTAGGTATTAACTGTTATGTTATTTTCTGAGACACTCTCGAAATGAACATGTAGATTTATACACACTTTAGTTTGATTTAGGAAATCTCGGTGGGAGTTTGTTATTTTTAACTATGAGGTTTGACGTTTTAAATTTACTATAATAGATAATGAGTTTTGTTTGCTTTTGATGTTCGATAAGTTTAATATGTCTGTGTATATAATTGGTTATTACTTGCTTGTTTAATATGTTGTTTTTATGCATTTGATTCTTGTAATATAAATTTATTCTGTGAGTATTATTATGGTTGTTATTATTGTTATTTTTATGGATGTTATGGAGATATAGTTTTATTTGGTAATCGATTAGTTTATTAAGGAAGTTATTATTAACTCAGGTTTATTTTGTTATTTCTTTGTAAAATATTGTCTTAGAAGGGGATATGTGTTAGGCTCTACAGATAAAGTTTTGTTTTATTAGGGTGTAGCACTATGTGGTTGGGCTGTCAAAGCAGACGATTCAATTGTCTGTTTTGGCGCGAAACCAGACAAAGGATTCTTGGACATGAAATCTCGCCGTATCCGGAAGTGGTAAGGGGACGCGAATGAGAGTTGGCGGCAGGAGACCAGAGAGGGCAGTTGCGGCTGGACAGGAGAGAGGCGAACAGCAGAAGTTGGCGTGGACCACGTACAGGGGAGTCAACACCAGACACCGGAGCAGAGAGGCGAGGCAGCATGGGATAGGGTCCAGCGAAAGTGAGTCAAGATGAGTCTGATTCCAGTAGCATTGTGGAATTTTCGCTAGTAACCCACGCTAGCGTTAGTCCATATATGCTATCAGGAATGCACATGCATGTAGTGTTGCATACCTTCCTCGGCTCTTGGTTAACCCCAAGTTTGTTCGTGTTTGTTCGTTGTCCTTCTATTTTCTCCGTTCCCTCGATCGTATTCTTGTGTAGGTAAAGAAATGTGCGTTACCCCCTCGAACCACTAGTTGATCACCGGCCGGCTAAGAAGTGGAATGGTTAGAAGACAGAGATAATGTGGTGGGGGTGAGGGCGTAACGTTTACAGGGCTATTTTTATATTTAATGGGTCATTCACTATGATACTCAAAAAAGTGGAGTTGTGACTGATTGATTTTTTTTTGTATTGGGATGTAATGAATTTGTCGAAGTTGCTGGAGTCAGTAAGAATGTCTTTTCGAGGATTTGTTTTAGTTTTTTAATTTTATCATAGGATTGTGTGGCAATAAAGATATCATCGACATAGTAGACGCATATTTTGGGCTTTTTATTGTGTTAAATATTTTATTTTCGATGCGGGACATGTGAAATTCGGATATAGAAGGTCCAAGGGGAGAACCCATGGAGATACCGTCGGTTGGTGTTTATATTTTTCCTGAAGGGTCGTAGAACGGAACTTATGTCGTTCAGGCATGGAGAAATTTTTCGAGGGTGTTTGCTTTCATGGCCGGAGGAGTAATAGAGGGGTGATTATATACATTTTATATTTAAATTTTAATTGTTTCTTGAACGGATACGTTGGTGAAAAGGTTTTCGGCATCAAGTGATGCCATAATGCATTTGTTGGCGGGGTGGGGGTAGATTTTGTAATTGAAGATCTTGAAAAGAAAACAATCCACGGCTTTCAACCAATAGATAATGATTCGCTGTCTAAGTACACAAGATAAATATATAAATACATATGCATGTATGCATATCTGTGTGTGTGTATATATGTGTAATTATATATATATATATATATGAGTGTGTGTGTCTATATAAATGAATACGCGCGCTCGCGTTTATATATGTGTGTGTGTGCACTCATGTGAATATATTTCTTTCTCTCTCTCTCATATATATGTGTGCACATCTATGTATATACGAGGTGTATACGATAAGTTTCCAGACTTTTTTCGTATGGGCACTTTTATTGATAGTACACACATGAAACTCTAGTCCCCTTCGAAGTAATCTCCTCCGGCTGCAATGCACTTCTTGTACCGTTCCAACATCTTCTGGAAGGCCCCATGGAAGTCCTTTTGTGTGAGCGTGTCTATGACCTTCGTCGCAGCCTCTTTCATCTCCTCAATTGTCTCATAACGACAGCCTCTGAGCTTAGGGAATAACCAAAAGTCACAGGGAGCAAGGTCTAGACTATAGGAAGGGTGAAGAACTGTCTTGATACCCATCTTGGTCAAATAGTTTGTGACAAGGATGGAAATACCACTGACCCGATTTGAAGAGTGCTGGCCTCTTCCAACGGAATCTCTTCCTGAACTCCCTTAAAAACTCAACATAGTAGCCCTAACCGTAACCCTTTGGCCAATCAACGCCGGTGTATTGACTTCCTTACTCCTCCCATACCTCTTATCATCCCTCACAGACTCCCTGCCTTCCTTGAATCTCTCATGCCACTCAAAAACTGATGCTCGATTCATGCAAGATGGTAAAAAAGCAGTTTGAAGCATTCCTTACGTATCTGTGGCATTTTTTCCAAGTTTAAAACAGAATTTTATTGCATATCATTCTTCTAAAGTGTCAGATTGCATTTTTGAAATTCACCAGCTGTGACAATCAGGTTTTAGTAGGGTGTATTCCAATTGCTGCTGTGGCTGTTCATTTGAACCTGAAATCACAAAAATTGGTCAGTAATCTCATAAGATGTATAACAAAAACATACTGAATTTTCAAGAGTCTACGACAATTTTAAATGCCCATACGAAAAAAGTCTGGAAACTTATCGTATGCAACTCGTATATTCATATATATATATATATATATATATATATATATATATATATATATATATATATACTCCAGTTTCAGGAGTAGGTTAAAGACAACAAATTTGACATACGAATCAATTTAAAATGATATTTTCCACTGTTGGAATAATTTTGTCTTCCTATTTTCCATGATTCGTATAAGTAATTTACATGATAATTTTATCGGTGAAGACTTCTAGACTGTTCATTCAGTCGAATATTTGTGATAATTGCAGTAAAGAACATCACGTGGCGCATAGAGAGTCACCTTTGTTATTCTTACATTTACAACATGATGGGGAAGACAAAGGAGCTTAGCGTTAATTTGAGACAGAGAATTATTAACTTCCACATGTCGGGAAAGAGTTACAGCACTATTTCGAACCGATTAGTTATCCTTAGATCTACGGTACAGTCCATTATAATGAAGTTTAAATAGTTTGGCACGAAAGAGAATTTGCCTGGGCGTGGAAGAAAACCCAACTTGTCACCGAGAACGACACGAAAACTGCGTCACGAGGTTAATATAAACCCAAGAGTTGTTTTGAAGGACCTCGCCAAAAGTTTGGATATCAACGTAAGCACTGGTACAATACAACCATATTTGAATAGAAATGGGTTGTATGGAAAACGAACACGACGAAACCCTCTTCACAAACCATGTCACATTGATCCTCGGTTTAATTTTGCAATGGAATGATGAAGGAAAAATTAAGCTTTTTGGACATAATAATGTCGTAAGAAAGGCTGTTCTTTACTTCTAAAGAACACAGTGACAACATTAAAACATGGCGGCAACTCGGAAATGTTTTGGGGTTATTTTAGCTCAAGGGGGACTGGATAATTGCAATAAGAGAAATAATGAAATCTGAAGACTATATGAAATTCTGGATGAAAATCTATGACTATCTGCGCAAAATCTTTATCTTGGTCACTTTCCATTAAGATAATGATCCCTAACATATGTCTAAATCAGTGACTGTGTGTCTTCATAAAAGGAAGATTAAAGTTCTACCATGGTCTTCTGAGAGTCCTGACTTGAATACTATTAAAAATCTATGGCAAGAATTGATAGTTCAAATAAATCGTCGGTCACTAAAAAAAACATTAGGAATTAAAACTTGCAACCATTGAAGAACTAAAGGTAATTCCAGAAAAGACTTGTTGAAATCTCTTGAAAAACTTTAGAAAACGATTGCAGCAAGTTATAAAGATGAGAGGCGATGCTATTGACTACTAATATTGTGAAAATTATCAGTTTTTTAAAAATTTTCTTACTGTACAAATAATTTTGTCTTTTCCTCTTTTGTTTATTTTTCTTCTCATATTAAGTAAATCTAATCGATCCTTCTCAAAATCGAGTTTTCTATTCCGTTTTTTGTAAGTAATAACATAAAAAAAACTCTGGCATAACACGAGTATTAAATTCTAAGAAATGGGTCAAATATTCAATATTCATGGTTGTGCGAATAATTTCGTCGTTGACTATATGTGTGTTCATATATATATATATATATATATATATACATATATAAACACATTGGTATATATGTATACACATGGGCATATAAACATGTGCGTGCATGCATATATATATATATATATATGTGTGTGTGTGTGTGTGCGCGCATGTATATGTAGGTATATATATATGTGTGTGTGTGTATGTATATAAATTAATGGGAGTAGGTGTGTGTGTATATTGAAAAGTGAAATTGATCCTAGTATCACATTCGCAGAACTAATTTCTACCAACAAAAAATATCCCCGTTTAGAACAATCTCCAAGAAAAATTGTCTAACCGTTTCTCTCGCAGGTAGTGTTTTTATGCTTGGCCGGTATGTTCACTTTCGAAAATTTGCATTGCCCGTTTTTGCAAATTCTCTGCGCTCGAGACCTCGTTTTGTCTTAAATTGAGGTGTTAGGGCGACCATATCTCATTTTCTCTCGAACCCACCACACATTTTGCACGCCTGGCATATCCATGCGCACTTTTCCTCTCTGTGTAAGTCATCTTCCCTTCTACATGTAGGCATATAGATACATGCATATGTATATGTACAAGTATCTATGTATAGTTACTTGGTGTGTGTGTATATATATATATATATATATATATATATATATGTGTGTGTGTGTGTGAAGAAAAATTGACAACAAGTAATCCGAATAGAAAGCGGGGGATTTATAGAGAAACGAAGTCAACACTATAGTGTTTCGGTTCTGCTGAACCATCATCATGACTATTAGGGGTTATATTAGTGAGGTTATGTATAGATGGATGTATAAAAAGTGTAAAAATATATAAAAATTTGGAAAAGCTGTATAACAAGAAAAGTTTGCTGTTTATGACAAGAAAAAGTTGTCCATTTGATCAATGAATCAGCGTTCGTTTCTTTAAAATACGTCATCTGACATTAGAAACATTGTGCAGAATCCACGTTCCGTTAGTTCATCGAGAGATTTCGAATAATTCCTCGTTTTCGACGAAATTATGGGTATAAGTACCGCCATCAGCAACCTCGGTGTAAGTGAAGGCAGTATTATTTTTCTTTTGCTTACATACACGCTTAATGGCTACCAATGCTTAATTCATTAGAAGAGCTTTTTATTACGTGAGTGGCAACTGGTAATTATATCAGTTTGTATGTACACATATATATGTGTGTGGGGCTTTTGCCTATTACAAAATTGGGGATTTGTACCAGGTGAAGGGCAAATTGAATCAGACCAGCTATCACAGCATACTGCAGCATCATGCGATCCAATCTTGAATGCAGCTTGTAAGTCAAGAATTTGTACTCATGCAAGATAATGACCCAAAGCACACTTGTAAATTCTGCTATAAGGACAGTAAAAGCCAAGAAAATAACTCATCCTTCAATTAATGTTTTGGTCGGCGCAATCAGCGGACTTAAATCACATTGAACTTGTGTGTGATCAACTTGACCCAAATTTCAGAGCTAAACAACTCACAAATATGGCCCATTTCTAGAAGTTCTTGTAGGAAAGCAGGGCAGAAATATTTTTGTCTACCTCAAGTCTTTGGTAAAAAGAATGCCGAAAATCTGTGAGGCTGTGAAAGCAGCCATAGGGGGTCATTGTGTGGAATGAAAAATATAAGAGGTTTTTTGCGTTTTTTACATGTATACGTGTGAACAAAAGTACACCTGTATGTACATGTAAACTTAATTATATGTATACATTTGTATATTTTTTAATGTGTGTGTGTGTGTGTACATATATATATATATATATATATATATATATATATATATATATAAAGAGTATTGGTTGTCACTAAATCACTTTGTGGGGATGTGTCGAACCAAGTGCAATATAATATGGAGATAGCTCAATATCTAGGATAGAGCTATTATATAATAATTATATTAAATCCATGGAAAATATTCTGCAACCCTGAGTTTCATAAAGATTTTTTGTAAAACAACAATCATCTGGCAATTATGAAGATGGAATGAATTGAAAATCGAAAATACGACAAAATACAGGCAAAAAACCGTTAGGATTTTGTTTGTGTGTGGTTGTGAGTGTGTGTGCGTATGCGTGTATGTGTTATAGTCACGTATGGATGTGTGTTTTTATGAGGTTAAGTCAGGCTAGGAACGTAGCGCATTGGGTTTAGCGGAAATGAATTCAAGTGTATCTTAATAATTCGTTACATTATCTATTTAGGTGACGATAGCTATGGAACAAAACATCATTACTGCATGTCGGGGAGAATGAATAAGTATTTGATTTGTAAGCGTATATGAACGGTTGTGTTATGATAGGCTAGAATCACAGTGGGTATAAGTGAGGTTATATTGTACTGTAATATGCTGGTGTAATATTTAGGCGAGGGAATAGTATTATTATAATAATAATAAATAAATGAAATATTGCGTAAATATTATATACTATGGACCTCATAGGTGGTATGTGCGTAATAAAATAATAAAGGGGTTAAATAATAGTGTGTTTGTGTACGAAGATGAATATAACTGAGGGGTAGGGTGTTGTCATTGAAAAATTAAGGAAATTGATTAAGGAACTAGGTTTGGGGGGGAGTTGGAAGGTTGGGGTTGTTATCTAATAGTTATGTTTTTTGTTGATGTTGTGTGGCAAATACACGATTGTAGAAATGTTTAGAGTGAATTTGGTAGGTAAGGTGAATGTAGAGCATTGGGGCCTATTTTTAATGCTCGCAAAAAGTTAAAATGGTGGAGGCGTGTGGATATATTGTGCGGCGGATGTAATGGTTGGAGGAGGAAAATGGTACTTACGGTGCTTCAGGTTATATATATACTCAAGACGTTAGGTGGGTTGAAGTGTGAAAGGTGTTTGTTATCGTGCCTACATTTTAAAAGGATTTCAAATTTTTTATTTAGTAGGGTGTTTTGTGATGGATAGGTGATGATGGCTAATTTTTTGTGGAGGCAAAGAAGGCATTTTTTAAAATTTTTTGTTGTAGGCAGGTGCTTGTTTTAGTATCTCCCTGGTGATTGTGGGAGAGATATTTGTATCTCTTTTAGTTGCCATATGTACGAGGATAAGGAGGTATTGGATGCGTAGTTCCTGTATTTGAAAGAATGATTATGGTTGTGGATTCTTTGTTTCATGGTGCCCTCTGTTGCACCGATGTAATGTTTGACGGAGTTGTTTGTTTTTACCGTGGCTTTGTATATGATGTTTCTATGAAGGCATTTATTTGGTAGGAGGCATGTGCTTTTAACCCTACAATTGCATTGGTTGCAGGAGTGTGTTGCACTGTTGGTGGATGCGATTTTTTTTTTTTTTTTTTTTTTTTATTATCTGTGCCATGTTGTTTGTGCAACTGTAGCTAACCTTGAAGTTGTTTTTATTGAAGATTTTGGCTAGGGGGCTATTATTGGGGGAGTGTTTAGAGATATCGTATATCCCTACATATAGATGTATACTTATATACATACCTGTATATGTATGTATATATGTATACATTCATATATTTATACCTGTACATCTATATACATATATAAGTATTCATTCATATATATTGAAGCATTTGATATGGATGTTTCTTGATCGTTTTTTCTAATCTAGGTTCATTTTATATATTTGAAACACATCTCCACCGCTGGAATTGAAAATTTGAAAACTTTTCCTCTTTTTTTAAAAATAAATTACATTCTCTGATGAAGGTCTGAAAACCAAAAAATTAATTGTTGGTAAATATTCCTCATGGTAAAAGCATCCGCTGATGAATTTGTATTTTTACCTGTACACACACTTTCATACCATTGGATTTATTTCTTGGTTTTACCCGACACGTGTGTGTGTATGCGTGCGTATATATATATATATATATATATATATATATATATATATATATATATATATATATATATATATATATATATAATAAAAATAATTCCTACCTGGTTAAGAGTGAGTTTACCTAGGTTTCACCAAACAGCTCTTCAGGAGATATATATATATATATATATATATATATGCTGACACCCGATAGTATTAGTGTAGTTTGGTAAAAAAATAAGTTAACAACATTTATAAAGAAAAAAATAAACACCCTCAACATTGAAGCACATAGTGTGTATAATAAACTAAAAAATTCCATCTCTCAAGTAAACTTTTAAATGATGACCAATGAAGGGTTCGAAAACACTAGTGACAATTTTGGTAAATTCATCTACCAACTCCAACTTAAAAACAAAGCACTTGCCTGGAAACTTGAAAGTAACCTAATAAAATTATATTGACAACATGAGTCTTTAATGTTTAATCAAACCTGCTTAAATAAAGGACTGCTGCCTAAGCACACACACACACACACACACACACACACACACATATATATATATATATATATATATATATATATATATATATATATAACCTATGATAAATAAAAAAAGTATATGATTAACTCTACTAAGTAGATCATAAAACCTTTTGTCAGTATTATTTTTCTAGTAACATTCTCTGTGTAATTTGAGCTCTTGTTCACTTGAGCAAAAATATTTGAACTTCAATGAAGTTGATCTGGATTGCTTTCTGCTTGACTAAGTGTTCTTCAATCTATTATTTTACAGAAATTTTAACCTGGCCTAAATAAAATAAAATTGTACATCTAATAGGCCTTTTCTAATTCTGTAATGTTTTTCTTCCTGATTTTCAGTGAATTTCTATAATAAAATCATAAAGAATAAATTTACATAATACACATTATAGCCCCGTTGTATTTGTAATGCTTGTCAGAATTTATTATATCTATCCGTCTATCTATCCACTTCAATCCTCTCTCTCTCTCTCTCTCTCTCTCTATATATATATATATATATATATATATATATATATATGATGTGATGATTATTGTCTAAAGATGGCATGCCTGAAACCAGTGGTAGCAAATAAGTATCCATGCTATTAGATATATATATAAAAATTCGTATATATTTATTTATTATTATGTAATAGCTCTATCACAGATATTGAGTACTTTCCAAATTATACCGCATTTGGTTTACCACAAACCCACCAAACGTAATCGTGACAACCATACACCGTTATGATATATATAATGTTTGTGAGTGATTTTTCCCCAGTAGAATATACAGATTAAGTGCCAAGTATTGCTAAAACAAATTTTTGGTAAAAAGCACAAAATTTGGTCTTTGAATTTTTCACTGTGCTCATCTCAAATTCTTTTCACTCTGCTGTGTGCAAAAAGTAAACTAGAGTTCAACTATTTTTGCCATATTGTTCAATCAGATTGTTATCATAAAATAATATCCAACAACAATCTCTCCTGTTCAAGTTGGAAGCCAAACATCTAATATAAGAAAATGGTTTCACACGAAAAATAGCAAATACAGGAAATCTAGCAGAAACTGTTACCAATGCAGATCATGTAAATGGTTGTGCAATTTTTGCAAATAAACCTGCTCAAGCTGAATGTCGACTGCATAGCCTGGAGCCCGCAACAAGAAGCATTTGTCTCTTTTTAAACTCAGATAAAACAGAATTCATATGTTTTAATCAAGCTGCTGCCATCTCCATATTAAATGACAAGCCTCTTCAGTTTACATATGTTGGTAGCAATATTCTATCTACTGAAAGTGATATCAATATCATATGTAAGGTATCGACAGCTATTGATAGGTTAATGACTATATGAAAATCTGATTTTTTCTTATTAAATAATTGGGAATTCTTCTAAGCTGTCACTGTATTAGTACTACTGTATAGTTGCACCACTTGAACTCTAACGAAAAGCATGGAGAAAAAGCTAAATGGAAACTACACAAAGACACTGCTTGCTATTTTGAATAAATCCTGGAAGCAGCACCCTAAAAAACAGCCGATGTACGGCCACTTACTTCCCATCTCACAAATCATCCCAGTAAGACCAGCAAAACATGCTGGATGAGTAAGGATGAACTCATAAGTGATGTTCTCTAATGAACTTCTACATATATATATAGCTGTATGGTCCGATAAACAAAATCTTACATTCATAATCTGTGTGGACACTGGGTGCCATTAAGAAGACTTGCTAAGAGTGATGGCAAGAAAGTCAAGGGAATTTGTGCTGTGGACATGAAAGATTGTCTATGTATACTTTGATAAAGAATGAGAATAAAGCAATTTCCAAACCAATGTCATCATTATTATCATCATCATCAAGTCGTGCAGACAGCATGGATTTACCTGACACTCTCTCTCCCTCCGTTCCTATAATCCATTGTTCCCAGCAGGTCTTCCAAACAACATCTTGTGTCTACACAGAACTGATGTAAATAAATTATTTCGGGTCGGCCAACATTAACATATTTTTTTAGGGGTCCACAGAACAAAGTTACTTATGAGTTCGTCCTTGCTTCTCCAACAGTGTCTCACATGTCTCATATGTCTCATTTGTCTTACTCAGATGGTTTTTGAGATGGTAAGTGGCCGTACAGTTGTTATTTTGTAGGGTGTTGCTTCTAGGATTTATTCAAGATTGCTAGTAGCATTCTTGTATAGTTCCCATCTAGTTTTCCTCTATGCGTTTTGTAGGTGTCCACGTGGTGCATCCATACAGTGGTATTGACACAGCCACAGCTTGGAAGAAATTCCATTTTATTTTATGGGATGGATTACTCCTCCATATGATCAATAACCTATCAATAACAGTCCATAACTTCCCTCAATGTCTGATATGTAAAATTTTCTGTTTTTAAGAAGGATTATTAGATTGTCATTTTTAATCAATTTTTACCTTTAGATATAACATTGTTATTTACATTAGATTGGAAAACTTGATAACATATTTCTGTAAATTATTTTTAAGAATAGTTGCTTGAGGCTATTATTGTTTAGTAAGGATTATGATGAGTTACTTGAAATCATATAACTTTATGAAAACAAATGATTATCATTAAATAGAAATAATTACTTGAAACCATATAATTATTAGTTTGGTTTGGTTTGATGGCTTATCAACTATTGTAGGTTATCTAATGCCAAATCCATTTTTGTACATATAAACAGTTCTATTTCAAACAATTCAATTTAGCATAAGTATTATCTTTTGTTTGCACATAGTTAAATGCAAAAACAGTTCTATTTCAAACAATTCAGTTTTGCATAAGTACATGGTCTAGTTCTATTTGATCCATAGATAGAACCCTATGAGTTGCTACCATTCTGGGCCAGAGTAGACCTGGGAGCGATGACAATAAAAAGTTACTCCACATTCCCCAAAGCTCTAGCATTACTAGAGCCCCACCATCAGATTGTTTAGTGTCATATCAGGACACTTGTTGGTGGTAGGGGGTTACCCCTTTGCAGAGATACAGTTGGTGTATTCTGCAGCCCCGGCTGACTGGGCCAATAATTGTTAGTATTAGATTGGAATACTTGAAACCATACAACCGTGCACAAATTATTTCTATCAAATAGGAATTTTTGATATCATATAACTGTGTGCAAAGAAACTCTTAAGAAACAAATGCCCTGTTGTTGGGGCTTAGAATTCCCTATAGAAGGATAAAACGTTTTCCCCAAAGGGGTGTCCTGAGTAAAAATTATGTTAGAAAATTCGTTGTATGTAATAGGACTGTGCACAAAAAATAAAAATCTTAAAAACAACTACATAAAAAATATTGATATAAATGTACAAATGAATGCAATTTCCTAACTTCTTGGAAATTCCACAGAATTAATAAATTTAAGAGGAGCTATTTAAACCAGAAAAGATGATTTATAATTTTAAAACATAGAAATCCTTTCTTTGCAATAAATAATACAAAAATATACAATAACAATCTATATATTACTTAAAACTTGTTTCTTTGTGTTTGATTTTACCAAAGCTTCAAGATCAGTGTATAGTTGAATATTTTTTGTAGATAATGGTAGTGTTGGTACCGAGGAATCTTCAGGTTTATTTTTTTTACTTTTTAGCACTTTGTTTAAGCTTATTAGAACTTCAGAGCTCATTGGATCCTTAGCAAACTAATGTACAGTAACTTATGCTTACTATGCTACTTTGTGATTGATTTGGTTTGGTGGCATATCAATTATTGTTGGTTATTTAATGCCAAATCCTGTTTTTACATGTATATCAAATATATAATTTGTAAATACATTTTATAGATACACAAAGTTAAATGATGAAACTGTTCTATTTCTAACAATTCGATTTAACGTATATCAATTGCTTACATACAGTTTAAAAGTCAAACCGGACATTGACATAATGGTTAGCGTTCGCCAATGGCTCTAGTTCAATCCCAGGTCGAGTCATACCAAAGACTCAGAAAATGGTACTTGATGCTACCTTGTTTAACACTCAGCGTTATAAGGTAAGGATCAAGGGTAAAGTGGAGGAAAGGAGTTGCACCCTCCTCTACATCTTGGTGTAATAGCTTTCGAAAGGGGAGCCTTCAGGTCACTCTCGACTATGGTTGCCAACTTCTATTTGACCTATAGATCAGATACTACCACTCTGGGCCAGAGTGGACCTGGGAGTGATGGCAATGAAAGGGTACTCCACAGCATTACTGGATCCCCACTATCAGATTGTCATATCCAAAACATCCGTTTAATATAGATGTTATTAAAAATGATCCAAGTGAAGTTTGTTTGGTGGAGAAAAAAAACACAAGCTTTGATTACTGCAGATATTTGAAGAGCTTGACTTCAGGAGGGCCATGCCCCTAGGCAGCTCCTACCCCTTTGTCTAAAAGAGAAGAAATCAGATTCATTGTTTAATGCTTGAGGCGCCTTCAGTGTGTGTGTGTGTGTGTGTGGGAATGCTGGAGGTGACCAAGGATTTTTTGACATTGCTCCTATTTGTGTATTCGTGTGTAGGTAGGTCTCCACCTAAAAAAATTGATCATATGTCACGTCTTAGTAATGGTAGAGGGGTTAGGTAGATACTGGAGTGTACTTTGTTTTATGTTTAAATACGTATTATTAAAACTAAAATTGTCTGAATAAAAACATTGCTTGAATCAACAATATTTGCAGAAATATACAAAAATATTTATGAAATTCTTTATTTTTTTTGTAGTAATGCATACAAATTACTTAGAAATATAACACTTATATTCACCACTTAAATAAGAGTAAATTTCAGTCATCTGCTTCATTTCTTTTACTGAAGAGTTAAGCCCCAAAAGTACGTCTTCAATTATCAAAAATTCATCCATTGGCCATATATATCTTTACAATCCCCTCTACCCACTAAAGTGTCGAGTTATGACAGATGACTGATTTTTTTTTTGTTTTTCAGACTTCTCCAAACTGACGTTTGATTTAGTAAAACACTTATACTAAACTGGACCTTAGCCTTATGTCCGTCTGGTTAGCTCAGTCAAATCTTGAGTCCGTGCTTGTTCAGAATAGCCCACCCATGAAAATTTTCGTTATTTCTGCGATAATGTATTTAAAAAATTTCAATAGAAATCTGGTACTTATATTCACCTGCCAGGTAAGAGTAAGTTTCAGTGATTTGGTTCATTTCATTTTATTTATTTGTTTTTTCTTACTGTTACATTCTAGTCCTTGAAAATTATATATCGACTTAGTTACCATCTTAGTGGTTGAGGGAGGGAAAAACTGAACAAGTAAAGCGGGTGGGTAAATTGTGAGTTGACGAAACGATCTCTCATAATAGTTGTTACATTTGCACATAAATATCTCAGACTAAATGTAACAATTATCAGACTTAAGTATATAATATAGTGTAATACTCAGCAAGGTAGAATAGCAGAACATGGTTAATGAGTTCGATTCTCAGTAGATGCCCCATACTTCTGGCCTTGTGCCACATCTAAGCTAAGCTGAATAAATGACTGTACTAAGCTTTTAAGTTAACCTTTTAAAGACTATTGTATGCCTCCCGTGGTGTAATGGCTTGCAAGGTGGATTAGCAGACCATTGTAAGTTCGAGGGTGCTCCATACTTCTGGCCTTGTGTCACAGCTAAGCTAAGCTTCGCAAATACGTAGGGGTCTCTAGACAGAGTTTGTAAAAAGAAATTTACCCTTTCTTCGGTTTTAATTGAAACACTTAAATTATGAGTGTAAAATGAAACTTTTTATTTCTTTTAGCTTTTTATTTAAGTTGAAAACTGGCGAAAGGTATATATTTTATTTTTATTTATTTAAAACAGTGGAACCCTGAGAAGGGGTGGAGGATGTATCGGAGCCGTAACCGCTACTTTTCATTGTCACATATCCTGTGAGACGGCCCGAGAAACGGTGTGGGGATAGATCATCTTAACGGTTCATCTCCCTCCCCTTCACTTCACTTTTTCTCCCCTCCCCGAAACGATGAAGATAATAATAGGCTGTCTTAGTAGTAGTACCACTACCCAACATTTAGTGAGGGGTGGGGCTGCTTGCTTACCCACCCCCATTTTCTCTCCCTCCTGCCTTTCTGGCTCATTTTTTCTTAATCGACACACTTCGTCTCAAAGGTCAATGTTACTCAGTCTCTCTTCTTCCTTGTCCATTTTATTCTGTGTGCATGTGGGGGACATTCTCTCTCCTCCCCCCCAGAGAGTCTGGGGGTAGGGGAAAAGAGAATGAGACGGGTCAAGCCTGCGTCTAAGTTCTCCTTTATTTTCCAATGGCCAAACCTGATTGTGTTGGTATACTGACCCCGGTCAAGTCCTCGGTTTCACGAAAGGTGAAGAAACTCGATAAGAGGTAGCCCATTAAAATATAACTATAAAAACAACCTACACTATTTTTTAAACAGTTTACTTTTTATCCCTGGAGAAAGAAAGTTTACCGTTTACTCTAACTTGGATACCCGGATTTTACCTTTTCTCTCTTTTTTCTTTTACTCACCTATGAATATATAGTATTTTTTTTTTCTTAATATCTTTTGAGACTTCCTTAAAAATACAATAAAAAAGAGAGAAATATTTAAACGATGGAGTTATTATTCGTTTTGATTTTGGTAAGTCCATTTGGCTTAAAAAAGTGAAATGGACTCTTGAAAATCAGCTTCCTCCTCTGTGCTATGGAAATTATTGACTTGTTTGAGAATAAAAGGGTGAGTATCAGACATAAACTTACTTGCTTTATAAATTGAATTTAGTGCAATTGTTGGAACTAAGATTGTCCTCTGTTGCAAAAAAAAAAAAAGTGTGTATGCGTGGAGGGGTTTAAAATACTGAAAATTTAAATTGAGTTCATTTTTGTTTTGTTTTGTTTCTTCAACTAAATATAACAGATGAATCTCTCTTTTATTTATTTGCTGTGGTCGGGACTGTGAAATAGATATTAACTTAAAAAAAAACAACACTATTTGTTATTATTTAAGAAAATCTAAATCTTAGAAAAGTAATTGAAACAAAAAACTCTTATAATTGTTTATCGATGTCTAACATTTGATATTTATTTGTTTTTTAAATTTTAGCTAATGTCAACATGGTTTTTATTTTGAGATATTAAAACCTTTTTCTTTTTTTTTTTCTTTGATTTAAAACCAAATTATTTCAGAATTGTTTAATTTCTTTTATAAATTAGAACATCTTCAGAGTTATATATATGAAAACCAGTTTTGGAAGTTTAAAAAAATAATTTGAAATGGCCCTACGTGAAAAATTTAAACACTTTATTTATTTACAGAACTACCTGCTTCAAAGATACTTTCTGATTTTTTTCTTCAAATAAATCCATTTTTTCTTTTGAAAAAAGAAAAAAAATCTGATTACTGTTTATAGAACTAGTTTTATCTTTTGATAACTTTTCTTTATTTTCCTATGAATTCACCTTTCCTGATTTTTTTTTTTGTTGTTTTGTTTTAATCTAAACTTTTTTGTTTTAAATTTCAATAAAAGAAAGTTAAAAACTTTCTTTTATTACAAGTTTTTATTTCTTAACGCTTCGTCTTTAATTTTAAACTTAAAAAAATAAACTTTTTAAATATTAAAAAAAATTTTTTTTTTTAATTTTAACTTTTAAGATAAAAAAAATCACTTTTTCCGACTATTTTTTAAAACTTATTTATATTTATTAATTGTCTCTTGTTTAAAAACAAAACCCACACTACATAAATATATAATCAATTTTTTTTTTTCTTCAACTGTCTTCTCAACGTTTCGATCATATTATACTGCCATCGTCAGAGAGGAGTTAGTTTTGTCATCATTGTCGTCCCCTGTAGGCTACAGCAGGAGGGTGGGGACTGTTTTTGTTTTATTGTTTGGGAATTGCACTGTTACTGTGGGATGGGGGGGGGAGCACTGCTGAATTTGGAAAAAAAATGGTTGTTGGAGATTTGTAATTTTTTTTTCTTTCGTTCAAATTTCTATTTTGTTCATCAAAATCTACATGAGTCATATAGCAAGTTTGTTTTTTCCGTTTTTATTCTGTTTATAATCTAATTATATAACCACTTTTCTCGCTAGAGCAAGTTTATGGTCAGGTCGAAAAAAGGACTAACTTGTTCGCGGTATTTGAAATATACATCTTATTTTTGTAATTTTGATGGTTAATTATTTTATTTGTTATTTATACTCCCCCCCCCCAAGACAAAGAAATTTTTCTGTAGATCATGATTGGAGTAATTAATTTGTTTGTCTTTCTTAAAGAAAGCAGGTTTGTAATTTAATTTACGAAGCTCTTTGCTTCGATGTGGCACAAGGCCGATCGAATGGGGCACCCAATGAGACACGAACTCAAAAGCAGGTTTGTAATTAATATTTTAAAGGTCTTTGTGGTTAATTTAAAGAAAAAGATCTTCCTCCTAACAGCCGTCAGGGGTCGAGATATTTTCCTTTCTTTTTATTGACTTTTATTATTGAACTCTTCCTGTATTTTAAACGGTTGAAAAATTTATCACCTAAATGTTGATTGCAAGGAAAATATTTTTACTTCGTTATTTAAATTGAAATTCATTAAAAAATTGTCTTGTGAATCCATTGGGCACACATTGTAACAGCGAGCCATAATGATATCGGTGCTTCTATTTAGGAAGGAGTAAAGAATAATTCCGTCATTGAGATGATTAAAAATGTTCAGCACAAATGCAAACCCCACAGAATTATAATTCAGTTTCAAATTGTACTGAAAATTATTTCTACGTGTATTATTGCTCTAATAAAAATCTTGCGACGATGTGCCGTTTTTTCTTTGGTTATAGTTTGATATATATATTTTTTTTCTCGAATGAATTGAAAAATTTGACACCAACTTTGTCACAAAGTAAAGCTTTTTGAAAAAAAATTAAGAAAAAGTCCTATGATGAATAAATAATAAATTTAACATTTTATTGCTAACTAGACGATCCGTGAACCCATTGGGGTCCCACTATAACGAGCCATGATGATATCAATGCTTCTATTCAGGAAGGTTTTCTTAAATTTTTTTTTTTTTTATCTACGTTATCAAGATGCTAATAAGTTCATCGCAGACCCCACAAAATTATAATTCAGTTGCAAATTGAAATTAGAGCATTTTACGAGTATTATTTCTCTAATGAAAATTTCACAACGATGTATATATATATATATTTTTTTCTTTTTTACTACATTATGAAGTTAAATGATAATTTTATTTTGAATAATAAAACCATTGAAAATTTTACATCAGCTTGTCTTAGTTTTTAGGAAACATTTTAGAAACGTCTATAATAATTAAATTTGACAATTGAAAAGGAAAAAATAAACAGGAATTAAATATTCTATCAATTTTTCAAAGTGCGGGGGAAAGAACCTAAAAGGAGAAAGTGTTCAACAAAAGACTTTTTCCCCCTTTCTTTCTTGCTTGTCTTCAATCCGGCTTACGACAATGTGATCACGTGACTAGACTCCCGTTCATTTTTAAAAGCAAAGAAAAATAGTTGTTTTTTTTCTTTTTCTTGTAACTTTACACTGTCGTGTAAATTTGTCCAAAGTGGAGGGGAAATTGTTTCAACTGTCCGGGATTTCTAAATACAACCGTTTCTTTTTCTCCAAAGACCGTAAAAAGTGCTGAATACTAAGATTTGAAATTTAAAAAAAAATGGATTTAAAAATTTGATTATAAATTTATGTAATTAAATTCATTGAAAATGAATTCTCTTCCAACTGGATTTCATCTTTTATTTATTTTTACAAGAACCAGCATTTTTGTGTACGTCAAGTAACCAAGCTTGTTTAACTTAGTAGTGGCACAAGGCTTGAAAATTGGGGCACTCAGAACCGAATTCACAGACAATGGTCTGTTAATCCAGCTTGCGAACCATTACAACACGTGAGGTGTCAGATAAATGGTAATTTTACTTATATTTTCTTTTGATCTTTATTTTTAATTACGAATTTAAAGAACTAAAATTGAAGGAAACAATTAGTGAGAATTTAATAGAATTAAATTTTTGTTATTGTTTAATAAAAAGTTAAGATGACTTCTCCCCGCCCTTTTTATTTTTTTTATACTGTTGATTTATATATATTAGTTATGCACTTAAATGAACTTGCAGTAACGTAGGTCACCGACCCTGTATCAGGTGGAATTTTAGTGAGGAGTTTTGAATTTTATCCTCAAACCCGGGAAAGGGTTAGCAATTAAAGGAAAGGAAGTTTTGTTTAAATGAGATATATTGGAATCAAATTTAAAAAAAAATGGGTATAAAAAGTGAAATAAAATAAGGAAGATTTGAGAGAGGATGAGAAGGGAGGAAAGACAGTGACAAAAAGTTAGTTATGGTGTGTAGTAGAAGAGACACAGTTGTGAACTCTCTCTGAACTTTGACCGTGACATATTGTATGTGTGTGTGTGTGTGTGTGTGTTGCTTTCATCCGTCCTCCTATCATCCGATCGCACGTCAAAGAAAAGATTTTTTTTTCTCGTTCTCTTCTCGCTTTTTTTCTATTATTTTCTTTGTCACTCTCTCATTTTCTCTCCCCTTTCTCTATACCGGAACTTAAAAAATAATTGACGTTTCTGTTTTTAAAATAAATAGTTGCCAAAACTGTTTTTCATGAAAAACTCCACTTTTCATTTTAACGGATATATATATATATATATATATATATATATATATATATATATATATTCGTCTATCAACTCTTCCTTACACACGAGTGTATACAATGCAAACGTTGATTCTTGCACTGAAGATAAATTTGTGTGGATAGTTTGGTTTGGTTGTGTTTTATGTTCTATTATTAACCTTTGTGAGTTATTTCATGCCAATATTTGTTTGCACATAGTTAAATGGTTTCTAATATTTTTATCTAATACTAATAGTTCTATTTGTACACAGTTGAATGTTTTCAAGTATTGCTATTTAACATAGGAATACTTGATAAATAGTTACCAACCTAATTAGATATTAATCATTGCGCGTACTTAAATCGTTTCCAGTTTAGTAAATGATTAAATATATAACCCATAGATAGGACCCTAACAGGTATTAGCGCTCAGTGGACCTGGGAATAATGGCAATGAAAAGGCACTCCACATTCCCTAGAGCTCCCGAGCTGAAGGTTCACCATTAGATAGTTTAGTGTTATGTTCTGGATATTCGCTGGAGTGAGAGTCTCTTACCTCTCTGAAAAGGTGCAGTCGGCGTGTGTATATATATATATATATATATATATATATATATATATTGGAAGAAAAACTCAACCGTGATTAAATTGTCATTATAGATTTATTTCGGTGAAGAATATAATCTTCGCCTCTTCAGATGACATATACGCTTAATTTGAGGGTGAAAACAACAAATATGGATTACAGTATATAATTTAAAAAACATTCAGGCGAAAAGGTAAGGGAGTCTATCTCTCTAGGGGGAAATTAATAAGGACTCACTTGGTGCAAAGTATTAGTTTTATATATTTGGTTAAGTCATAAAGAATTTCCGATTCAGTACAATATGATTTATTCATGAATTGATTTCCATTTAGTAGTGTATTCGCCATTATTTTGAATCGCCTCTTGCCATTTATCAGGCAGAAACACGACGTTTTTCTTATTGTGGAATGTTGCAGCTTTTGAGAGTAGAAGTCGGTATTGAGTGTCTAATTGCGGTTTAAAAGTTCCAAATGATGTGATGATCCTACTATTTACACTGCATAACTTTTCGTCTATGTCGATCCACTGCCTTTTGCGTTGAACATTCTCATAAAAAAACATTTTTCGTTACTTGTAATGATACCCTATTCTCAAAGTTATTCCGCTACCTTGAAAGAAGACCTGTTGCTATGGTATGCAATCTTTCTTATTCTTCTCACTAAGAGTATGAGGAAGCCAAACGCCCAGCTTTCTCACGTTTCTTATCATTTTCCTATCTGGCGGCAGATTGTAGTTTGGAATATGTTTATGGTCAAGTGTTAATTCCCGAGTACTTTTGTTCGGGTTGCATTCCACCAATTCTCTTAAAGTATCTTGATCGAGGTCTGATGAGCGTCATGGTCTGAGTTAATTTCTCAATGACGTATCGTCTGAACGAAACTTTGAAAATCATCAGTTTCGGACAGTAATGACACCTTGTCATTTTAACGGATATATATATATATATATATATATATATATATATATATATATATATATATATATATATATATATATATATATAAATAAATAAATTCGTGTATCATCTCTTCCTTACACACGATTGTTTACAAGCAAATGATTATTATTAAATAGAAATAATCACTTGAAATCATTAGTTGTATTAGATAGGAATACTCAAAACCATATAACTGAAAAAAATCCCTACAAACTACACAAAAAGTAAATATACGAGGTACGCTATGAACAAAATAATCCCAGATGGGTTGATATGCCATTGAAACGAAAGGAATTAATTTTTTTTTAATTGTGTAAAACAATAAATATGCCTATTGGTTTTGCTTATTTGTTTTACGACACAGTAGAAAATATTTTAGCTATTCTTGTAACGTTTCCGTTATTCTTAAACTCACATTACATGTCTTATATGCTCATTCATTTCGTCCATTTTAGGGACGTGAAATCATAGAATAAATTATGATGTGCTTTTTTCACTACTGAAATAAGAATGACTGAAGATGGTCTTTATTTGGGTAATTTCCTGTTGTGTTTAAAGCATTTGAAAGTTTGAATAGCGTAGTTAGAACTTGATTAAAAAAAAACCAAAACGAAATTTTTGACCTAGCCTTATATATATGTGTATGTATTCAATATCGATGATGTAATATATGTAGATCTAAGTATACCGTAAACGCAGTCAACAGCGCTTGTTTTTTTAACTTTGTGATCACCCTAACTTATATATTCACAGTCCGGATATAAGTAAATTTGTCATTTGCTTAAATTAAGTCTCAAAATTACGTCGTCAATTAGCTATAATTCTGACTAATTTTTTAAATCTTTTTTCCACGACCCTTAAGGTGTCGAATTATAGCCGATGACTGAAACTTCTTATCTGTAATGTAATGATTGCATCACTATCTTTTCTCATGTAACATAAATCATCTTATTACGACCGACACTGCAAGTGTCTTTTTAAAAATTTGTGGCTTTTGTAGCTGCATTTTTATTAGCATCACCAAAAACTGACAAATTGTTGCACCACATGCCTTTTCATAAACTTCCATTTCTATTGACAGAAATAATATTTCCCATCTGTTGTAAAGTCTTCTGAAAAAAGTTGACCTTTTTGTTATGGGGTACGCTTTCACTTATGTTAGACTGTAAAATACTATTACGCCCTGTCGACCAGGCTTAGAATATGCTCTTTTCTGAAGAGAGGTACCCCACCCCAAAAAAAAGAGTGGGTATTTGGGTAAAACTAAACTGTATCTAAAAGCGAGTCTCTTATTTCTGGGGAGTGTTGAGTACGCCTTCATTGCCATTACTCCTAGGTCCACTTTGATGCGAAGTGATTTTACTTGTTACAGTTGGGAATGCTCATGGTGTAGTGGGTAAAGTGATAGACTGTGACGTCGCAATAAGCGAGTTTGAACTCTAGTCGCACTATTACGTTCATTTTTCAAACTAATACCTTTAGAATAGGTATGAACCCCCTTATCTTATGGATTAAATGATACCACTCCTATTTTTCTACAAGGATGGAGTTTGGCATTTAATAATCCAAGACGATTGATAAACCATTAAACGAAGAAACCAAATCAAACCTGTTAGGGTCCCATCAGTGAGTCAAATCTGTTTAAAACTTATTAGTATTTGATAGGAGTACTTGATGCCATATTATCGTGTATAGATTGTTTTAAAGAATTTACAATTTTGAAGCTACAACTGTTTACTAAAGATTATTATTAGTTACTTGATAACATATAATTGTTTACAAGCAAATGATTATTATTAAATAGAAATAATTACTTGAAATCATTAGTTGTATTAGATAGGAATACTTGAAACCATATAAATGTGAAAAAAATCTCTACCAACTTCACAAAAAGTAAATATACGATGTACGCTATGAACAAAATAATCCCAGATGGGTTGATATGCCATTGAAACGAAAGGAATTAATTTTTTTAAATTGTGTAAAACAATAAATATGGGTATTGGTTTGGCTTATTTGTTTAACGACATGTCAATCTTTAATGGGTTATTTGATGCTTAAATTTGATTGGCCTAATGAAAAGAGTGTTCGCCAATAGTCCGGGAGACCGGGTTCATTCCCAGGTCAAGCCATACCAAAGACTCAAAAAATGGTACTGATGCCGCCTTGCTTAGCACTCAGCACTATACGGTGAGGAGCAAGGGTAACGTGGAGCAATTCTGGGAATGGAGTAGCGCCCTCCCTTACACCTCGGTGTAGTAGCTATTGAAAAGGGAGCCTTCGGGTCACCCTCGACTACGGTCGTTAACTTTACTTACTATTCCCATCTAAAACAAATAGCAGTTATAGTTTCCTATCTAATGCTAATAATTTAAACACGATTATATGGTTTCTTGTAACTATTTTTATTTAATAGTTCATAATTTGTTTCATTGTGGTAATAGCAGAAATGGTTTAATTTTTTTTTTTAAAACCATTGTCTACATACTTACTTATATTTCCCAAAGTGAAAATCCATCACATGATTTTTGAGGTCATGGAGGCCATAAAAAAAAGTAAAACACTAACTTTGCTCCTTATCAAACGATAAGTTTTAAATATACTTCAACCACTGTAAAATTGGATAGATAAGTGTTTTGAATGGCAAGGAGACTATTTTGAAGATAATTAACATTTTATTCATTGTTGATTTCTGTCTTGGTAAATACAGCTTCAGTCTCATACCTCTTTTTTTTTTATGTAGGTGTGTGTGTGTGTATGTAATATATAATATATATATATATATATATAATGCGCGCACACTTGTACACACTACTTGCGATGGAAATATACATCGTGATTGCCACTACTTTACAGAAGAGCATGTCAATTCCGCTAAAAAGTACCCGTTGAAGCGCTTGTAACTCTTCGAGCCAAATTCATCTTTGCTGCATATGTAATAAGCAAAAGCAACTGCATTTAGTATTGACATTAACACCGTGCACTCTCTTATGGCTTCTCAAGCTTACTAAAAAATTCACATATGTTGTCAAAATATTGACACCTATTACTTGTACGTTGCTGAGGAAGGATCTGTAAAATCAGTCTGCGATTGTTTGCTGTTATGAGATCTCAATGACTACCAAGTCCAGCTGTGAACAAACAGGCCCTACTGCAAATGTTACAGACATGTTCAGGTTGAAAAGTGTCCGAGACCGAGTTCGAGTCCTACTTCCGAAGTACTTGTTTCAAGATGGAGATTTCGATTTTTCCAAACTGATCGATTTTTCGTCATCTGTTCTCAGTCTTCAACATTTACACAAATCTCTCTAAGGTTGTTTTTGATGACATTTTAAAAACTTTTTGTAAAACATTTACTTGGGTAACGTAACATCCTTCATCCAATCATTTACTGAACTCGATACGATTTAACTATGTGCAACTAAAATCTTTAATAATAAATTAGATAGGAATACTTGCTAAATAAAATTTCCTATGATAAATAGCAATACTTGAAACCATTTAACTGTGGACAAATAGAACTATTAGTGTTAGATAAAAATACTAGAAACCATTTAACTGTGTGCAAACAAATGAGCTCTGGCTCGTTTATTTGGCATTAAATAACCTACAAGAGTTGATAGGCCATTACACATCTAATTGAGAATGAGAAGCATTTTAACACTGGATGTAATAGCTCGCTGAAGACAAATGTTGTTTGGTGTTAGACTGCTAGTTGATTTTTTGGAACCTTTCAGACAAGCTTGATGAAATCTTTCCTTTATACAGATATGTGAAATGTCGAAGTCCTGGAAGGGTATAAAAGGGCAGATAAAATACGAAGGTCATTCAATAAATTAGGTGAATTTTGTCCAAGGAGTTGGTAATAGGAAGCACTCTTTAGTTTTTCAAGGAAATCAATGTGTTTTTCATCTCACAGAAGCCGGTCAGCATAATCTTTACTGACCGCTGCAGCCAGAATTTTTTCTTTATCGGTATTTCATTACATGGACTGTCTTTTCGACTCGGGGTCTTAATGGCAACCCATGTTTAATTAATTTGTAAAAAGTTTTTATACTAAAATATGCCTTTCTCAGCCGCCACAAATTTGACGAGACTTCTGTCTCAAAATCTGTTTGATTTGCGACCAATTTGAATTCTCTCAAAACAAATATTTTTGTAGGATTAAAATAATTTTTAATAAAAAGTAATTCTAAAAGAATATTCAGTTTATATTTATGGTCATATTTACCCAACCCCTCCGCTCGCGCAGGATATGACACAAGGTCAATTTTTAAACGGATTTTAACAGGTTTGAATTCAGTTTTCCTTCTCCTAGACTAGTTGCCTCACCAAGGCTGAAGAACTCAGTCTGCCCTACTATTTACCCATAGCTGGAAGGAGAATAATTGGATTCATACCTTTCCCAAGGGTATTAGTGCTATGTGAAATGCAATCAGTCTCGTCCAGGATTTGAACTCTTATCGCCATGTCCATTTCCTACGACGATCACCATTATACTACGGGCACCTCCTAATAGTTTATATTTATGGTGGTGGTTGGGGAGAGTATTTTACTTTTAAAAAAATTCCCTTTATTTATTGAATTATTATAAAGAGAAGTACACAGAACCAAGTTTGATGTCATTTCAAAATTAATGCTGAAGATTTAAAAAAAAAAAAAAAAAAAAAATTAACTCGCTTATTCCCCCCCTCTATCCCCCCTATTTTAACTTATGTTTCGAGTCTAGCTAGAGAAGCACGAAATAAACTCTTATAACCACCTGCACTGTAAAGAGTGCTTGGGTTCTTTGGCGGAGGGGGTCTCTGTCTGCTTTTTCTTGGGATCATCTTCCTTTTTCTGTTCCCCACCATTGCCGCCGCCACCTCCCTCACTTCGATGTTTTCCTGTCTCTTACATGATTATTGTTCTTTCTTTCTCACTCATGTCTGGTTTTTTACTTATCTCTTCTTCCTTTTCCTTTCAACGACGCAACATAAAAAAAATTAGCCCCCTTCTTCACCCAAGCCCCCTTCTTCCTTGTAGATGACTTTAACACATTTAGAATATCCAATCTTTGGTTTATGCCACATAGTAGATATAGTCCTCCCCACCTAAAATTGACATAACCCCCACCTTTTTTGTTTTTGTCTAGGTCTCTTTTTTTTTTGTTCTCAGGAGCTGTTGTTTTAAATCCTAAACAGCGACAATCTTTTCCTTGTTTATTAAGTTTTGCTTAACCGAGCACACAGGTCACAGGTTGCTTACAGTACATGCTCTTACTAAGTGGCCACTCACTTAAGTAGAGAACGACTGATAATTTTCTTCTTCCTCTTAATTTTCAATGCATTTCTATTACAAAATCATCAACTATGCATATACTGCCCGACCAGCATTTTTTTTTTTTTTTTTTTTTTTTTTTTTTTCGTGGGGTGTGTGAAACCCATGAATGGGCTCATACAGTATCCGCCATACGTATCACACGACTTTTGTTTTCTAAATTTGAAATTCATTTAAAAGGTTTTGATTAATTTCAGTGGTATGGCAACCCGTCAGAGAGGCTAGAAAATAGCGTCCATTATATATTTTATTTGTTGTAAAGTTGTTTCTACAGAGCTTTTTTTGCACACGGTAATATCATATTTTCTTATCTAATACAAATAATTTGAATGCAGTTATATGGTTCGGGTTCTTTGTTTAATGGCATATCAACCTTCGTTGGTTATTAAATACCAAAGCCATCCTTGTAGGACCACAGTGTTACTATTTAATCTATAGCTGACGGGATACGAAGGTTCATGCCTTTTTAGAAAGTATTATTTATATTGTATTAAGTAATATTGTTATATACTATACATATGAACATTAATGGGTATATCCCATTTATCATAAATACGTGAGGGGAGTTAATATGCTGATTATGCCGCCAGATGTGGATGCCGGGAAGCCGGTATTCATGTCAAGCTCGCTAACACCAGCTCTCCTCAAGTCTCAGGAGACCGCCCCCCAAGTTCTAACCCTTCTCAAAGGGGCTTGGTTAATCGCCGGCGCCTGAAGCCCCCCCCCTTTAAATAGGAATACCGCCGGAGCTCGAGGCATTTTTGGAGCTACCGGGCGTGTGTGGGCTACAGTCCTGTGCTCGGACCCACCTTAAAAAAGGCCTTGTGTCGTACTCTCGTGCGACAAATACCTTAATGTACTGATTCAGTAGTACACCACTAGCAATGGTTTACCTTCTTCACGCCACTGGCGAGTATTGTATTTTGTTAATGTTATAAAGATTTCCATTTAATTTCCAACATCCATTTTGGTTATTTCTCATTCAGTAACCTTTTGTTAGGTTACAGCAAATATCTGATAAAAATATGGTTTTAGGTAATTATTTCTATTTAATGATAATGTCTGCCAACAGTTATGTGCTTTCAAGTAGCAGATGGTGATAATCCTTAGTAAACAATTATATTTCAAAGTTACTTTTCTTAATACGAATAATTTACATCTATTTCGTATAGGGTACTGCAATAAAATTCGAGTAATTTCCAAACGTGCCTCTTTGACCCATACATGGGATACTACCAGATACTAATGACTCCACACTCCCCAGATCTCTAGAACTGAAGCCTCGTCATCATCAGATGTAGTTTAGTGTCATGCGAAGGGAACTTATTTGGGGGGGGGTGCCTTACTCCTTTACCGGAGATACAGTCAGCGTATTCTTAGCCTCGCCGACAAAGCGAGAAGGGTTTTGAGAATATAGAGGACATTTAAAGAAATACAACGGCACAGCTTCATGCCATAACAGAAGAGGTATTTTAAAGGTGCTTCGACTAATGCAAAATTAACTGGAATAAGTATGGCACTATTTTGAAGGAAATTAATATTTCATTGTTAATTTTCCTCTTGGTAAATACAACTTCAGTCGTGATACTTTAATATTAACGATCCTTCCTTCCGTTTATGTCATAGTGACTGTAAAAACGGCACTTTGTAGCAGAAATGTTGTCAGTGCACGTGCATTAAAATGCTTGAACAAAAGTTCTAAGTGAAGCAATGGTCAATATCTTTTTGCATTTTAAGAAGTGTGGTGTCTGCGTTTATGCTCGCCCCGAGGATTAATTTCTCAGGGGAGGTAACTATTATATACTAATTTGGACATTTCCTCGTATTTATTTTCAATTATATAGATTCTTCATAAAGAATGATTCGACATCAAACTGTCTGTTGAAGGCAACGTTTCAATGAGTAAACTATTTATTCCGTTAAAACACTTTCTGATAACTGATACTCCTTATTTTCCTTTTTAATAAAGGAATTGAAATATACTATTAATATTCATGTGTAAAACAAAACAAAACAAAACACGAGGGGGTGTCCTAGTGGTGTAATAGTTAAAGCGCTGGTCTGCGGAATTGTAGTATACGAGTTCGAACTCTAGTCGCACTATTACGTTCCCCTTTGGACAAATACCTTATCCTCCTAGTACCACTATTCTTCTAGAAGGCTGGATTTGGCATTAAATAACCTAAGAAGGTTGATATGCCATTAAAGAACAAAAACAAACAAAAAGCGCAAATTCTGCCTGTAAGGGGAGAGAGAAGTATTGACTACATTAGTGATATTAGGCTTGTTTTATTGGTTTAACGACATATATCCCTCTAATACTGAAATTTAATGCAGTAATATGGTTTCAAGTATTTTTATCTAACACTTACAATTTCAGCCCAGTCGATTGGAACTGTAAATTACGCAGACTGTATCTCTGCAGAAGGGTAAGACCCCCTCCCTCCTCCAATGAGTGTCTGGATACTACACTAAATTGCATCTGATGGTGAGGCCTCCGGTCCTGGAGCTTTCAATGATCTGGAGTACGCTTTCATTACCATTACTCCCAGGTTCAATTTGACCAATAGTTGTAGTACCTGTTAGGGTCCCATCTATGGGTCAAATAGATCTATTTAATCATTTATTATACTTGAAACCATTGAACCGTGTGCAAATAAACGATTAATATTAAATATAAATATTAGTGTTGGATAACAATAATTGAAGCCATGTAACTGTACAAACAAATGAGTTCTGGTTCGTTTAAAAATAATGTTATCTCCAAACTATTCCCTTACAACGAAATTGTCTGTGGATGACTATATGTATCACAACTCGTCAGTGTGGCGAGACATGCGAGATACTTCAAGCTGGTATCAAAACCAGGCTGACTTTACGCCAGTCGGACATCTTACTGTACAGCCATCGGTGACAACAGTGTAAGCGAAGAAATTTAACGGATATCTATTAGGTTCCTTTGTTTACATATAAGCTTAACAGCTACCGAGTGCTCAATTCATGAGAAGAGCTTTGCATTATGCGAGTGGTAACCCATAATTCCTCGTGGGAGTGTTCAATCCCCTCCCGGGGGGGACATAACAGAATTTAGCATTAAGGAACCTACAAAGGTTGATATTTCATAGAACACAACCAAACCAAACTAATTCATGCACGATTATATGGTTTGTAGTATTTCTATTTAATAATGATATTTTGTTTGCACACAGTTATGTGGTTTCAAGTATTATTTTATAATAATTTTCAAGTAGATTAGCTGTTTTAGGTTTATTGCTTGGCGCCTCAGGCGCCTTAAAAAAGGAATGCCGAAGAGCTCAAGCATTTTCGTGCGTGGCTCCCATTATAAAATGACTTCATGTCAAATCTGACTTGGTGAGAAGTCGGATAAATCTCTATTTGTCTCCTAAACGGGACCCTAACAGATACTACCACTCTGGGTCAGTGAAGACCAGAGAGTAATAACTACGAAAGGGGTTTTCCACATTACCTAGAGCTTCAGAACTGACACCCGACAACTGGATGCAGTTTAGTGTCGTACCTAGGATGCCTAATAGCGGCTGTTTTATAAGTATTCCTTTGGCATTAAATATCTCACGAAGAACGATATGCCATTAGACTAAGAAACCAAATCAATTAAAGACACCCACTCTCTTTTGGTTGGAGAGAAGAGGTTTATCTTTTTGCTGGGGATACAATCTGTGTATTTTAAGTACCGCTCACATGGCTGGTGTCATTTGGAATTCTGTGATACCATCCATGCTTTCATAGCTGAGTTGGTAAAGCAACCAGTCAGTAGAACCAGGCTTCTCCGAAGCTAAAGTGAGCTTGAGTCGACACAATCTAAAATCTCCAAACGTATGTATTAGGATATCTCCTCCTCCTCCTTCGTCCTCTCTTTTCTGTCTTCGTTCCTCCTTCACTTTTTTCTTTTCCTCACTCCTCCTTTTCCTTTCTTTTCTCCTTTTCCTTTCTTCATTTGATTCTCAAAATTTGCGCTTTTTTCGCTATTACTGCACCTCTCTTTTTAAATAGAATGAATTCTGTGGCGAATCTGTCATTTTGGGCCTTGGGTGTATATATATATATATATATATATAGTAACACTAAATGTCACTCTTTGATCCCGTTCTGTGACATTTATCGACCCTTTCGGATAGTCCCACGATCGGGGCAAGTCCTTGTGTCGTAACGTGGCCGTCGCTATAATTAATATATATCGCGGAGGCCACGGTCGTAATGGCTAAAATGATGAACTGCAGCCTCGAAGTAAGTGGGTTCGAAATCTAGTCGTACTATTGTTTACTTTCGGACTAATACCCTTGGGAAAGGTATTGAACCTCCTTATTCACACCCAGCTATGGATTAAATAGTATCACTACTGTTATCCTACAAGGAAAGCTTTGGCATTAAATACCCATGAAGGTTGATGTCATCAAAGAAACCAAACCAATTTCACGCTTGACCCCCGATATAGATCCTATTGTTGCAGAAAAAACAAACAAAACAATTCAGTTATCTTTGAAATGTATATACAAACTGCAGCGGCATTTTTTTCTGTTCCTCATGGGGGGAAAAGGAGCTGTCATCGAGAAAACATCGTTAATAATAAACAGTAATCAGCACGATGCCATTTTGCTGCAAGGTGTAACTAATTTAAATTTCAAATGAGAGGGAGGAAATGGATTATTTTATTAAAGGATTACCTGAAGTATTATAAGCCCAAAGTATTTTTCCTATCATGGTTCGTTGTAACATCTTTTATATTCAACTTTTTTTTAAAAACATAATCTCTTTCTATGACCCTGTTGGTGGGCTTAGAATACACACTTATTTTCCAGTAGAGAAGTGACGCATCAGTCCCTCCAAAAAGAGATGCCTGGAGATGACACACACGTGAGGCTCCAGTTTTTGAGCTCTGAGGAATGTGGCGTCGTTCTTTCGATGTCACTACTCCAAGAACATTCTTACCTGTTAAGGTCTCATCTATCTCTTTCTTCTCCTCTTTGTTTAACGTCCTATCAGCTCCGAATACCATTATTCTTTACTGTAATTTGATTCATATACAAACCCTACTTGAGGAGTAGTATCTGTTAGAAGCTCATGTATAGGTCAAATAGATCTGTTTGAAAATTACATGCATTGGAAAGGAATACTTGAGTACATAATAAGACTCTGCAAACAAATAATAATTATGATAGTAATAAATTTGATCACACGAATAAGTAGTATATGCACAACTCGGAATCTGTTATGGAGAATGTCATGCACAAAGATCACTGAGATTTTGGATAGAAGGAAAAAATGAAAGCAAACCTATTAAGATTACGAAATGATATCAATTTTTCTCAAACACCCTGTACATTTCAAACGATATTGAATATTTAGAAATAGCCTTTATTTTAAATAACAATCTTCACTCGTTCGAAATCTTGCGGGTGATAGTGTATCATCAACTCATGCTGACTCTTTTTCGTCATCCGTCCCTATCATCTATCGCTCCTGGTAGGTTTTCAAAATCGCATCTAATGTCAGCACAGATCTGACGTATGTCTTTGCTTGTCCGATAACACTGGTGTATCCATGTATAGGACTCCGTAAGAGAACGTCGCTTACTTCTTTAGCACTGCCCCGCATGTCTTGTTCGTTTTACTTGGATGGTTTCTGAGATGGGAGGGAGGTAGGTAGCCTTACAGCTGCTGTTTTGTGGGGTGTCACTTCCAAAGATTACCAAACACCTATGGTGGACAGTAAAATCGTACTCAGCCCGAAATTTATTAGCTCATTAAAGTTTCTAAAACTTCAGTGAAGATGAGGAAAATTGATAACATATTACTTGAATATCTAGTCAGTAACATTTATATTCACGAGTTAATTTTTCTTTTAAAAATCTTAAAACGTATACGGTTATTAAGGAACCAATAAAAAAAAAAACGACTTCAAGAATTTGTCTTCCACCCATAAACCCACAAGTCGGGTGTTGAGGATAAAATATATTTTAGGCTATATTTGTCGCGCTCATAACAGATTTAAAAAAATTCTAATGAGCTTTTCATGGTATCAGTAAAATTTTTGTAATTTTTAAAAATTTCAACTTGGAAAATAGTTAAGATGCTACCGAGTAAAATCTTTTTATTTCCTTATTTTTTAAATTTTATTTCTTTGCACCCCCACCCTGCATCCACCTCATTACATTTTAATATTCTTGCACCGTTTTTGAACTACCGGTTCTTGCGGCTATCCTTTAAATCTTACTATAAGACGACAACTAAATGTCGCTCAGTGAGGATCGAACTCTTATCTCATTTAACAAAAAAAAAAAAAAAAATTATAGTCATATATCCACTCGGGCGAGATTACCGGCTGGCAGTAAACGAACTATAAATTGCACTTGAATTTGCTCGCAGCATTTATTCCTAATTTCCCAGGAAAACCCATATAGATGTTAATATGTCAAGCAGATATGCCAACTTATGTCCCCCCACCCCGGAGGGGACCCTTTCGCTCTGAAGTCAACACGTGCTCACTATTATTATTACTGCTGGTATGACTAATTTTTCTGGACCTCTTCTTCACTGTATAAATAACAGTGAACATAGTTCAGGGAGGCGGGGAACTCCCGCCCGCCCCTCGTTCTGTTCTTCTTGGTGTCTCGGATACATTTTTTCTTCATGTATGTACCCTCGCCTCAAAATGAATCAGAACCGTCGACGAAAAGATGGCCCGAGGGTAAGGGCCAGTAATGGACAATACTTTGGGGGTGAATGGGGATGGAAGAATGGGTGATTTTGAGTTCGTGGTTGTTCTACTCGAAGTGTCACGAAGTGTTTCTTTCCCATTTTTTCGTGCACTTGTAGTTTTTCTTTCTTTTTCTATCTCTTTCTTTCTAAAAATAGTTTTTGGGTCAATAATAATTTATGCATATATATATATATATATATATATATATATATATATATATATATATATATAAACTTTAAAAAAATGTAAGTTATCGCTTATATTTGCAGTTATTTACTAAGCTTTGCTCACATGTGGTACAAGGCCGGAAGTGAAAGGTACTTAGTGAGAATCGAACTCGCTTGTAATCGTCTGCTAGTATTTATTTTTGAATAAAATTTTAGATTCATCACTTAAGTCTAATTTAAATAAATCTGTACATAAATAAGAATATCTTTTTATTGTTTAGGATTTTTTATTTCTATGACCCAGAAATTTATTTTATTTCAGATTGACGGACTTTTCGAAATAGCTACTTTGTTATAAAGAGTTAAGAAAATAATGGTTTATTTTTCTCTCTTTATCCTTTTTTCTTGAGGCTTGGTTAAGCTCTTTCATCCGTAGCTTCGTAAAGATTAAAAGAGATGACAAAAGGACAGTCTTGTTTTGTTAAAAAATTATGGCTGCTTTTTTTTTTTTTTTTTCCTTTTTTAAAAATCTTATTTCGATTAATTTTACTTAAGAAATATTATTCTAATTGGGATATTCTTTATTGAAATATACGGGTCCTGTTTTTATTACCGGCTGGCCCATATTTATTTTAAAGTCCTTTTGGAAATGCCAAAAAGTCGTATTCAATAAAAATAATTCAATAAAACTGGATACTTAGTTTAGAATAATCAAACTTGTCTTGATAAATATTAATTTGATCGAATTCATTTTAAATAAACGAGTATTTGCAAGGTTTGGGAGAATGCTTTAAAATTAAGGAAACATCTAATTAATATTTTGTTTATTTATGAATTAATTTTTTTAATTACCTGGATTTAACAAAGTAAATAAATAAGATATATATTTAGACGTGAAAATTAAATGTGTCTTAACTTTTTCGGTTGACTTTATGAAATGTATTATTTCATTGATAAAGTAAAATTAGATATCTGAATTGACAAGTAACGTCTTCAAAATAGATGAAGTAAAACGTGTGTGTGTGTGTGTGTGTGTCTTTACTTTATACAGTGCAGGAGCACTTGTCATTGCAGTAGTGTTCAAAACGTGATTTGTATACACAGGAAAATGAATGGACATTTAAATCCCCAAAACGAAAACCTCATGAATGGAAGTGTTAAAAATTTACCATGATAAGGCAAAAATTTTCGTTATTCTCTCTTCCTTTGACTTGACAATATTATTGAACCGTAAACAATATTCCTCCTTTCCTTGGGGAACAAAAAATAAAACAATCCTATGCACCGATATCATTCTTCGAGGATTTTTTTAATATATATTTAAAAATTAGACACATTGTCTAAATGTTTTTTTTTGTTGTTGTTGTAGTTATTTAAAAAAAAAAAATTTAAAGACAATGTGATCACAGAGACTACGACTAAGTATGTACGGTTTTTATAAAGGTATACTCAACGTACGTACACTTTTAAGAAAGAGAGTACACACATGTGGTATAAAAGAAATAATACCGATTTCACCTTCTATACACACAGAAAGAAAGAAAGATTTTTTAGCACACTAGGAAAAACCCGGTTGGTCAGCCAAGCAAATAAGACTGCCACTCGACTGGACTTAGGATCTCCTTATTTATTTATTTATTTTTTTCGGACTCCCTCGTTTTAAAAGAGGTAATACCATCATGACCTCTTGAGGGGAGATAGAAAAAGAAAGAAAATGCATAAAATCTTTCCGAGGTAGGTAGTTTATTGTTTGTATACAATCTTTTTTTTTTTTCTTCGTATTTTTTCTTTTTCTCTTTTTGCTTTCCCCGATAATTTCGTCCCGTTTGCTAAAAAGGAGGTCATATTCTAAATTTGTTACAGGGAGAAAAAGGTAGTCCCTATCGTTCTTTTTCTTGTGGGCTGAGATATTGTCTTCATTTTGTTTGCAGAAAGGGAACCAAAGAAAACCCCTTTTTTCCATGAATTTATTTTTTATTTGAAAATCGTCCGAATATTATTGAAGGGAAAAAAGACTAAATCCTTGCAATGCTCTTTATTAGACATTTACCGAGCCTTTCACCAAAAAATAGTACCCTAAAAGACCTTTTCTTTTTGCATTTAACTAGGGGTCAATTCCCACACATAGTTTTAGTTTCTTTATTTAAAAAAAATGTCATTATTTAATAAAATACCAAACCACAAAAATATTTTAAGAAATGGATTATTCACTTCTCTTTCTCTAGGAAATATTTTTCTTTATTTAAAAAAGTAAAAATTTAAGTGACGACTTTTCGAATTATTTTTATATATTTTTTAGAATTGATTTTACTCTACTTTTTTGTTGAGTCTCTCTCTCTCTCTCTCATATATATATATATATATATATATATATATATATATATATATATATATATATATATATATATATATGTGTTTGTGCATTGTTTTAAAACTTTTAATGACACTTAAAAAGACCTTCAGGAAAATATTTCGAAGAACAAGTCTTGGTTTTGAAATTTAGTATAAAATAAAAACTGACCTTGTGTCAAGCTAAAGTAAGTTTAATGCATACCTGTATGCATTTTTAAAAAAATCTATACCCCCTCCACATCGGTGAAGTGACAGATGCTCTTTAAATGTAGAAAATTTAGTTTTACGACAGACAGTCTAAAATAGCAGACCATTTTTGTCTATGTATAGTAGAAATTCTTGACGGGTTTGGTGAGGAATGTTTAGTCATGTAAATTAAATATCTTATCTCAAGTCGGACGGAAGATAAGCCTTTTAAAAGCAACGAGAGAGAAGTATAGGTTTTATTTTTTATTTAATTTCCCACTATAGATTGAAGTATCATAATTTTCTTTCTTTTTATTATTTTATCATTTTATTTATTTATTATTTATTTTTATTTTTAAGTAGCTTAAGTTCTCAAATTAAATTTTATTTGACTTGTATTTTTTAACTTCAAATGAAGCGGGATAAAGACTACCCCACCAAAAAAAAACTTTGACTTTTATATTCTTTTTACTTCATACTTAATCTGTCTGGCACAAGACCACAATTTAATGAGTAACGGAAATTGACATTTTTTAAACAAAAATCGACAGTTGACCTAATGAAATAAATGAATGAAAGGTTTATTTATTTTTGCTAAAAATAATTCATAATGAACTTAAAATAAATTTAATGTTTTTGTTTTTTAACACGTAACTTAAAAGAGAACTTTTTGTAATTTTAAACTAAATTTGTCTTTTTGTATTTTAGAATTTCATTGATATTTTTAAGAGGTTTAAATTCCTTAACTTGTAAAAAAAGAAAAAAAGTTTTTATTTTGCTGAAAATAATTAATAATGTACTTAAAAATCTATTTAATGTTTTTTTATTTTTAGTTCGTAACTTAAACTTTTCCGTAATTTCAAATTTTAGTTTTTTTTTTATCATTCCCAATTCCCTCACTCCCCATTTTGCTTTGGTAAAATTAATTAATTTCTCTTTTTTTTCCTTACGTCTGTGAATAAATAAATTAAAATAAGTTATTTAAAATTTTTTTACCATGTTTCATATTATGTATAGATTTTTTTTGTCAACTCGAACGCCCTAAAAACATTTTGCGAGAAAAGGAAAACCATTATTTCTGTTTCTAAGTGCGGAAAAATCTTGTCTGTCTCTGAAAATCGACAAAAACTTTCTTGCTTGTTTAGAGACCGGTTTCTGGCAAGGTGGTCACGTGATCAGGCACTTGTTTTCTTTTTTTCTTTCTTTTTTTCCAACCTGCCAGATCTGAGACTGTTTTAAAGACACTTTCCCCCTGGAAAATTTGATGTCTATCTTTTTGTCCTTCTTGACAGTCTTAAAAGATAAGACCTTTTTTTTTTTCTTTACTCTCCAAGTATATATATATTTGTGTGTGTGTGTGTCTCTCTCTCTCTCTCTCTCTCTCTCATATATATATATATATATATGAGAGAATCTTTTTTTTTCCAAGATATTATTTGTAATATTATTGATGATAATGTATTTTAACAGTTAATTATTCCCCCCCACTTCACTTTTTTCAACAACTACTGAACTGTGGTGGTGGTGGTTTTCTATTTCATCAAAAAGAAACAACCCCCCTTTTTTCTTTTTCTCTTTCACTCTCTTTTTCTCTCCCCATCTCCCTTTGTCTCTTTCTTTTAAGCCAGACTGATCTTATCAGTAGCAGTCACTTGGATAATTGCCTTGTTTAGTTTCGTTTTCCTCCCTCCACTCCTTTTTCTTCTTTTCAAAAGTAAGGATACATTTACTTTTAAGAAAAAATAAGAGGGGGGGTGTCTTGTAGAAAGACAATGTTTCCCTTTTTAATTTTATTTTTGTTTTAACTATGCTTTATTTTGTAAACTCGTTTTATTTAAAACTTTTTCACTGAAAATAGTTTAAAGTTGTCAATTCTCTTTAATAATCTTTTTTTTTTCTTTTTTTTTGCGAATAATATAAAAGTCACGTTATTTACATTTTATTATTTTTTTTTTTACTTTTGCATATATTGTGAATTCGTTTTATTTAAACTTTTGATTGAAAATATTTCAAAGTTGACAAATAATTCTTTAAAAAAGATTTTTTTTTACCGTACCTCATATTGCGAATAATATAATGTAAGAGAAATGACAGGTTGTGATTTTATTATATATATAATATAAATTAATTTTCGGATGAAGCATCCTAACATCACCTTAAAGATGGTTTAACAAAAAAACCGAATTGTAAACATTGGCATTATAAATTAAATCCTATGAATATATTTTTTCATGTTCTGACTTTTTCCATTTTTTTAACTCCCCCCATTTATATATGTGGGTAGTTATGAAATTCATCGAAATACTTTTTTTTATTTACACTTTATATTGTAAACTCGCTGTTTGAAAAAAAAAACTGAAAATAAATGATTAAAAATGATAAATATTTAAGAAAGATATTTCTTTAAGTGTCAGAAACTAACGTTTATAAATAAAAGTAATGATAATTTTTATGTTTTTTAAAACATCTTTTTGACTAAATGAAAATTAAAATGCTTTTGTTAGACAGATTTAATAGCTTGTGTTTTTTTTTGTTTTGTTTTTGCTTTTTTTCCCCCCCAATTTTAATTAATTTTTTTTTTTTTTCAATGCAAACTTTAAAAAGAGGAATGAGTTTTTAATGCAGATAACGCATTGAAGATCTGTGACTATAAACATTTGCATTATTGTCGTTTTCGGTATTAAAAAAAGAAAGGGAACTTTTCTGTTTTGTCGTAAAATGTATTAAAATCATGACACAGATGAAAAAAAAACCCCTCCCCCCTCCAATAACGTTTGGAAGTTGCTTTTTTTTTTCCCCTTTCTTTCTTAATAAATTTTTAGATCAAAACTAGTTGGAGTGTCTAATATTGCATCATCGCTTTTTCTTTCTTCCTTGTAATTTCTTTTAAATAATTCCTATTTATCTATTGCTAAAAATCTCATGTTTGTATGAAATAACCTTTCACGCTTTCCTAAAATAGAAGCATCAATATCATCATAGACCGCTATTACGGTGAGTACCCACCAAACGAGTACCCTAGGTCGTCTCTATAAAAGTGATGCGCTTACTCAGCAAAGTATTTAGTACTTATTTGCAAAAACTACAAGACCTGTCAATAATTTCACAACAGGAACATACATATATATATATATATATATATATACGCACACACACACTCTCTCTAGTTGTTTTATTTTATTTTTTTTTTTAAAGAATAATTCTATTTATCTATAAGGTGATTCTATGCACTGATAATAATAAAAAAAATATTCAACCGTTTGAAAATGGCAGTTAAAATATGTCCATAAGATAATAAATTTTTCTTTTAGAATTTGAGAAAGCTTTTTGTTACATTGCAAAAAACTCGTATTTAAATGAAATTTACTCCCCTATCTTTTTTTTTTTCTTACGTTAGAAACAAGGATCAAACACCTTTCAATAGTCTGCGAGATTTAACTCTTTAACAATGGCTCTTCGTCGAAGTGCCTAGTCATGGCAGCTTGTGATTTACCAAACTTCATCGTAAAGTTATAATTATGGGACACCCACCCAGTTAAGGCTCGAATTTGATACAGCAGTAAATGTTCTGCTTGACAGGTTCGCTATCCATTACTTCTCCATTTATTGCAATATGAAATGGAGTAAAGAATATCTGACTGAAAAAAAAAACCCTGAAAAATAGTAATAGATAAATAAAATAAAATAAAAATGAGCAAAAGAAAGTAAAACAAAATCGGCGTCTGGTTGACTGACAAGGGACATAATTACGAGTGGGGGTGAGTTAAGGGAGAGTTTGATGTCCGGGGCTCCCAGATCGTGTTTACCAGTTGAGCAATTTCAGTAAGCAGAAACACGTGCTTGTAGAGGAAGTACCAGGCCTGTGCCTTGTATACAAAGTCTTTCCGTACACAACAAGCACAATAGACTCAAGGGATTGAAAAGTAAAATTTTCCATGGCGTGCGGTGAGGGGTTAGACCGGCAGATTATGCAAACCTGTTCATTGTACAGCCCTTGAGGTGCTTAAAAATTTAACCTTGTGTCTGACTCGTCTACTAATTCATAGTTGTCCTCAAGCTAGGGAAGAATTAGGTAGCTTAGGAAGTGGTCGTGGTGTAACAATTATCGTCGTTGAAAATGGAGACGGCGATCTGAGTTAAAATCCTGATCAAGGCTCTTTGCATTTCAGTGCTAATTCTCTTGGAAGGTATGAATCCAATTTTCTCCCCAGTTAAATTAAGTAGTAGGATAGACTAGGCTCTTTAACCTTGGCATGGCAACCAGTCTTGAAGGAAAAAAATCTGAATTCAAACTAGTTGTACTACTTTTAAGAATTTGACATTAGCATGAAAAACAGCAGTTCTATTTACTTATGATTTGAGCATCTGCTGAGGATCAGTGTAGTATCTGCACACTATGAATAGTGATCTATATATGTGAAGATTATATATATATATATATATATATATATATATATATATATATACTAAAGTTTTAGATCTATTTAATCTTCAAATTTGAATGAAGATGTGTGTACAACTAAGCAACTTGAAAGGGATGATTGTGTATATAAAAATTGACGGCATCCCAACATCTAGATTACTGCTGAGATGTCATCTTGTTAAACTTGTGCAAGTGTAAAATCTGTACTCATCAGACTTGGCTCCTTTCTAAACTGAAAATTTATTTTAAGTTTTGAGGACATTAGGAGCTCTGAAGGTGCCTCAACCAATGAAGTGCTTATTGGAGCAAGTGTTGAATACTAAGGGAGACTATTTTGAAGACAACCATTCATTGTTCATTTGTCCTGGTAAATACCGCTACAGTCTTGATACTTTTTGAACACATCTTATTCACATGTATATACATATACCAATAAATAAGTTAATGAAAATGATTTCCAGCATAATCTCCTCCCTTGTCAATGCATTTAACATTAATCATATTGATCAATCATTGTGTGGTGTAGTTTTCAGATCAAAATTCTGCTAATTACTGTCAATTTACAGACTTATTTGACCCGCCTTTTTTTTTTTGTGTGTGTGTGTATATATATATATATATATATATATACTCTCACACGGTAACCAAGTGCAATTGACTGTCTATACATTATCCTAACTTAGATGTAACTGTATATATGTGCCTATATAGATATTTACATACAAAAGTTCTTGCATTACACACACTGATTTTGTGTGTGTAAATAAGGAGGTAGACAAGGGGGGATATATTATTTTACAAGTGACTATATATAGTATCAAAAAGTAACATGCTCACAGTGGGTGTCTTACTCTTTCATATGTACCTTTTTATGATTTAAGAAATAAAAGTTCTTGAATATTTCCAAAGAATTATTTTTATTTAGTGTTTGCTGTAAACTTGTAATGGTTGTCATTATTGGAAATGGACACTACAAACTGAGTTCAAATCCTGAAAAAGGCTGTTCACATTTCACTGAGCTCTAATACCCTTGCAAAAATTATGAATCCTTTTATTCTTTCTCTAGCTATGGGTAAATAGTAAGGCAGACTGGGCTCTTTAAACTTGGTATGACAACTCATCTAGAAGGAAAACTCTGAATTCAAACCTGTTAAACTTTACTTCGAAATTGACCTTGTGTGTAGCATCCTACTCGTGTGGTTGGTTGGTTGGTTTTTTTTTTTATGGCGTATCAACCCTTTTCAGGTTAATTAATTCAGAAGCAAGTCATTTTGGTTTGGATTTGATTTATGGCATATCAACCTTTGTAGGTTATTTAATGCCAAATCCATTTTTATACACATAAAGTTCTATTTTAAATGATTCAGTTTAGCATAAGTATACTGTCTAGTTCTATTTAACTCCTAGATAGGACCTTTTCAGGTGCTACCACTCTGGGTCAGTGAACCTGGGAGCGATGGCAATAAAGATGTACTCCGCATTCCCCAAAGCTCCAGCATTACTGGATATTCATAATCAGATTGTTTAGTGCCATTATCCAGGACACTCGGGAGTTTTACCCCTTTGCAGAGATGCAGTTGGTGTATTCAATAGCCCTAGCTGACTGGGGCACTACTTGTGTGAAGATATATATATTTATACACACACACAGTGGTATAAGCGTCACTTAGTATTTCACTGCTTGTTTTGAGCTAAAGGGTTATATGTGTGTGCACGTGTATGCATGCACAACTTAGTTTAATGATCACCTAAGTGAGAAACTGACAGTGACCAAGCACTGGAGACTCTGTGTCTATCCTTACATCCATTGATGAAAGTAAATATACTTTGCAATCTGGTGCCAGATTGAGCCACCTGACTTTGTATATCAACCATAAAGACTAAATTTTCAAAAAGGTCAGATATATTGAATACTAGCTCACCTAAGGATTGATAGTATGAAACTCTGAATCATGTTTTAATTAGTTTTTGTCCTTGTGATATTTCTGTGCATTAAATACTGAAGATTTTATGGGTTAAAAAGGCTTTTAGCTTTAAATTTTTATAAGTTTTATACCTGCTCTACAATAATTACAATGAGCACTCTTTTCGTGCAAAAACTTTGTTTATTTGCAGTTCTTATATATAAATCACACGCACACAACATATATAAGTTGGCCAACTTTAGTCTAGAGTGACCTGAAGGCTCCCTTTTCAAGCATGGAGGTATCAAATACTTTTTAAAATTTTTTTTTTAGTATGACTCAACCTGGGATAGAAGCCAGGTCTCCTGGACCATTAACAAACACTAACCATTATGCCAGTGGGCTGGTAAGAATATATAATACTCATATAGTGTGTGTGTGTGTGTGTATATATATATATATATATATATATATATATATATATATATATATATATATATATATATATATATATATAAAAGAGCGAGAGCAAGCATCTTGATTTGTAAAGATCCAGTAAGGTTTTAGAATAAAAAAACATTTTAAAAATTCCTGTTTTGGCCCTTTGCTTAAAGGACAGAAGAATAAAATTCAAGGTGTAAATAATTGTGTTTATAATATATATAGGTTATTCAAAAGGTTTTAAGCCTCATTCAGAAAGAGCCATGACTGAATGTTTTGGTTGTGGCATCACACTGCCATTTATAAAACTCAAAAAACAAATTCACATTGCTGTCTCAATTTCTGTGCAAGTGAGACCCATGCAAAGAGGAAAAGTATGTAACAAATATAAAATCTGTGAGGTGTAGAACTTTTTGAGCAACCATCACACACACACACACTTCAGTTGTATATTATTGACCCAATGTGATTATTTTCCTCATAAACCATTTGATTCTCCAATTTAATTTTTTTTCTTTGCAAAATCTTATTGAAATATAAATCTGGTACCCTTATATATACTCATAACCAACAATATCATTCAGTTTAACACATGAATAAAATTCTAACCTTGTTCTTGCTTTGTCAGCAAAGCTTAGAATAAGCTGACTGTAACCCACCCAAAAAGGGGTGTCCTAGGATGACACTAAACTGCATATAATAGTAAAGCTCCTATTGAGCTCTGGGTAGTGTGTGGAACTACTAGTACATACCATTAATCCCAGGTCCACTCTGACATGGAGTGATAGTACCTGTTAGGGTACTAGATAGATCTGTTTAAAAATCATATTCAATAAGTATACTTGATTCCATATAACTGTAAATTACTTGTATTAAGAAAAACTACTTGTGGCTACAATTGTTTCTTATTAGTTACTTCAAAGCTCATAATTGTATGCAAACATGATTTTTCGTTGAAAAGAAATAATTACAAGAAACCATGTAACTGTATGCAAGTTATTTGTCTTCCATAGGAATATTTGATATCATACAACTGTGTGCAACAAGACTTTTAAGAAAGTTTTGCTAAATATATAAACATGAATGTACAAAGAATTTTCTTATCTCTTAGCAAAGAATATATCTGTTTTAAACTTGGAAAAAATGCCACAGAAACATATGGAATGCTTCAGACTGCTTTTCAAGCATCTTGCATGAATCAAGCATCAGTTTTAGAGTGGCATAAGAGATTCAAGGAAGGCAGGGAGTCTGTGAGGGATGATGAGAGGTGTGGGAGGAGTAAGGAAGTCAATACACCACAGTTGATTGGCCAAAGGGTTAAGGTTACTATGTTGAGTTTTTAAGGGAGTTCAGGAAGAGATTCCGTTGAAAGAGGCCAGCACTCTTCAAATCGGGTCAGTGGCATTTCCACCAGGACAATGCACCAGTCCACAAGTCCTTCCTTGTCACAGACTATTTGACAAAGATGGGCATCAAGACAGGTCCTCAGTCTCCCTATAGTCTAGACCTTGTTCCCTGGGACTTTTGATTATTCCCTAAGCTCAGAGGCTGTCGTTATGAGACAATTGAGATGAAAGCGGCTGTGACGAAGGCCATTGACATGCTCACACAAGAGGACTTCCATGGGGCCTCTCAGAAGTTGTTGGAACGGTACAAGTGCATTACAGCCAGAGGAGATTACTTCAAAGGGGACTAGAGTTTCATGTGTGTACTATCAATAAAAGTGCCTACATGATCCTCGTATAAAGTTTCTGCCTCTCTTTCTCTCTCTCCTCACGTGTGTAAGTACCTCTTCATTTCTATTGCTCCCAGGTCCACTTTGGCCCATCTATGGGTCAAATAGAACTAAACCATGGTTTTGAGAGTTTACTAAATTACTTGAAATAGAACTGTTTTTGACATTGAAACTATATTCATGCTAAATTGAATTGTTTGAAATAGAACTGATTATTTGTATAAAAATGGATTTGGCATTAAATAACCTACAAATGTTGATATGCCATAAAACCCAACCAACCAACCTCACGTGTGTGTGTGTATATACACACACACACACACACTACCAAAGAGAAGCTTTGTGTATGTATCTCAATCATGTATAGATTTGTCATTATTGTCTGTGTTAGTTGGCTTTCTTGAAAGAACTTCAGTCACGTAAGCCAGCAGTTGTCAACTAGTGTACCTATATGAACAAATCTCTATCAACATTTCACGTTAATCTATATATTGGAAGATGGATGTCATCTATATGATACCTTTCAGCTTTTACATCAATCATTTAAATGTGTATTCTCTTATAATATAGAAATTGCTGTGTGTGCTTGAGGCAAGGTAAAGAAATAGTTAGTGGGGACGGTGAGGAGTCATTTCTAGGTCATTGTTTCACACAGAGCGCAAAGTTTCCTATAACCCTCGTAATCTATATAAAAAAATCAATGCGTATGTGTGTGTGTTATCAAATATTATGACTGTAAGTTTGTGTGGTAGTTATTCAAAAGCTAAATCAGGTAGTAGTTTGAATTCTGCCTGAGGTTGTTAGTTCACTTTTCGTTTCTACACATTCCTATGCACTTTCTACATCCTGTCAAAAAGAGCTTTGAATAGGTTGTATCTCCTGCAAGACTTCCTTTTCCAGAAAAAAAGAAACACAGTATCTTGGGAATGATACTAAACTGCATTTTATCTGTTGAGGATCCAGTTCTGGAGATCAAGCGAGTGTGGAATATCCCTTCATTGCCATTACTTCCAGCTTGTCTCACTCAGAGTAGTCGTATCTGTTAGGATTCCATCTTTGGGTCAAAATGTCTGAAAATTATTTGTATTCAATAGGACATAATAATAATAGTAATAAAACAACTATACAAAAATGTTATGAATATGATTCCCTAACTTCTAAACATAAAATAACCCCAGACGAGTTGATGTGCCGTTTCAGATATCTTGACACTATATTCTATTATATTGACTATTGAAGAAGAAAATGGATGAATAAATACTTAGTTATAAAAATATTTTTTCTAAGTTACCTACCTGCAATATGAAAGTAAAATGCTGTATATTTTGTTTTATTTCATCTGTTCTTGTATCGAAGTTACCAGGGTAATGGATGACACCCTGAGTTTTATGTATCTATTTACCTAACCTTCCTCACGAGCAAGATGTGACACAAGATCAATTTTTCAAGTGGACTTTAACAGGTTTGAAATCAGTTTTTCTTTTCTTAGACCAGTTGTCATACCAAGGTTAAAGAGTCTGCCCTATTTGTCCATAGCTAGAGAGAGAATTGTTGGATTCATACCTTTCCTAAAGGTATTAGTGCTATGTGAAATGCAAACAACCTTGTCCAGGATTTGAACTATGGTTGCCCTGTCCATTTCTTATGATGATAACCATTACACAATGGGCACCTCCTTGTAGGAATAATGTCCTTAGCTAATTTGCTTACATATAGGCATATTTAATTCCACAAACCCAATAACAAAGGAACATTTCTTAAATATGTAAGTTTCTCATAAACTCTTAACTTCATCAAATAGGTCTATTTACTGTGGAGTTGCCCTGCAGGATGCTTCCCAAGGGGTAGGTACTAAAAATTGCTTGTGTTCCATTGCTGTTCTCCCTTCATGGAGTACCTCAGACATCAGGCAATAAACTTAGACCTTACTACTTTTAGGCAAGAGGACGAGAGCTGACTGCCTGGAGAGAGGGCCTGCTGGAACTGAGTTGATTGATTTTTTTTTTTTTTTTTTTTTTTTTTTTTGGACCACCTGGAATGAATGCTCGATGGAAGGATGATAATCCAGATCAACTACCCCACCCCCAATAATGTACAGTGCTCTGCAGAAAGCAAGCCTTCCAAGAGGTGGGGGCCAAAAATTGCTTATGTTCTGTTGGCATTCCCTTTCAGGACTGCTCTGGTAAATAAAACTAGCCCTCTATGCCTTTAGGGCAAAGAGACGGGTGCTGCCTGGGAGGAAAGGCTCCATTTGGAACTGAGCTGCTTTTATAATAGCTTATGGAGAGTCAAAGTTAGAATGGGAGGTTAATTTCTGGGAGAGAGAGGAAAAAAAATAAGAAAAAGCAGTGCCAGCTGACCTGAGCAGTGAGGCCAAAGCACTTGTAAGTCAGTGAGCCCTGAGTGAATGACTATTGTAATTAAAAATAATCTTCTGTACAGGTTTAAAACCACCGGAAATAGATGTGTTCCTCTCTCCAACACCAGGTGGAAGTAAAGGGACAACTTGGGTTTGAAAGTTAGTTGGCTCGGAGATGTGAAGTAAAGACAAGTTGAATACCAGCCAGAGACAATGTAAAGAGACAAAAATTATGAGCCCTATGTTGAGATGAGCTCTGAAAAGGAGTCTACACCTGATGTGCAGCTGTGGCAACAAAATCAGCAAATAAGTGTTGGAGCTGCAACACAGTCAGAAAGATAGTTCAAGGTCTGTCTCTGTCCTCTTTCTTTGCTCACGATGTGTTGTTTCTCTTTGTCCAGCTAACACGATTGACTCAGCTTTAATATTCTTTCTTTCTCCTCAATGACTGCTTAAAACGTGTAGTAGCGAATTAACTTTGTTAGTTAACTGGGACAGGGTTTCTGTGTGTTTGTCACTTTTCCCACAGCGAAGTTACAACTGTACATTTGTGTGTGTGTAATGGTACAATGTCCTATTTGGTGCAGTAATGTTACAACCTTCTAATATGAGACCTGTAGTGGTACAATATATCATTGAACCATATCTTGAAAAGAGATGCTAAGTTCCTTTTGATTATAAGATTTTACTTGACCTGTTTCACACTAAAACTACACTTGCCGTTCACAAAGTTTAGAATCCCATGCAAAGAAGTCAGACTTCTTACATTCTCCCCCTCAAATAGGGTGTGTTCTGGGTAGGACACTAGATTGCATCTGATGGTCTTCATTTTGGAGTGCCTGAGCTTTGAGTAGTGTAGTCATTCCTTCACATCTATTCCAGATATACTCTGACTCAGTGGTATTACCTGTTAAAGTCCCATCTATTGATCTTTTCAGAAATCACTAGTATTAGACAGAAATACTTGAAACCATATAACTGTGCAAACAAATACTTATTATTAAGTAGGAATAATTACATGACATCATATAATTGATTGGGAAAAAATTTAGGTATTAAATAACCCAAGAAGGATTGACATGCCTTAAAATAATGTATGTTGGCATACTACAACTACACACCATATACTCAACTGGCAATTGAACTTAGTGCAACCAAATGACTTATGCTAAATTGAATTGTTAGAAATAGAACTGTTTGATCATTTAACTGTGTGTATCTACAAAATGTGTTTACAATTTGTTTATCTAATATGTATGTAAAAACAGGATTCGGCATTAAATAACCAACAATTGTTGATTTGCTATAAAGCCACACCAAAGTTGATTGCCTGGTCTCGGGGAGTCTTTCTTTCCTCCAAGCAGTATCTGATGGACTGGGTTGATTGCTCGAGGCCCCATGAAGGGAAGTGCCAAAGGGATTGAACAATTTTGGGAAATGGCCATGTACAAATATATATATATACTCACTATGAAATGAGTGTGTGTCAAATCTGACTTGGAGGAAGTTGGATAAATTCATACAACATCATGCCTATTATTTGTATAATTTTGTTTTCTAATTAAGACGTATTTCCGTAATCAATAGATATAATTTTTGTATGTACCTATCATTCAAGACTTGTTTTATATAATATAGCTGCAATCCATATGTATTTATTGACATAGATATTCATTGTAAAATATTTTTGTCTAATGACAGTGCTATGAGAAAATTTTAAAGTATTTAAGCTTCACAGAAGAACACTACATAGAGAGAGGAGCCATTAGCAAAAAAAGGTTGAGAACCATTGGTCTATAATCACATGACCAAACATTGGCAATTCGATAGTCGTGATTATCTATGCTTTTGTACTAACAAGTGCAGTTTTTATAATTAAGAAATCTAATATTTTAAACACTGCAACTACTGAAGTGTCATTAAGGTGTGACTGCAGCATGGATCCCTTTGAATCTTTCTTGGCATCTGTCCCTATTGACCATAACACTTGGTAGGTCCCCTGAAGACAACATCCTGAAGTGTTAAACCAATGATAAAGATATTGTAAGATTTACCAAAAGGAAGATAAGTTATGGCTATTATCTATAGTGTTGCGTCAACAAGAATTCTCAGCTCTAGGTTAAATAGTATCACTATTGTACTTGAGCCCAGTCAGTTAGAGCTGTAGAATACACAGACCGCATCTCTACAGAGGAGTAAGACCCCCCCCTCAACGAGTGCCCTGGATATGACATTAAACAACTTGATGGTGAGGCTCCTGTAATGCTGGAACCTTGGGGAATACAGAGTATGCCTTCATTGTCATTGCTCCCAGAACCACTCTGCCCTGGAGTGGTTGCACCTGATAGGGTCAAATAGAACTGTTTAACAATCAAACTGAGTGCAACCAAATGACTTATGCTAAATTGAATTGCTGGAAATAGAACTGTTTAATTATTTCACTGTGTGTAAATAAATGACCAATGTTTGAATTGTTACTGATACATAGCAATACTTGGAACCATTCATCTTTGTTGGCTTATACTCAATTGAATTGTTTGAAATAGAACTGTTTGATTTTTGTATGTATGTAAAAAAATGTTTACAAATCATATTTAATATCTATAATATAATTTATATAATGTAAAAACAGTATTTGGCATTAAATAACCAACAATGGTTGATATGCCATAAAACCAAGCTAAACTACTGTTCTTCAATGAATGGTTTTACATAGATAACCCACGGAGGTTGATATTCCATTAAACTAAACTTAAATAGCATTTTTTAAATTTTGAAATGAACAAATATTGAGAATTTGATAGTTTTTCATCATCTGTATTTTTTTTTACTTTTAACAATTATGGGTGTTAGAATTAAGATAAATCTAATATTTTTAATAAAGTGCAACTAATGAGGTGTTCTAAGCAATGATAAAGATTGTAAGATTTGCCAAAACGAAGTCATATTTTTTCTATTAACGACTGTGAGGAGGGGTGCATATGGGGTAACTTACAATTTACAAGTCAGAAGGGAGGAGGCATCAACCAAAAAACTAAAGTTGAGAATAATGGGTTTAAAAGGTATCGACCTGTAACGAATTCTATGACGAGATATTAATGTAAAGAACAGACAGAAATGATTTAAAAAATGTTTTTAATGTTAATCTGATCGTACTGCGCAAGTAAGTACTTGGTTGTAGTAGTTTTTCCTTATATGGTCATGATAATGAATGATGGGAATTTGTTTCTTTCTTCGTCCTTCTCTTCTATTTTTTTTTTTTTTTTTTTTAAACACCCGTTTTGTTTCTTCCTCTTTCATTTTTATTGCTTTTCTTTTTTTTATCCTTCAAACAAGAAAATTTGGGCAATTTTTTTTGTTTCTCGTTTTATTTTCTTTCAGTACTTTTTCTTCCCACCCTTTTTTTTTTTTTTTTTTTTTTTTTTTTTATAACGGTGTTTCTTGTAGTGAAAATGAAAAACATGCAATTACATTTTGCTAGAAAAAAAGTCTGGCAGATCAACCCAGTAAAAAAAAACAAACTTGCTGTAAATGCGTATGAATGATCTAGGAAACTCATGCGGTGTAATGGTTAACGAACAAGATTAGCAGATCATTAGTAACGAGCTTGATTCTCACTGGGTGCCACATCTTGTCTTGTGCCACATCTAAGCTTAGTTACTGCGATGACAATAGTTGAAACAACTTCTTCGGTAAAAGATTTATACATGAAGATACTTCAATTAAGTGTCTCGCGTGGTGCAATGGATTGCAAGCTAGACTAGCAAACCATTACAAGTGAGTTCGATTCTCACTGGTGCCACAACTAGACAAAACTTAGTAAATTACAAGCATTTTCAATTAAGTGAATTAAAAACTTTTTTTTTTTTTTTTTTTTTTTTTTTAGTATAAAGTGAAAAAGTTTTGTCAAAGAAAACGTACGTTATTTAAACTTATATTTTAACTTTTGCATTTTTGAAAAAATAAAGTAACCCCCTTTTATATGTGACAAAATGCAAAAATAACATTTAAGTAGAGTTTTATTTATTTATTTTTGAATAACTAGGTCGATAAAAATTCAATGGACTATCTATTTATCTAATTGTAATTTTGTAACTTTTTTTCTCTTAATAGCTCGGTCATCTACAAAGCGACCAACGGTGTGAGCGTAGGAAGTCTGTCGCGAAGTGACTTAGGGCCGAGCGCAAAGTCGTGCAACGAATTCACTTCTGTTCATAATTACACAAACAGTTGAAGAAGAAAAAACAAACTTGTAGAATCCTGATAATTCGTAAAAGCAACATTTAATTCTTTCATACACATAGTAATTTAAATCCTCTCTGTCTTCACACACCTCGTCAGCAAGGCTTAGAATACGACATCTATTCCACCTACAAAGAGTTAAGATACTTCCCCCCCAAAAAAGATGTCTGAGGTGTAATGGTAATGAAAGGGGTACTCCACACTTCCCAGAGCTTCAGAACTGGAGCCTCACCACCGGCTGCTGTTTTGTCATACTTTGTGGGTGGTGCGAGGCCTTACCTGTCAGCAGGGGAAGCAGCCAGCGTGTTTGTAAACATCGTCAGCAGACTGCTCAGAAAATTGCGTGAATCTGTAATGTGATCAGAAAATGTCGAAATCATTCATGGCATTAATTTTAGAATATTCTTTTATTAAAAAATTTTTTTTTCTTTTAAATTTACAAAAATTTGAAGACTTCTTTTAGAATGATATCAATACCCCTCAAGCGGTTTTTATTTTTATTTTTTCTTCCCCCGAGCGGTCTTAACTCCCCTCAGCAGTCTTTATTCCCGCCTCCTAGTGTATCTGCGTGGCACATCCAGAGAGTATCATAAATGTTCGCCGTGTAAGATAGAAATGAATGTTTTCCATTTTGAGAATTGGAATCAAGAAATGATAAACTTACTATTACAACCAAAAAGATGCCTTTTTTTATACAGCTGAAAGGGTTGCACCCCCCCCCCAACAAACAGGAAAGCAACATGGACATGTTAGTTATTTTAAATTTATACCAACACCTCTACTTGTTCTACTATTTGCAGGTTACCACCTTTTCATCAGGGCTTAAGATATGCTAACTGTATCCCTTGCTGAGGAGTAAGACTCTTTTAATACAAAAAGTGTTCTGGTTATAACATGAAACTTTCATTTGTTGTTGGGGCTCCAATCTTGGAGATCAGTGGAGTGTGGCGTATTCCTTCGTTGCCATTACTCTACTATTCCCAAAGTGGTAGTGCATATTAGCGGCACAATTATAGCTCAAATGATTTTTTGTATTTGATAGGAATACTTGTTACCATATAGTTTAAACTATTTGTATCAAGAAAAGTTACTTGAATCTATGATTGTTTACAGTTATACCGTTTCATGTAACTAATAATAATCCTAGATTATTAGTTACATGAAACGGTATAACTGTTCGCTAAGTCAGCTGGTGCTGTAGAATACACGAGTGTCCTCTGGATATGACATTAAACAATTCGATGGTGAGGCCCCAGCTTTGGGGAATGTGGAGTACCCTTTCATTGCCATTACTTTCAGGTTCGCTCTGACCCGGAGAGGTAGCACCTGATAGTGTTTTAAGTGTGCGAACAAATGACAGATGTTGATTTTGTGGCTGTGATATAGCAATAATTGAAATCATTTAACTGCGTGCAAAAAAGAGCGCTAGCTTGTTTAAGAATGTTTCCTACAAAATGCGCTTGCAAATCACATATTTGATAAATATGTATAAACAGGATTTGCCATTTGATAACCTACAATGATTGATATGCAATCAAACCAAACCCTATAACTGTGTGCAAACAAATGAATATTGTTAAATAGAAATGATTACTTGAAACCATATTATCAGTATTAGGTTAGAATACGTGAAATTATACAACTGTGTGCAAATTAGTTGTATTAGATAGGAATACTTGAAACCATACAACTGTGTGCAAAAAATTCAACAGCTCTATAAAAAGATGAAATGCACAATGAACGCAATTCTCTAATCTCTAGGCATAAATTCACCCAAGACGGATTTATATGCCGTTAAAATCACTTAATCAGTTCTTGCGCCGTCCTGTCGGCTGGGCTTGCAAAGTACACCGACTGCTTTTCTGCAAAAGCCATCTTCACGTTGGAACCACCTGTTAGCCGTGGGTGGTGACTCCAAATGCCTGGTGGTTAATAGTTCCGTGATCCGCAACACTTCACTTCGGCCCTTACTTGGGCGAGACGGACGGTCGGAGAGGCCCGATCCGATCAGTCGGCTAGTCATGTCAAGCTTTAGCACTTATATAAGTCCCAACCATATTCTACAATTTGCTCTTATGGCAAGCAAAACCCTTTTTATCTTGGTGGCTGAATGTCAACTGCGTCGAGAGTAACAGTTGTAAAAAATAAAAAAAAACAAGATTTGGCATCAAATAGCCCATGAAATAACCGACATTAACCCTTGCAAGTTTTTCTCATTAGTTTTAACTGGAATTTCACTGAAATCTAAGTGAGAGAAAATTTCCACTGGTTTCTTCTAAATGTTGCTGATTTTTAAAAGTTCTCGATTCTTCCTCTCATCTCCTGTTCCCTAAATATCTTTTCCAGGCCTAGAATTGGTATCATTGTTTCCGTACCCCGCAGCTTTTTCATCTTTCAGCAAGATCTTGGTATCCGTCTATCTTTTTGCTGTCTTTTATTTTCACTCTATAGTCTGCTGGAATGGCAAAATCCGCACGATAATTTCTTTTCTTGTTAATTAACATTAGATTTAGTCTTCTGGCCGGGACTTGGCATTCCGTTTCTATCTTTAAGAGGTAGATAATTTTAACAGTCATTTTCTAAGAGAGATTCTAGTTTGTGCATATAGCATTTGTCAACATGTTAAAAATTTAATCTTTTGCTCAATTCCCTTTCCCATTCATGCATTCCTTTTGTGCCAGTTTGCTGTATTCACTTATGTGATTAACTGTTTTATTAGTCACCATATAACCTACACTTGCTATTATCAATTTTTGCCTTCATATTTACTTCTTGCGAGTTTTTCACACTAGCTCGGATGGTTTTTCACTGGAGTCTGAGTGACAGCAAGTCTCCCCAGTTCTCTATGACTTTTCTAAGTATCCTAGCTGATCTTAGCCGTGCTGTGGTCTTGATGGGGTAGATTCTTCCTCTAATTTCCATTTCAAAATTCCAAATCAACAAATTCTTTCCTACAAAATGGCAACATCTGAATACAGTGATACCTCGAGATACAAAATCCCCTCCGGGAAATTAATTTTGTATCTTGGAATTTTCGTATTATTGGACAAGATTTACCCTATAAATGGCGTAATTCGTTAGAGCCCCAAAAGCAGTCGTATAAAGTTTAAATATTTTACCGACCCGAAGGAATATGTTCGTTAATAACAACATAGTCATTTACATAAATGTTAAAAAAACAAAAACAAAAAAAAAAAACAATGAAAAAATAAAATCAATGAAAAATAATAATAGAGGTTGTTACGAATAATGTCACTTTACCTTTCGAGTCAGGCACTTTTGGTTTTCGTAACTTGAATATTTTTTCATTAAATGGGACGGAAATCTTTTCGAAGCCCGTTTGTTATTCTGAATTTTTTGTATAATGGGGTTTTCCTAAGTCGAAGTTCCACTGTAACTGTACATACCAACTTTTCCTTATAAAACCCACGTTAAGAGAAACCAGTTTTCAGAAAGGAACAAGTCACCATTCCGATTGTGTATTGGTCACCCAAGACTTACGCACTCTTTTCTACTCAAACAAGAGGAACAACTAGAGTGTATAATATATCAAACACTGTTAAATATTTTAGCATAAAAGTTGTCTAAATTTCTGAGACGAAGCGTGTTGATTTTTATCATTAAGGGTTTTCGGACTATTGTCTTCATCTTTATTATTATTATTATTATTATTTCCATCTTCACCTTTATTGTTATTTCCAGTGGAAATAACAAAGATGAAGACAATAGTCCGAAAACCTTTTAATGATAAAAATTTAGCATAGAATGTGGTGATTTAACCCTCAATTAGATAACCATTTTTTTTTCAACAGAAATAAGGACCTATTTAAGAATATCGAAATGTCATTTTGTCCTTGAGAAAAATAGACTTATACCAAAAAATATATACATAAACATGATCAATGCCATATAAAATGATTATTAGAAAACAATCCCAGAGGATTTTGATATATTATTGAGAAGTTCTCCACGATATATCAAAATCCTTTGGGATTCTAATGAGGTCAGCACATAACATTTCAGTTGTGCTATATACTGTTTCTGAATACTGTGTTGCTTAATATGGCAGCATCAAATTTAGGCATATATCCTTCATGAAACACTGTATGTGTTAATTTAGCTGAAGTTTGTGTAGATGAGCTGGTATCTAAGACAAAGCCTGGTAATTTCTTACTTTATTTTCACTGTTGTTAATGAACTTGTGTACTGTATGGTAATAGTTTTTTTTTAAAACTTTTTTTTAAATTTGTAAATAAAGCAAGCAGGTGTAAAAAAAGAAAAGAATTTTTTTTAAAGGGGGACTTAAAATTAAATGAAAGTGTATCTGGGTGCTAAAGAGGGTGGAGCTGGAGAATCTGGGTACGAAACGGTTGAGGTGTGTGTGTCGTGGGAGAGAAAGAATTGAGACTGTTGTTCGTAATCATTGATTCTGGCCAACCATCTGCTGGGGATTTTTTTTTGACAATGGGACAAAGAATCTTTTCATTTTCTCTACTCAGTTGTCCCTGTAAATTTTTGTCTATTCTTTGGACACCTAAGGACCCCATTGTCATCGCAAATCATACCAGGGTGACAACCGACAATACCAGTAGTCATCAGAAGCAGCATCAGCCACCAGGTTTGCAGTTGCTGCTGCACGGGTAGCAGCAGCACACACGCACGCACGCACACAGATGCACACATTTTTATTTATACATTTAAACTCTTCAAATATGAATTGTATGAATTGGCGTCTTTTTATATACGATACTTAAAGGTTATTTCTTGATTTGTTTTCAGTCAAATAGAGCAGATGGCGTTACTTGTATTTTTTTTTTTAAACTGAGGGAATTAAAAGAAAAATCAAAACGTAAATGTAGAGTACCTGCCCCCACTCATCACATCTGCCTAGCTTATTATTATTATTCTCATACCGGTCAAACTTTATCAATAACATTTGCTTTTATTCCTGATGACTTAAAAAAAAATTAATGCTTTTTTTTTTTTTTATTGTAAAATCATATATATATGAAGTCTGTGTGTGTTTCTCTCTCTCTCACACACACAGAACATGCGTTGGAAATGATTCAATTTGAGAATATATAAGAGGATTCTTATAAATCTCCAGGAGTGCTCAAATTATGATTATTGATATATAAATTTATAAATATCATACAGAACAAATTCAAAACAAATTTGCATAAAAAGTGCTCAATGCTATTTGAGCAGGTAGGTATAAAATCTAAAAAAATATAGTTATGAACACTAGAAATCTGTTACTTGAAGTTGCATGTGGGGTACACAATCATCAGACAGAAATGTGTTTTCTCACCTCATATCAGTCTCATGACTATAGGTTTCATATGATGCCATATCAAAAAGAAGTTTCAGAAGTGCTTTGACCGATAAAAATTTTACTGGAATAAGTATTGAATAACAAAGAGACTATTTTGATAATGATTAATGTTTCACTCATTGTTCATTTCTGTCTTGGTAGATATAACTTCATTTTTGATCATATAATCTATACTGTTTTGCACGATCATGATTATCCTGAACGGCATAACCCATTACAATGTCGATTTTCTATCCAGAACAGCATCATTCCGACGTAACATGAAATAAGCACGAAATGCTCTTTTTTGTAGCAATTCTAGATTCACCAGTCTCAAAAATCGTTTCAGCAACAAACACATGGTATGTACTGGTTCAAGTCATGATTGTAACTTATCGTATGTGATAAAAATGTGCTAAGACAGCTTAGATAGAGCTAACATTACCACTTTCCTAAATTCACTTCCGCACAGATAAGTTTTAAATGTGAGCGGTATTTCTGTATAAGTCTAATTTCTTGATCTTTTTCCAAAGCTGTACCTCCTAATCGCACTAAAACGGCTAAAATTAGGGCTTTTCTTTCAGCGATTGTTAGTGAGTTTGATTCTCACTGGTTGTCCTCTTTCTTAGTAAATCTGTAATGAGTAACTTCTTGTGGTGAGTAAGCTAATTTTGCTGATCAATTACTTGTAGTGGGTTCAATCCTTACGAAGGACCTATTTGTGACCTAGTAGCAAATGTATGCTCCTTTTCTTTTTGTGACACTGGAGACGGGAGGGGATTAATCAATTGAAAGAAAGTAGACGAAAGAGTAAGGGCTGTACTCTTAAGAAAACCTTAATTGCTTGAATATTATTTGGACAATGAAAACATTTGAAAGCCTTGAAGATAAAAATGACTTCGACAAACAACCGGCTTCGAGCGGAAAATGTTTGGATTGTTTCTGAGATTGTCAGAAAAGGAACAGATTTGTTTGCATTAAAAATGATCAGGAAGGTCTGATGAGAAAATCTTAATTGCTTAATATTTTATATACAAGGAAAATTTTGAAAGACCCAAAAGATTGAATGACTTTGATAAACAGCCGAACTTGGGCAAAAGGCCATCTCGGCTGCTTATGAAATATCAGAAAAGACAAAATTGTTTGCATTAGAATGTCTGGGTGATTGATCTGATTGGAAAACATTGGTTGCTAATAAGTTTTCGTACCCCCCCCTCTGCCTGCGCATTTTGAAATACTCCAAATTTGGAAAAGCTGTTTTAAAGAAAATTGGAAAAATGGGAAATTGACATTTAAGAATGAAGATATAACTAATTTGCTATAAACCAGTCAACCACCACACCGGTTGAACACCGGGTCCAATATAAGCTTGGAATTTTGACATTTCGCAATTTGAACCACCGTCACTGTTGGAATTCATTCGATTTGAGAAACCTCTTGAACCCAAGGCCTTGGTCATGACTTTGAATACTAAAAACTTGACTTACTGTTAGACCGCTTACAACTGTGTTGCATATTTCACTGTCACTCTAAGAGAAAGGTTAAAAACCATTGAATTTGTTACATTTCTAACTCGTGTTAACAGTTTTTTTTCTAGCTGGAGAATTATTTAGATGAATAGGTCAATGGCCATTGATTACATCACTTCAGTGACTTCATCAAGCAACTTTCTCACCTTCTGTGCTCAAAACACAACGTAGACAGAGGTGGATGGTTGTAAAGAACACGGTCAAAGCAAATGGAACTTTGCTTAACAATACTATACCAGCGGTGACCCCCTCCCCACCTTATCACATTGCTGGTTACCGATTGGTTAGGTTCGACATAGAAAGTTTATATAATTTAATTTTTGAAATGCATGACTTGACTGATTTTAACGACATGTCAGCACGTTTAGGGTTATTTTATGCCTAGAAGTCAGGGAATTGTGTTAATTGCATTTTCATATTTCCTTTTTTTGTACAGTTTTATTGGATAGAATTAATATAGTTGACCCACAAATGGAGCCCAAACAAGTACTACCACTAAGGGACAGTGGACATGGAAGTAATAGCAATGAAAGAATACTCCCATTCCCCAGATCTTTAAAGCTGGCTCCTCGCCATTAAATGCAATTTGGTGTCATATTCTGACCCCCTCTTTTTTGTTTTAAGGGTGCGGGGGTCTTGCCCCCATCTACAAGAGATACACTCAGCGTATTTTAACAACAGAGTAATTTAAATGTCCGAGTTACTCCAGTAAGGAAAAATGCCGACAGAACTAGGACAAGTTTTTATACACCTGTCTCTTCGGGAGACTCACTTCCTGTGTTCCCTTGTTTTAAAACCGATCTTGTGTCAAATCTCGCCAGCCCCCGAGGTGGGCAGAGAGGTTTGAAATTTCGATGACCCATACTGAAAGAGTGAAAGGGCTCGTGCCATAGTATATCTCCGTTGGAAGATGAGTAAATTTTGGTAATGAATTTAATTAATTGCCCTGTAAGTTGAACTCGTGAACCATTACGTTATGGAGGGCGACCACATTACCCTACCCTCCAGTCCCCGGGGATCTAAATCGAAATGATTTTTTAAGCCGTCGAAACTAGTGAAATATTTATCAATGTAATTTACTATGTTTTTCTTTCTTTCTTTCTTTCCGTTTCGTTCATTTCTTCCTTCCTTCAACTTAAAGGGCTTTCCTGCCTATAAAATAGCGCCTCTCTCTTTGCATTACCAATATACGTATTAAAAAACAAAATTAAGAAAAGTTTAAAAAAAAATTAAAAAAAAATGTTTCCTACCTTTTTGGTAAACTTTTTAATTTTGTGAAAATCTTTTTTCAAAATTCTAAAATTAATCGTTTTAAAAACTCGAGTACATCAAGGATTTTCTATACATTGTAAGTTTAAAACTTTGCTGTTTTGAAAAGTCTATTTTTATAAAAATTTATAACTTGTGATAAAAATTATTCAAATTCTTGATAACGGAGAAAATCAAGGAATGTTAATTAGAATCCGTCATTCCTTCTTAAATAGAAGCCTCTGGGCCAGAGTGGACCTGGCAGTAATGCCAATGAAGGGGTACTCCATACTTCCCAGATCTCCAACACTAGAGCTTCACCACCAGATGGAGTTAGTCTTCCCTAGGACACTCCCCCCCTATTTTTTTTGTGGGGGGTATCAAACCCCTTGTATAGTCGGCAGGTAATGTCGACAGGTTTCCGAGATATTTTTTTCATTTTAAAAATTCTCATTTAAAAAAGTTGATGCTTTAAGGTTTTAGATTTTGATTTCTAATTAAAATCAATGTGACACTGTAAAATAATAGATAATATTTTTAAATTAAAAAAAATTTAATTTAAAAAAAAATATTTTTATTTATTCATTCAATGTTTACACTTCCTTTTTTCATCTTATTTTATTTCGGTTGATTGATGTTTAATAGCATATCTATCACTGTGATGAGTTAATGCCAAATCCTGTTTTTATATATATATATACACACACCTGCCCATTGGTATAATGGTTAGTGTTCGCCAATGGTCCAGGAGACTGAGGTCCAATCCCAGGTCGACACATACCAAAGACTCGAAAAATGGTACTTGATGCCCCCTTGCTTAACATTCAGCTTATAAGGTACAGATCAAGGGTAAAGTGGAGCAATCCAGGGAAAGGAGTAGCACCTTCCTACACCTCCGTGTAATGAAAAGAAAGCCTTTTGGTCATCCTCCTTTCTACTTATATGATTTGTAAGTGAATAGTTTGTAGGTAACTTTATTTTAAAACGAGTTCAAGCTCTTTTGTTTGCATCCTGTTAAATAGTTTCAACGATTGCTGTTTAACACTGGTTAATACTGGACATTGGCATGATGGTTAGAGTGCTCGCCAATGGCTCGGGAGACCTGGGTTCAATCCCAGGTCGAGTCATACCAAAGACTCAAAGAATGGTACTTGATGCCTCCTTGCTTAACACTCAGCAATATAAAGTAGGGATCAAAGGTAAAGTGGAGCAATCCAGTGAAAGGAGTAGCGCCCTCCTCTACACCTCGGAGGCGTAGCAATCGAAAAGAGAGCCTTCAGGTCACCCTCGACTAAGGTCGCCAACCTTTTATTCAATTTCATGTTAATCATTTGTTTTCACACAGTTAAATGGCTCAAAGTATTGCTATTTAAGAATACTTGGTAAATAGCAATACCATCTAATACGAGGAATCTGCATATGGCTGTACGCTTTCACCTAACTAATAATAATAATTATAATCCTTAGTAAATGATCGAACTGTATCATTTGATCCATGTGTGGTACCCTAAAAGGTACAACCGCTCTAGGTCAAAGTGGACCTGAGAGTAATGGCAATGAAGTAGTATTTTACATTTACCGAACTGCAGAACTGAAGCCTCATCATCAGATGTAGTTGTCATACACAGGACGATATTCAGCGTTTATCAATTTAGGATTTAAACCTAATGGAAAAAAATCAATTTAACAATGTAAAATAATAGAAAATAAATTTAAAAGATTTTGAAATATTTTATTTAAAAAAAAAATTAAAGGGATTTTATTTTTTTTTTCTCAGCTTTTTTAAAGTCGTCAGTCGTGTTTTTATTTTATTCTATTTTTATTTCTAAGAAAATGATTTTTTTTTCTCTGCGGATTTTACTTTTGGTGTGAACAGGTGCTGCGAAAATTAACACACACACACACACACACACACACACACACACACACGTGTATGTGTTATCTTTTTAATGCAGGCGTAGGTATAGATTTCTTTTCTATTATTGTATTATCTTTACGTAATGCTTGTATGTAGTGTCATCAGGTGCAATTTTTTTTTAATAAAAAGGATATGAATTCCACCTACAATTTATTTATTAAATGAACACTTTACATAAACATGATTCCACTTTTTCTCAAGCTTTATTTTTTTTCCTGATAATTGGGTATAAGTAGAGTGACCTGTTTACTGTGGAATGTGATAAGTTTTACTTACTGTTCTATAACCAAATCCTGACCTCTTTGCCAACATAGACCATACTCTTGGTTGTATGCCATCTCCAATAAGGGGTGTCCTGTGTATAACGCTAAACAACAGTATCTGGGGGTGGTGGTATTACTCTTTCATTGCTATTACGACCAGGTCAAATTTGAATTGGAGTGGTAGTACCTCTGAGGGTCTCATTTATGGGCCAATTGAACTGTTTGATCATTTAAGTGTGTATAAACAAATGATTGATGTTTAATTGAATTATTAGTGATACATAGCAATACTTATGCTAAGTATACTAAATTTAATTGTTAGAAATAGAACTGATAATTTAACTGTGTATATCTACAATTTTTTTTTATATATTTAATATATAATACATATAATATAGATATTTAATATATATCTAAAAACAGGACTTTACATTAACTAACCAACAATGGTTGATATGCCATATAACCAAGCCATATAATGGACAAATGATTACTGAATAGAAATAATTACTTAAAACCTTTTATAATTATTAGTATTAGATCGGAATACTTGAAACCGTACAAATGTGTGCAAATTATTTGTATTGGATAGGAATACTTAATATCATAGCTGGAAAAAACAAAAACTTTTTAAACAACTACACAAAAATATGAATGTACAATGAACACAATCCCCTAACATCCTGACTTAAAATAACCTCAGACAAATTGACATGCCGTTAAACTCAATTAATATAGACGAGTATCCAGAGTAGAACACTAAACTTTTGTTGAATAGAAAAGGCATGAACCCCTCTCTTCTCCCTCCAACAATTGGTAGATAGGAAGGCAGATTAGGTTCTTTAGTCTTGATATGAGATGGAAAAACTCTGAATCCAATACCAGATCATGGCATATCAATCTTCGTGAGTCATTTAGTTCTTAAGCCATCCTTGTAGAATGACAGTAGTGGTACTATTTAACCCCTAGCTGAGGAGAGAAGGGAGTTTTAGCCTTTTCCAAGGGTATTAGTCCGAAAGTGAACGTAATAGCGTGACTGGGGTTTGAACTTGCTTACTACGATGTTGTAGTCCAGCAATTTAGCCACAACGCTACCCTCTTGTTTCTAATACCAGGTAACCCAGTACTATCTGTATCATGCCAGGACTGCATCTGGTGGTTTCAAATAACTAATAATAATAAGCAAATAATTACATTATTCTTAATATAAGTAATTTAGAAGGTGACAAAGAAGTTAAAAAAGTTTAAATATAAATTGTTAGAAAGACGGTTGCATCGTTTTTGAATTCCTTGTAGATGAAATTTAATATTCATCCATTTGCTCTGTAGATATTTTTGTGCTATTTAGATCTGGTTCGAACGAATGTGTTTGTGAGCGATTTAATGGATCTTGATAAAAAGCAGTTTTATTCAATACAAAATAGATACTAATTAGCCGTTTAAGACAACAAGTTTTAATCTGCAAAGATTTCAGCTTCTTTTGTCAAGTGCGCTTGAAGAAAGAAAGAAAGAAAAAGAAACTCTAAACGACATGTGACTTAAAAGTTTTTAGCTGATTACTAAGATTAGGGCTGAGATTAAGTTTCTATCATAATGTCAAAAGATAAGTGGATTATATTTAATCTGTTCTTGATTTTCATTTACTTACCTTTTTTTTTTTTAAATTTTTTGTCCGGCTTTGATGTTTAACCTGTATTCTTGTCTTCAAAGCAAATGAGTGATTGGTCTAGTGGTTAGAGTGTTCGCCACTGGCCCGGGAGACTGGGTTCAATCCCAGGTCGAGTTATACCAAAGACTCAAAAAATGGTACTTGATGCTGGATTACTTAACTATCAGCATTATCAGGTAGGGATCGAGAGTAAAGTGGGGCAATTCAGGGACAGGAATAGCGTCCTCCTTTACACCTTAGCTAATGAAAAGGGAGCTCCTTCGGGTCGCCCTCAACTACGGCCGCCAACTTTACTTTTAGTTACACACATACATACTGCGTAAGAAATTATTAACGAGGTGACAACTTTACATTTTTTTTTTTTTACCAAAAACTACAAATTCGAATTTAAAGAAATTTTCACAGAATTATAGCAAATTATATGCGCGTGTTGTGTAAAAAAAATGTAAGGTTCCGTAAATATACACAGAAACTACGATCATTTATCTAATCTCTAAATTATAAGTGTTCTAAATTATTACCGATGGTGTAATCAAAATCCATGTAAACAAAAAAGTAGCGCCATAATTGTTTCATATACAAATTGTTGTGGATACATACGGTAACCAACATGAAATAAATAGAAATCAACAAGTAAACAATTCAAAATTGTTAGTGGCGCTGGTTAATAAGGGATACGTAATTCTTTTATTGAAATGACTTGGATAAGGCGATGGTCAATTCGTTGCTTCAGAATGCACCACTAGTTTTCAACTAGGCATTAGCCTGGGGAATTAACCAGCCAGTTCATCTTCCGAGGTCCACAGAAGCTTAATTGTTGCAGGTACTCCGTAGTTTTATACGCTGCATGCAAGGGAGCATTATCTTGTATAACTATGGTTCTTCTGAAAGTAACGCTTTGCTATTTTACCTATGGTTCAAAGTACTCACTTAGGAAGGCTATATAAGGAACTACAATCATTTTAATACCGTCAGACACTTTCCACGAACCAACCATGATAGCTCTGATAATACTAACCCAAATCATAATACCTCCTCTTCGTTGTTGGTGTCTCCAGCATTAATGACGTTCGGTGATGACCTATTCTTTGCTCCAACCATTAGGGCCAGCACGAGATTCTGTCTTCTGTCCATTTCAGACGTTTTGTACGTGTCTTCTTGTTAGTGGAGGCGTTGTCACCAGCCTCATTGATATCTCGACCTTTTTCAGAAGACGACATTAAGTCGTTCTGGGCACAGTCGTTTCTCTATTGCGCTTGAAAACTTCCCGTTGGTAAAGCTTGGGTTATTCAGATCTTCACGTTTAATTTGTAACGGAGAACGTTGGAGAAACAACCCTCGAGTGACCCTTATCAGCCTTCTTACGTAAGTTAATAGGAGCCGCAACATTTTTTTTTTTTTTTTCGCAGTTTGGTGATATTTCCCAATTATTTCGGATATTTCTAATGTTGATTTACTTTTTCAGGTGTTATATCGGACTTCTCAGAAGTGGTCATGCCATATTTGCAACCCATAATTGCATGATAATGAAGTCACCCATTGATGATCTGGAACTTAAGGAAATGGCTGCAGTTTATTTACACTTGCACAGAAACTTACAATTTTTACATGGCATGCGCATATACCCGTTGTCATCATTCTGGGAAAATTTCGTAAATTCCAACATGTTTTTGTGCAAAATCGAAAAATGTCACCTCGTTAATTTTTTTCCCCAGTTTATATAGGCATTTATAAGAAAACGTGCACTTTTTATCGGCAATATTATGATTTAATACGCGCCTTTTCTTGTAAAGTATGGATGATCAAAGGTGAACAATCTAGTGGGGTTTTTTTTGTTTGGATATATATGTATATTTTCTGAAAAGGTTTCTCCCGTGAAGCGCCTCATTTTTTTCCTTATATATCGGTTCCTTGCACTCCTCTGTAAAAAAGATTGTTCAAGGAAAAACCAATAAAAAAAGAAATAAATAAAAAAAAAATCTAAAAGTATTTGTGAAATATTTCTCTAATCAAATTTCTTACATCAACAAAATCTCAGTCATCTGCAGTGAATGGAAGAGTTTAATCTATGGATGTCAATTTGAAACCTAAAAAAATTTAAAAAGTTTAATCTTATTTTTTTTTCCGTTTTTATTAACCACATCCTTAAAAAATTAAGCTACGAAAAGGAATGAAGAAAAAGGCCTTAAAAAAAGCAATATTATATCTTATTTTTCCGTTTTTTGAACTTCAACAATAAGTTATCCTCAAGCTGAAAATAGACGAACCGTTATAAAAAAATGTAAACAAAATCTAATTCTCTATGGAATTATCTTTTTAAAACTTGTAAAAAATCATTTACCTGCACCTTCATTAAGGGAACCAAATGAACAAAATGATTGAGTGGAAGGGAGGTGCATGACAACAAAACAATTACAAAAAGTCTTCAGAATTTTTTTTTAGGGAAAATGTCTTTCAAAAGAAACCTCATCTTTTTATCGCTTTAAATACCGCAAGTTTTTATTAAATTTCGATAATTAGCCGGTTTACGAAATTAAAAAACAAAACAAAACAAAAAAAAAACAACAAACAAACAAAAACAGCGGTGTGTATGTATGTATGTATGTTATATATTAGACGTGTTGAATACTAGATCAACTGATGATTGGAAGCGTTGAACAAATTGGCTTAAACCAGCCCTGGTTGACCCGAAACTGTATCTGGTGGTGAGGTTCTAGTTTTGTAGTTCTAGGAAGTCACTGCTTCGTCACTATAACCCTCTGTAGAGGGGTAAGACCCCTATCCCAACGAGTCTCCTGTAGTCCAGTTGGCTAGGGCTGTAGAATACACCGATTGCATTTCTGCAGGGGTGTAATACCCCTACCCCTACGAGTGTCTGAGATATAGCACAAAAACTCTGGAGGTTTGGGGAATGCGAAGTACCCTTTCATTGCCATCACTCCCAGGTGGTTATGGGTTTCTTTTAAAATTGTTTTATTATCCTTTGTGTGTTATATGTATAATTTTTATTTTTTGACTAGTATCTTTTAATCATATTGCCGTAATATTGTCTTAAGTTTTGTGAATTTCTTAGATGAAACATTAATAGTTTTAGTTTTTTAGTTGCCTGAATTTCTGAGACGAAGCTTGATGATTTTTATCATTAAGGGTTTTCGGACTATTTTCTTCATCTTTATTGTTATTTCCATAACGTTTCAGTCGATGTGTCCTCCGGCCTTCTTCAGGTGTTTGTCGAACTCGGGAACCTACACGGAACTTCGAACTAGGTCCTTTATTGAATCCACGGGGGTCGCCTGTTCTGATTCCATTAGCCATAACCGGGTACAAGTGTTAAGTATTCCTGTGTTGTTACTCGTCTGCAGTCAGGATTGGACCTGCAACCTCCAGATGATTGTCTCCTTAATTTTAGGTGGACGCTCGTTTTGATCATTCCATCACCATATACGGAAAGAGCTAAGTGAAATAATGTTTTGATTATACAATTAACTGTTGTATCTGTGATAAATTTTTAATTCTAGCCCATGGCCTGAACTGTTGAGCACCCAATCAAGATCAGATAAGAGCGGCAATGGTCAGTGAGATGAGCTTGTTTATCTCTGTGCCACTGTTATTTTTGTATATAAAAGAGATAAAAGTAAAACCGAAAAATCCTAAACAGTTGAGTTCGTTATCTGATTAAGATGATCATTTACAGGGTTAGTCTGACCTCGTCAGAATTCATGTCATGAGTCAGTTTCTCATGATTGATGTTTAGGGGTTTGTTCAGAATAGCCACCCATGAAAATTTCTGCTAATTCTGCGGTGGTGTAAGAAAAAAATTATTATTCACTTACATTCACCATCCAGATAAAAGTAAATTTATCATTTGCTTCATCTTATTTAAAAAAAAAATTTTTTTTACTGTTGAGTTAAATCCCAAATTTGTCTTCAACTAGATTCAATTTGGTCATCAGTCATATTTCTTTAGCCTTTCCATACCTCAACTACGCACGTGTCGCGCTATGGCTGATTTGTAATTTTGGGGACTTAACTGTGACTGTTTAGTAAAACAATGAAGTACCTAGTGAGGTTGTCGAAAACATGTACGTGTATATTCAGGTGGTTCAGAATTTGAAAATTGTCACATATTTAGCTTAGTTTGGCATAAGGACGAAAGTATAGGGAGCACTCATTGAGAACCTAAGCTGAGTCTATATTCTCGCATTTACAAAAAAAAAAAACAACAAAAAACGGAGTCCTCGTGACGTAATGGCTAAAGTGTTGGACTGCAGCTTCGAAGTAAGTGAGTTCGAAATTCAGTCGCGCTATTACGTTCACTTTCAGACTAATACCTTTAGGAAAGGTATGAACTCTCTTATTCCCCCCCCCTCCAGTTATGTGTAAAATATCATTGCTGTTCTTCTACAAGGATGATTTTGGCATGAAATAATCCTCGAAAGTTGATATGCCATTAAACAAAAGAAACCAAACATTCACAAAATCCTTCTCATGTGCTCGTCACTGGTATGCCGTAATGGTTAACAGAAGAATATTGTCTGGTCAGATATTCTTCTTTCACAGAGGACCTGAGAGTAATGACAATAAAGAGGTACTCCATATTCTCTCGAACCACTAGATGCAATTTAGTGGCATACCCAGGACCCCCCCCATTTTGTATATGGAGGGTCTTAACCTCCCTTCAAATGATAGTCAGCGTGTTCTAAGTTCTGTCAACAGGGCGATTTACTACAAGGTGTAAAAAAAGTAATAAAAATAAAATGAAAGATTATCTATTAAAAGATAATTGGAGATATTTAAAATGATTTTGTGTCCTGAATATGAACATCTAGTGGTGAGGCTCCAGTTCTGTAGATTTGGAGTATAATCACCTCCTCATTTTATAGAAAGGGATTTCTTTGTTAGATTCTTAAACTTTCATTATATCTTCTTGATTCATTTCTGTCAACAAGATGATAAATAAAAATAAAATAAGTAGAATAAATAACATAAAATGAATTTTAAAAAAAAGACAGACACCTGCTCCTCATTATTTTTTTATTTTTTTATTTTTTTTTAAGACGGCCAGGAAAAGAGTCAAGATGGCGTCTAGACTACAGGTGCAGTGTGGGTAAATGGGAAAAAAATACTTAGATCTTCTCTCCCCTTCCCTTTTCACTTCTTGCTCCAATTATATTTACATTCTCTCCCCCACCCCAGTTGTACTTACTGCTGGGGACTGCATCAGCTGAGTAAAGACAGCACATAGCATGAGTAATCATGGGGGTGAGTGGGTTGTTCATCACTATCTTGATAAGCCAGTGCTTGCTTGTATTTACTATTCCTGATAAGAGATTATATTTATTTATTTATTTATTCATTCAATATGGCTGGGTTAGAGGAGGAGACTGTCGGGTTTAGTCTAGAGGTTGAATCTAGCCTTGACCTGGTCTCTGGCCAGATGTAAGTAGAGTCAAGTCATTATTTTAAGACAGATGGAAAATGAGGGGGTGATGCGTTGCACTTGTGATTTTTCGTCTTCACCCTTAGATGGCTTGTATGTTGCACTTGTAAAACATTCAGTATTAGCTTCACCTTTCTGTATCCTAATTATTCTAACTGGTATCTTTATTATTTTGATCATATTTTGACCAGTACAGGGTGTAATAAGAAATATTGAGACTGCTGCTTGAATTTAGAAAAAAAAAGGTAAATGAAAATGCATGCAAATCGGTGGAACTTATGCATGGTATCTCAAAGTTATGTGTTTAGGTTCCTGTTCAAAGTCTCTGAGAGGTAGTATTTGTTAGGGTCCCATGTCTGAGTTAAATAGATATGTTTGTAAATAATTGGATGATATTTAAAATGATTCTGTGTCCTCGATATGAACATCCCGTGGTGACAACTTTGTACGGACACGGGATGTAGTCTAGAAGACCTCCCGAAAGCGATCTATGATTGGGACGAATGTCGAGTGATAGTGAAATCTGTGCTAGCAACGCGACTTGATGATAATGAGTTACTTCTTTGTTATTACTCCCAGGTCCATTCCGACTCGGAATGGTAGTACTTTTTTGGATCTCATGGCCCAAATAAATCTATTTCAAAGTTAATATTTGATGGGAATACTAGAAACCCTTTTGATTTGCTCAAAATATTTGCATTAAGAATAATTACTTCAAGGTATGATTTTTGAATTAAAGATTATCAGTTACTTCCTACATTATCTTGAGTGCTTCCACTCTGACCAAATCATTTCTACAGCTGTGACCAGGCCAGCTGTGGAAATGATTTGGTCAGGGTGATGTCAGGCAATCAGTAGGATTTGAGTTGAAATCAATAAAATCACCTTTGCGTAAATCACAGAATATGATTCATTTTGCCATTATTAATTTTGATCATCATTATCCGTCCGTATTGAGTTTTTGTACTCGTCTTAACTGGTTCAACTAAATAGTGGATATTAGTCTCCTTAGTAGTGGAAGTGTTATTGGTAACGATTGGTGCTAGAGAGGATATAGTAACTATAGTTCGATATTAGTATTAGTATATCCATTGATATTTGGCGCCTCGGATGGTGTAATGGTTAGCAAGCTAGAGTCGCAAACCTACACGAATGAGTTAAGTATCATTGGGTGCCCCATTCATACAACCTTGTACCAGATCTAAGTAAAATTCGTAGTAAATTACTATACTAATATTGAACCAGAGACAAGACAGGCATTGGGCATTTAAAATATATAAACACTACACAAACCCTTCCCAAACGGTAGAAATGTTCACTTTGTTTCATGACGAAAAAGGGAAAAAAGGTGAGAAGAAAAATAGTGAAGTATTGTGTTCTTCAGGGGGTTTCATCTAAAAAACGAAACAAATAAAAATGCCATTCACCAAGTGGTGAGATCTGTTCAGTGAACGGATTCAAAAAGCGGTTTTGTTCGTTCAAAGAACAGGAACCAAAAAAGAAAGGACTCCAAACTCTCACATGACCAACGGACACGTGATGTCCTTAAGACACACCCACAATTCATGGGGAGACCCCTCCTTTTTTGTCCCTTTTACATTAGGATTTTTAGAAATGCTCTCTGAATATTTTCAATTTTTCCTCAGATTCTAACTTTTTAAAAAAGGCTTTTCAATGTTACTATTCAGTAATTTCCTTGGCTCTCTTGCAAGATCCAGATATCTTTCTAGCTTTTCATTCCGGAAAGCGTAAATATCGTCTTCGTCGGAAATGTTTTTGGTGACTAGAGTTCAAATCCTGTTTGTATTTAACTTCGAGCTAATGACTTTGGGAAAGGCATGAGTTTTTTTTTTCTTCCCTCCCAGCTAATTCGGAGTGGTTGTATCTGTTAGGGTCTCATCTGTGTCTCATATGTTTGGAGGATGATGATATAAGTTTTTTACATTTGTGTTCGCTGACGGTTTTCTACTGGAGTCTGGCAGCAAATTTCCAGGACTCTTCTTAACCGATCCCAACAATGCAGTAGTTTGGATGGTCTCCACTCATCCTCTTATTTCCAAGTCCTCCAGTCGCTGTACCAACCTTTGGTGAAAATACTGAACACACCAATTACAATTGGTATCACCGTCACTTTCATGTTCCATAGTTTTTCAGTTCTCCAGCAAGGTCTTAGTACTTATCTCTCCCTTCGCGTTCCTTTTTGTAAACTTTGTGGTCAGCCGAAACGGCAAAGTCTACTTTTCGGTAGATTCTATAATAATAAGTCTTAAAACTATATAATTCGGAACCAAAAATGATTATTAAAACAAAGAAAACAGTGCAGTGGAATTTTGAAATTATAAATAGTTTTAGTCATAATCAAACATTTGCAAATGAACCAAATTTTGGCATTAAATAATCCAAAGGGAGTTGATATCCCTTTAAATTGTTATAGGAAATGGCATCGGTGAGTAGACTTTGAGTCTTGGATAAGACTGTTTGCACTTCAATTTGTGCTAATGCTCTTGGGAAAGACATGGATCCCTTTGTTCTCTCCCTAGCTATGGGTAAATAGTAGGACAGATTTTTTAGCCTTGGTTAAGTATCCAGTGTAGGAGAAGGAAAACTGAAATAAAACCAGCTTCATGCTTAAACATTTGACCTTCTGTTGCATCTTGTGCATGGCTGACGGGTTGGATAAATACACGCACTAGAGATGTGTGGTTTAACCGAAAAACCGACTATTTCCGGTTTCATCTTTACACCGTAAAACCGCATCGAAATTTTTTACTAAACCCAAATTGTTCGAATTAGTGCTATCACTACTGAGTGACCATATCCAAGAGAACATTGTTGAAAAAGACTTTCAGATTTTAATAAAACTTAATTTAATCAACTTACACCATTGTGTAAGAAAAGATTGAACATGATATGATAAAAGCATTTAATTGACTAGTTTTAGGAAATAAATGTGAAACTTATTTGTTTATAAAAGAAATGAAGAAGAAAAAGGAAATACAACAGATATGACACTTGGAAAATCTTTCATATCATAGAATGTTTTCAAACAGGGAAAAAAGGGAAATACATGATTTTTGAAATCAATTTGTTTGTTTTCAAAAGACTTTTTGTTGTAAAATTAAGTTAGCAACAAAATAGCAAATAATAAAAAATAAAGTTGCTAGTTTTGCCTTAATGTTAGATTTTATTTTTAGAAAGATTATTTTATCTTTCCAGCTATATATATATATATATATATATATATATATATATATATATATATATATATATATATATATAAATTGGACCAGAAATACACGAGAAATTGTGAATTGAATTAAGCTGGAAATGCTATCATTACACAAGAATTACACGTCCTTAGAAAACAAAGACTAAATTAAAAACCGAATCGAAAACTGCGGTATCAAGAGAAAAAAAAAATGATACCGAAAAATAAATTGGCAAACCATCCAACTCTAGCGCACACTTTCATTTAGATAAGAGATTGTATTTGGTTTGGTTTGGTTTATTTGTTTAACTATAAAGTATATATCAACTCCTCTTATGATTTACGGTATTGGGGACATTTAGTGCTAAGGAAGATATTTAGTCGCGTCTCGACTTTCCAAAGTTCAATATTAACTTCAGTTTGTTCAGTGATACACTAACACTGAATAAATGGATAGAAAGACCAGATAATCTTATTAAATGTCACATATATATATATAGTCATCCACAGACTGTTTCGTTGTATCACAACTCTTCAGTGTGACTAGACACGTAGGACGCTTGAAGCTGGGATCGAAACCTGCCCAACTCTACGTTAGACTTATTATCAGACTGCTCGGCCAACAAGCGTACCACGTCAGCTAGGGAATTATAAGGTATTAAGTAGCAGCCACAGCGTTCGTTTGTTTACATTTTATACCTTACCGGATACCAGAGTGCTCAATTCGTTCGAAGAGCTTTGCATTATGCGAGCGGCAGATGCGAGACCTTTTACAAGAATACACAAACGTGTCCCAATGAATTGTAACATATTGACCTTCGACCCAGCCGTCGATCAAGGAACAGGTGCATCCGGTGGAAGATATCAAGATATAACTTTGACCGTGGACGGGTTGAATTCGGTGCAAATGCGACGCTCACAGGAAGCAGGTGGATATCAAACAATGATATAACCCGGTGCCACGGAGAGTTGAGTTAGTTAGAATCAGTTGTAGTTGAAGTTCGAGTTGCAGTTCGAGGCAGTGAGAACCGGCTCTCAGCAGAGGTCTTGGCCCTCAGGACCCCCGGTTGAGCAGCCCAGTAGAACGAGAAAGTGCTGCTAAAGACAGAGTAACTTGGGGTCAATATGTTGCAGTCTGTTCAGTCTCCAACTCACCTCTCACACACAACCCTTTCGCAACAAGTGTGAGAGGTATATTTTTCTAAAGAAGTGTGTTCGTTCGTCATTATTGTTGATTTTGTTTCCGCATGTATATGTGTATAGTTGTATATGTATTACGGCTATGCAACAGAATGTGCACATATTGTACTATAAACAAGTTATATATGAAAAGGAGTATAAAAGCAGTAAAAGTCTTATCTTTAGTGAGCAAAGTCATATATGTGCCTTAAGTTTCAATGCCGAGGTGAGACAGTCTATTCTCTGAACAAAGATCACAGACACGTCTTTACCATTACAATCTGAAGAACAGTGGGGGGGGGAGATGAAAGAAACCGATTTAATTTATAGGATTCACACATGATCACGAAGTATCCAAATGACTCGGCCTCAAATTCAAGGGGAGGTGTCCTCGTGGTGTAATGGTTAAAGCGATGAACTGCCGAATCGTAGTAAGCGAGTTCGTACTCCAGTCGCGCTATTACATTCACTTTCGGGCAAATACCCTTGGGAAAGGTATGAACCCCCTTATCCTCCCATCTATGGGTTAAATAGTACTACTACTGTTCTTCAAGGAGAATAGCTTTGGCATTAAATAACGTATAAAGGTTGATATGCCATTAAACAAAGAAACCAAACCATCAAATTCAAGGGGAGACAATTATTTGTCACTCTACAACGGTATATAATATCAGCTTAAAGTTAAATTGTTTGTCAAAAAAGTTGTAACAATAGGATAACTTGTTTTTATCACGAGAACATTTAACCAGATTTTAACTTATCAAATAGTCACCTTTTGAAGGATAACGTCAATGATTATATAAATTTGTTGGTTGGTCGTGTTTTATGGCATATCAACCCTTGTGTGTTGTTTAATGCTGAATCCAGTTTATACATATGATTTGTAAGCGAATAGTTTGTTGGTAACATTTATTTTTAATCGAGCTAGAGCTCATTTGTTTGCACATAGTTAAATGGTTTCAATTATTGCTATTTATTATTTGCATACAGTTGCAGCACTTCTTTTTCATTCTGCTGGCTGTTCAACCGGTAATACTACTCCAGGTCCGAGTGGACCTGGGAGTCGTGGCAATAAAGAGGTATTCCAAACCCTCACGACTGGAGCCTCATCATCAAATGCACTTTAGCGTCATATCTAGGGCACTCATTGGTGGTAGTGTGGGTCTTACCCCTCTGCAGGGGATGCATTTGACATACTCTGCAGTGCCAAACGACTGGGCGTTATAATTTTTTAAAGTTAGTTGAACTCCAAATTCGAAATACGACCATTCCATAATTTCAAGTTTCCTTCCATCACAGAAGGATTTTTGAAAAAGGAAGCTAAATTCTTGTTGGAGAAACTTTGAAAAAATTATGGTAATTTCATTGAAAAGTTTTGGTCGTTTCAAGTAGATTGAGTAGATACATTCTTTGATGAAAATTATTTGTTGAAGGTAAAGATTATGGACAGCAATGTCATCGGCTAAGACAGAAATCAATCCTGTTTGTGTGAGAAATAACTCCTTTTCTTTGTGTGTGTGTCTCTTTCGTTTTCTCTCTCTGTGTATCTCTCGTCTCTCGTCGCTTTCTCTCAGTTCCCTTCTCTCTCGTCGCTTTCTCTCAGTTCCCTTCTCTCTCGTCGCTTTCTCTCAGTTCCCTTCTCTCTCGTCGCTTTCTCTCAGTTCCCTTCTCTCTCGTCGCTTTCTCTCAGTTCCCTTCTCTCTTTCTCTTTCGTCATTCTTTCTTTTTCTCTCGTTCTTCTCTCTTTCTCTCTTCTCTCTCTCTCTCTCTTCTTCCTCGTCTGTACCTTTCTCTCTCTTCTTCCTCGTCTGTACCTTTCTCTCTCTTCTTCCTCGTCTGTACCTTTCTCTCTCTTCTTCCTCGTCTGTACCTTTCTCTCTCTTCTTCCTCGTCTGTACCTTTCTCTCTCTTCTTCCTCGTCTGTACCTTTCTCTCTCTTCTTCCTCGTCTGTACCTTTCTCTCTCTTCTTCCTCGTCTGTACCTTTCTCTCTCTTCTTCCTCGTCTGTACCTTTCTCTCTCGTCTCTGTTGATCTGTCTCTCTCTCTCTCTCTCGTCTCTCTCGCTCTCTCTCTCTCTTCCTTCCTTTCTCTCGCCCCTCTCTCTCTCTCTTCCTTCCTTTCTCTCGCCCCTCTCTCTCTCTCTTCCTTCCTTTCTCTCGCCCCTCTCTCTCTCTCTTCCTTCCTTTCTCTCGCCCCTCTCTCTCTCTCTCTTCCTTCCTTTCTCTCGCCCCTCTCTCTCTCTTCCTTCCTTCCTTTCTCTCGCCCCTCTCTCTCTCTCTCATCCTTCTCTCTGTTGCTCTCTCTCGTCCTTGTATGGATATGTATGTATTTTTTCTCTCTCGTTTCCTTTGTACTTTTCTGTATCTCTTTCTTTCTTTCTCAAAAAATATCACACAACTTCTTAAAGTGCTTGCATTACTACTATAGTTTTATAGTAAGCCATAAAAGAAAAAATAATTTTCATTTTATTAAAACTTTCAAAATTGTCTTTTTGTAGGTTTATATCCATTTCATAATGGATAAACCCACTGAAAAGTTGTGTGTGTGTGTGTGTGTGTGTACTGATTCAGACGTATTGGATACTTTTAACAAGATATTTGCAAGTTGTACGTTATTTTCCCTCGACCCCTTTTTTTTTCTTCTATTGGAAAACATTCTTCTAATTAAAGAAAACATTTTTAAGCACCAATGCTTATAAAGTTTCATAAAATGTTATTGTGCAACATTTATTAAATTATTTTTAATTATGTTTAAGATGATTTTTGGATCGGTGTTTCATTTCAAACGACTTGAATTTTATGACTTTATAATTTTTCATCACTTCCGTCTGATGTTAGGAAGGTTGTTTAAATTCTCTCACATACAGACACAAGTGTGTGTGTAATATATATATATATATATATATATATATATATAAATTTAGCTTTTTGCTTAGATATGGCACAAGGCCATAAGAATGTGGTACCTAATGAGAATCGAACTTACTCGTGAAGGTTTACTCGTCTAGCTTGTTTACCATTATACTACCCGAGGTAACTTCTCTCTCTCTCTCCCTCTCTCTCTCTCATATATATATATATATATATATATATATAACTACATACATATACACTCACACAAACACATCTCTCATATATGTAAATGAGTGTTCAACATCTGTGATAGAGTATATGCGATCATCAGACCAAATAGTTTCTACATGATGGGTATCCCTTTTATATACTGTTGTTGGGTAGAACATGATCGGAAGGTTGATCCAGTTTTTGGGCTCATCTGGTGTCGTGGCTATATTGTATTAATTTTGTGACTTGTTAAATTATATTCATTTATTAATTATTTTATCTATTTTATTGTTTTTTTGTTATATGCATGTACAAAAACACGCACTTTTTTTTTATCGTCAATGTTATTTGACAAACTACTCGCCTTTTCTTTTAGATTATAAGTGATCAAAAGCAGTGTTTTTGTTTTTTTTTAATTAAAAAAATTCATATTAAACTTTTTCTGAGAATTTCTCTCATGCGAACATATTTATCGGACGATAATAGGACTGGTGGGATTAGCCGTGGAAAATTATCCCAAATGTAACACATTGGGTATCACTTCTAAAATTAAACTTTTTGAACCCTCGATCACTGCTCGATTGCCCGACCACTCAGTCTGCCCTAGTGACATTTTAAATTTTAAAAATTCTTTTTTCTATTTTAAGGAAATCCTGAAAATTAATTTTATTTTTGGTTTATATTCAGTATTGAACATTATATAAGTACTATTTCAAAAAGTACTTACGTACATACTCGCGTATCATGTGACTTTCTGATACCTAAATTTTAATCTTATATGGGGGGGGGGGTCAGAGTTTCTGCCTCGCGTAGGACGCTCTAATATTAGGCTAAGATTTAAGTTTCTGAAAGTCGCCTGATACGTGTGTGTGTATATATATATATATATATATATATATATATATATATATATATAGGCGCCTACAATAAGTTTCCAGACTTTTTTCGTATGGGCACTTTCATTGATAGTACACACATGAAACTCTAGTCCCCTTCGAAGTAATCTCCTCCGGCTGCAATGCACTTGTTGTACTGTTCCAACAACTCCTCAATTGTCTCATAACGACAGCCTCTGAGCTTAGGGAATAACCAGAAATCACAGGGAGCAAGATCTGGACTCCAGGGAGGCTGAGGAACTGTGTTGATGTCCATCTTGGTCAAATAGTCTAAGACAAGGATGGAATTGTGGATTGGTGCATTGTCCTGGTGGAAATACCACTGACCTGATTTGAAGAGTGCTGGCCTCTTCCAACGGAATTTTTCCTGAACTCCCTTAAAACCTCAACATAGTATTCCTTGTTTACTGTCTGTCCAGTGGGAACCCAGTGCATGTAGATCATGCCAGTGCTGTCAAAAAAAGGGATCATCAAAAGTTTGTGGGTGGATTTGCTCTGTCTGGCCTTGGGTCTGGGAGAGCCAGCATGCTTCCACTGGGAACTTTGTCTCTTGGTCTCTGGGTCATAGCAGTAGATCCAGCTTTCATCACAGGTTACCAGAGCATCAAGAACCGCGGGATCTGAATTGATCAGCTCGACTATCTCCCTGCTGTCATGACAACGTCTTTCTGATCTTCTCTGAGCACCCTTGGGACAAACTTCGCGCAAATCTTCCGCATCTTCAGTTCCTCGTGAATAATTGTGTGTACAGTTCCCACACTGACATCAAACTGTGCACTTATTGTCTCTATAGACACACGACGGTCCTTATTCATGAAATTTTTTTTATTTAGCCAATCAACTCTGGTGTTCTGACTTCCTTACTCCTCCCACACCTCTCATCATCCCTCACAGACCCCCTGCCTTCCTTGAATCTCTTATGCCACTTGATTCATGCAAGATGGTCGAAAAGCAGTCTGAAGCATTCCATATATTTCTGTGACATTTTTTCCAAGTTTAAAACAGAATTTTAATGCATATCGTTCTTCTAAAGTGTCCTCACGTCCAGATTGCATTTTTTAAATTCACCAGCTGTGACAATCAGGCTTTTGTAGAGTGTATTCCAATTGCTGCTGTAGCTGTTCATTTGAGTCTGAAATCATAAAAATTGGTCAGTCATTTCATAAGATGTATAGAAATAACATCAAGAGTCTACGACAATTTTAAATGCCTATACAAAAAATTCTGGAAACTTATTGAAGGCACCTCGCGTATATATATATATATATATATATATATATATATATATATATATATATATATATATATATATATATATATATATATATCTCATCTTCGATTTCTTTAATTTCAGTTTAAAAAGAAAAAATGTTCTTAAATCTCATTTTCTTCTTGTGCCCTCCCTCACAAGGTAAAATATTCTTCGACATAGTCCCGTTGAGGGTCATGCCAATGACAAAACGTATTCCTCAACCATTGATTCAGAGTGATTAACATTAATTTCTTAGTTTTGATAAGTGTTGTTCGGATAATCTTTGGCACACTGGTGCGCCCTTCTTCTGTTATCAGCTCATCCAAAAAGTCTGGCTGGTTCTACACAAGCCTTCACAACTACCGACAAATCACCTGTTTTTTTTTCTTCCATTTGCTAAGTTTCGATTTGGTTGATAATTGTCATCGTTACAGATGTGTAAACATTATATAGGCAGGATATGGACGTAAATGTAGGTAAATTTATTCAGTTTTATTTGGCTATTAAAGAATATATCTAAATGAACTTTGGTGGGTCCATAACTCTGTATGAGATCTACAAATTGTTCTAGTAACATTGTTCTGTATTTAGTCGAAATGTTGTTATAAGCTGGTTTTGAACAGTGTAAGTTAGAATTGGGTCGTAAAACGAAACGGTTAAAAGGACCAACGTTGATTGATGAATAAAGTTATTTATAGCCATGATGACGAACCTTAGCAACAAAATTTTTTCCATGGCTCATTATTCAATCTCTAAGACAATTCTATAAACACGTAAAGTGTTTATATGCATGGAGGAATATGACACGCGTTTTTTCTCCGACCACAAAAACAAGAATTTTGGTGTCTTGAATTCTTTTCTAAGAACATCTCTTCCAGTTTATTGTTGCTAAGATGGGGTCACTTTTATTTGATCTTCTGTAAACTACATAGCGTTTCTTTTTCTTTGTCTCTTAATATATAACATATATTTCTATTTTTCCTAATTTTTATTCCTCGTCCTTTCTTTATCTTTTTTTCACTTTTCTTTTCTGTTTATTTTTTTTCTCGCTCACCTCCCCTTTATTTTTGACTGTTTTTTCGTCTGTGTGTGTTTTTCTTCCTTCCAATAAGTTTTCAGTGGTTCTCATCTATTTTCTCTCCTAAAATTACCCTCTTCACCTCTTTTCTTTCTTTCTCTCTCTCTAGCTCTCAAATTCTCTCTCACACTCTCCTCAACTTTGCTTTCTCCCGTCTTCTAGCAACCTCCCCCCTCCCGTCTCTCATTCCTCTCTGTCAGCTTATCTCTCTCGTTCTCTCTCCCTCTTCAGTTCTCTCTGTCTGCTTCTTTCTCCATCGAGCTTACTGCTTCACTCGTTCTCCGCTTCTCAAAGAGACTTCCCTGTTTTACAAAACTCTAAACACATTTGAATCTTTGTTTCCAAAACCGCGTTGTTTTCTACTTTCTTGCTGCGGGACCCCCTGTTGTCTGTCATTCTTGTCTCAGGCCCGTCTGTCTCATCTGTCTGTTAGATTTTGTGTCCAATAATAACAGCTGCCCCTAGTTCCTCCCTCTCCCCTTCTTCCGTTTTCCCTTCTCATCTCCTGGAAGACAGGAGGAAAAAAACAAACTTAAGATGGCTGTGTCTGCTTGTTTGAACCTATAGACATGTGGCAAGGACACTTTTTTTCTTCTTCCCCTTTTTCTACTCATTCCTCTTCTCCTGCTTCCAATACCGAGCCGGGACCCCCATTACTTTGGCTTCGTCACCATATACCCAGCCTTTTCTCTTCATCCCCATCCGTAGCAGCAGCAGCATCTATAACTCTTTGCAAAATCCTTGTTAATGATCTATTGCTATGGTAACAATTACTCCCACCCCTGGAGCCCTCTTTCCTTGACCCTCCCTTTAGCTCCCCAACCTCTGCTTTGCATCACCCACTGTGTCATTTCAGTCCACTACTTCCTTTTTCGGCTTTGTTTTTCGTCTTTCTTCCATCTTAATATTATCTTTTTCTCTTTCTTCCCTCCTCCACCCTTGTCTTGTTTACAAATTCAAAAGTGGTCAAAGTTGACAAATATTAAAGAATCCAGTCTCAGTGGATTAAACCAGTTTTAAGGTTGTCAAACGCACCATTGGCTTAAGAAACTTAATATGCAGAGGGACACACACACATATATATATATATATATATATATATATATATATATATATATATATATAATGACAGTGAATACCTAATTTAGATGTTTTTCATCTTTCACTCAAATCCTTCCGTTCAAACAGGAAACAGAAGAAAGCATAGAAAGCAAAGAGAGAATAAGTTGGAAAAAAAGTGAAACTGACAAAGAGAAAGAACAAGACTGAAGTATAGAAAGTTATTGTAAGAGAGATTACTTTTAATGGAATATCAACTCGTTCAAGATGATTTTATGCCCAGAGGTTAGAGAATCATATTCATTGTATATTCATGGTTTGGTTTGGTTTCTTTGTTTAATGGCATATCAACCTTTCTTTCTCAAAGGTATTTGCCCGAAAGTGAACGTAATAGCGCGACTGGAGTACGAACTCGCTTACTACGATTCCGCAGTCCATCGCTTTAACCATTACACCACGAGGACACCCATGTATATTCATGTTTATATTTTTCTGTAATGATTTTTTTTTCGTACATAGTCCTATCGAATACGAATAATTTTTAAACGGATCTCTTTGAGCCATAGATGGGGCCCGAACAGGGAGTAATTACTATGAAGGGGTACTTCTCACTCCCCAAATCTCTAGAACTGGAACCTCACCATTTAATGCAGTTTAGCGTCATGCCCGTGGTGTAATGGTTATCGTCGTAGAAAATGGACACGACGACAAGAGTTCAAATCTTGGACCAGGCTAATTGCATTTCACATAGCACTAATACCATTGGGAAAGGTATGAATCCAATTATTCTCCCTCCAGCTATGGGTAAATAGTAGGGCAGACTAGGTTCTACAGCCTTGGTAAGGCAACTAGTCTAGGAGAAGGAAAACTCTGAATTCAAACCTGTTAAACTCCGCTTAAAAATTGACCTTGTGTCATATCCTGCCCGCGCGGAGGGGTTGGTAAATATGCATACCTAAGACACCCCTCTTGAGAGGGTCTTAATCCTCTGCAAAGGATACAATCAAGAATATTTGAAGTTTCACTAACAAGGTTGTTATTGATAATAAAAAAAAAGGTGAAAGAAAATAATGTCGTTTACTTAGTTATTACTCGTGTCCTATCACTGAGGTTTAGAATATACTGACTATCCTTTGCGGAAGGGTACCCCGCCAAATAATGGTTGAGGCTCCCCTTCATTGCCATTACTTCCAAATTCACTCTGGTGTGGAGTGTTGGAATCTGCCAAGGTCTTATCTATGGGTCACATAGACACGTTTAAAAATTATTCATATTTGATATGAATACTTGATTTTTTTTTTTTTTTTTTTTTTTTTTTTTTTTTTTGATGATGATGATGAGGCTAGGGTATCGCACGTGCTTCCACACGTTGTATGATGAAAAAAAAAAAATCAAGTATTCATATCAAATATGAATAATTTTTAAACGTGTCTATGTGACCCATATATAACTATTATGACTATATTATATAAAGAATACTTATTTGAAGTTATGTAAGTTATAAGTTGGCGACCATTAGCTACTACATTTAGGTGTAGGGGAAGGCGCTATTCTATTCCTTGGATTGCTCTTTTAAAGTCCTTGATATGACGCAAACTGGGATTGAACCCAGGTCTCCGGGACTATTGGCGAACACTCTACCCACATGGCTAATGAGCCGGTCTAGAAATAATTACTTGAAATCATATAATTGTTAGTATTAGATAGGAATCCTTGAAATCATAAACTGTGCAAATTATTTGTATTAGATAAAAATACTTGATATAACTGTGTGCGAAAAAAAAAAGCTTGAACAGAATAACCTAGATTGGTTGACATGCCATTTAAATCAATCATTTTTAGTTTTTTAAAAAATGTTAAAAAAAAAAAGTTACATATTTGGGATAGATCGAGTAATGTCTCGTGTTACCATAGCTAGAATTTTTCATTATTCCGTAGTTAGACAAGTTGCCGGACTGAGTTAAATAGCATTGTCTTTTAAATATCCTTGTGAAGCCAACATGTACTGCATGAAGTGTCAAAAGTTAGAAAAAATATTGAGTGGAATAGGTTCACATAGCCTGCTGAACTTGTGTAGTTCGGTATGAACAGATTTTTAACAATTCTTAAGAGATCTGGTTGCAATGGTTTGGTTCGTTCCCTTGCTTGCTTAGACTGTAAAAGCATATGTATGACAGCCAGTAACAATGTTGTAGTTTATGCCGTTTGCAAAATGTTGAAACTGAGACCTCGCTAATTAGGACAAGAATTTCATGCTTCGCTCAATAATTTGGTCGAATTGTATCATTTGATTTTTATGTATGGTTATGTAGAAGAAAAAAATCCTATGGCTGAAATTAGAGTGATCAGTCAATCATGGCTGAATTGTGTGTATGTGCTGTAAAAAGAAAACGGAAAGAAAATTACATATAAATGGATGAGAAAATTTATCAATAGTATTAGTTAAAGTCAACCGACGCGTTTCGACCATTCATAATTTCCACCGTGAAAATGACCAAAAATACCTTCCACCTGAAATTTTCGTAATTTTATATCTTAGATAATTTCATTCATACGGTTGAAAAGCGTCTGCAGACTTAAAAAAAAAAAAAAAAAAAAAAAAAAAAAAATAATAATATAAATAAATAAATTTCTCATCCATTTATGTTTTTTTTTTTTGGGGGGGGTTACAACATATCTGATTAAACTTCAGATCTTGCTCAAATAAATATATATACTCTCTCTCTCTCATTTTTATTGCTTGTGTCATTAGAAGCTCTGATGACAGTGACGAAAGAAATCGGTAAAATATTTATTTACTCAACCCTTCTGCCACGAGCAGGATGTGGCATAATGTTAATTTTAAAAACACACACTTACACTCGTTCTCACACAAAGGTGTATGGTTGGTTTGAATTCAGTTTTCCTCCCCCCTGCAGAGAAGTAAGACCCGCTCTCATAAAAAAAAATTGGGTATCCTGAGTATGACACTAAACTGAATCTGATAGGGAGACTCCAGTTCAGGAGTGTCGAGTACCCTCTTGTCATTATTTTCAGGTCCAGAATGACCACTATGTGTTAGGGTTCCATCTATGGGTCAAATAGATATCCACTTGAAAATTATTAGCCGAAAAAACAAATCTTAACAAACCACTTCACAAAATGTAAATATGAACATAAAATGAATGCAGCTACCTTACTTTTCTGCTTAAAATAACTCTGGATGAGTTGACTTGCCGTTAAAATCAATTAGTTCATGGCATGGCACAGATTACTGTCGTACTATTTTATACATTGCCTGGAAATTAAGTACGAACTGAACGAATCTTCTATGTTAATTTGAACTCTCCTCGACAAATTCGGCCCGATAAACATTGTCTCAATCAGATTGATCTTAATGGTATGCCAACCTCTGTGGGGGTTATTTTATTCCCTACAAGTCATGGATTTGCGTACATTGTATGTTTATATTTAGATTTTTTGTGTAGTTGTTTAAGTTTTTTGCACACGGTTGTATCAAGTATTCCTATTAAATACTAATAAGTTGCAAACTGGTCCGTTTGATCCATAGATAGAACTGTAAAAGATACTACCACTCCTAGTCAGAGTGGACTTGGGAGTAATGGCAATGAAGGGAGTAACTCCAATCTTCCCAAATCTCTCACAGTTTAGTGTCAATCCCAATTCAACCTTATTCTGCTTGGGATACAGTTAGCGCCTATAGAGTGAAATGCCAATGTGACGATAAGATAATTTTATATACAAAATAATTTTTTATGTATTTTATGTATAAGTAGATAAATTTTGTCCAAAGATTTTGAGCGAAATTTGAACGGAGAAGCAGCCTTTTTATACTTCAGCCTTATATTTTTTTTTAACTTTGAAGAAAAGAAAAATGGCGGTTGATAATTAAATTGCTGAACAAATATCAACACTTTTTTCTTTTCTTTCTTTTTTATCCTTTTTAATGGACCGTACTTAAGTACTTACATAAGCTTAAGTTTGTTTTATTATGCAAAAGAAAGGGGGGATGACTTCCTCTCCCAGGTGTTAATGGTTCTTAGGGGGTCATGAAAAATCATAAGGTATAACATTAACAAATTTCTATTGATGTTATCTTGCGTGAAGTCACAGACACACAAAAGAACGTACGTAGATAAACAATTTTAAAGGAGGAAAAAAGAAAGATTAATGTTGATTTTATTTCTTTTTAACTTGATTGTAGTGGATTTTTATGTTACACAGTTCGTAGCCTTTTTGATAGATTTTTTTCTTAGCTTTCTATCTTTTTATGTCTACATATATAGATTTGTTTTTAAGTTTATTTAGTACAGTTAGGAACGGAAATTTGTAAATTAAATTCGTTTATTAAAAAGGATCTCTTTCATGAGATTGACAAAGAGATTGACCTGACCCTTATTATAACAACTAAAACACGTATCTTAAGGATTTCTCTCCTTTTCTATTTCTGATCTCTCTTCTCCTCTCTCTCTCTCTCTCTCTCTCGCACATAAACTTATACAGCCCGCCCAAAAATTTATAAATACTTCAGGAAAGCAAAAATCTGTTCAAATTCAGACAGATTTTTGCTTTCCTAAATAATATATATATATTTTCTGTGTGTGTGTTGGAGATCGTAGTCGTGGGTGACCCGAAGGAGGCTCTCTTTTTATTAGCTACTACACCGTGGTGTAGGGGAGAGCGCTACTCCTTTCTCCGGATTACTCCATTTTACCCTTGATCCGTGTCTTATAATGTTGAGTGTTAAACAAGGCGACATCAAGTACCTTTTTTTTTTTTTTAATTTTTTTTTATTTGAGTCTTTGGTATGAGTCTAGATGTTTTCGTTATCTTTGTCACCCCATTCGTTATCCATCCGTCTGCTGTCTACACACTCTCCTTCGGCTTGCCACCCGTCTGCTGTCTACACATCGTGTCCTTTTTGGTTCGGAACGCGTCTACAGTGTCCCCCTTTTGCTCGCCACCTGTCTGCCGTATACACCGTCTTGAGCATTAAATAATCCAACAAAGATTGACATTGGCTCAGTCGGCTGGGGCTGCAGAATACACCAAAGACTCCTCCAAGGAGTGTCCTGGATATGACACTAAACAATATGATGGTGAAGCTCCAGTAATGCTGGAGCTTGGCAAATGTTCCATCGCTCCCAGGTCCACTCTGGCTCAGAGTGGTAGCACCCAATAAGGTCTTATCTATGGGTAAAATAGAACTTATGCTAAATTGAATTAATTGAAATAAAACTGTTTTGACATTTGTGTGTAAACAAACAAACAAACAAAAAAACAAACTATACTCATATTAAACTGAATTGTTTGAACTCAAACTGATTATTTTTATAAAAATGGATTTGGCATTAAATAACCAACAAAAGTTGATATGCCACCAAACCAAACCAAACGTACAAACTTTTATCAAAATGACTTGATTTGACATTAAATGACCCAGAAAGGGTTGATCATATTTACCAACCCCTCCGCTCAGGTAGGATATGACACGAGGTCAATTTTTAAGCGGAGTTTAACAGGTTTGAATTCACAGTTTTCCTTCTCCAAGACTAGTTGCCTCACCAAGGCTGAAGAACCTAGTTTGCCCTACTATTTACCCATAGCTGGAGGGAGAATAATTGGATTCATACCTTTCTCAAGGGTATTAGTGCTATGTGAAATGAATTCAGTCTCGTCCAGGATTTGAACTCTTGTCGCCGTGTTCATTTCCTATGACGATAACCATTACACCACGGGCACCTCCAGAAAGGGTTGATATGCCATAAAACAACCAACCAAACCATGGTTAACATATTGTGAAACCAAGTCAGCTTAGCTCAGTTATGGTTTAAGACTAGAAGTTTGAGACAATTATTGGTAATGGTTTCTGGTCTAGCTCGTTAACCATTACACCAGATGAGGAGACTAACAGTTGCATCTCTTAATATTGATACTACTATTACGATACACTATAAATGGGGTTTACAGAGGGTTAAGAACCCCCTTCTCTCTGAAGCTTATACTGGGCATGACATTAACTACATCTGGTGGCAGGTTACATTTTTGGATGTCAAGGATGTATGGAGTCTCACTTCATTACTATTACTCCCATATCCATTCTGTTAGGGTCCCATCTATGGGCCAAATAGATCTATTTGAAGATTATTTGTGTTAGATAGGAATACTTGAAACTATATAACTATACTGACAAATGAGCTAGTTATTGAATTAGAATAGTTGCTTAAAGCTGTATGAATCTGTAAATTGTTAGTATTAGATAGGAATACTTAATGCAAAGAAATGACTGTTACTATAGATAAAAATGGGTGACTAGAATATTAATAATTATGATGATAATCATCCATCCACAAATGAATCAAAGTTTGGCATTGAATAACCCAGAAGAGGTTGATATATTAAATAAACCAAACCTATATTAACTTTCTTTCTTTCTTTCTTTGTTTAATGGCATATCAACCTTTGTAGGTTATTTAATGCCAAAGCCATTCTCCTAGAAGAACAGTAGTGGTACTATTTAACCCATAGCTGAGAGGATAAGGTGGTTCATACCTTTCCTAAGGGAATTTGCCCTAAAGTGAACGTAATAGCGCGACTGGAGTACGAACTCGCGTACTACGATCCCGCAGTCCATCGCTTTAACCATTACACCACGAGGACACCCCCCCAACCTGTATTAAATAATAATTGATAGGAGTACTTAATGTGTAATTGCATGAAAAAATAAATTTATTTGTTACTTGAAACCATAGAATTGTGCAAATCATTGGTATTTGATAGGAATATTTGAAATCATAAAACTGCAAATTATTTGTATAACTGCAAACAAATGATTATCGCCTAAAAAAAAAAAAAAAAAAAAAAGGTCTGGAGCAGAAGAATATGCCGACTACACCTCTGCAAAGTGGTAAGAGTGTCTCGAGTATGACATTAAACTGCATCTGATGGTGAGGTTGCAATCCTGAAGCTTTGGGAAATGTTGAGTATTTTCTTTTCTTCATTCCCATTTTCTTTTTCTTCCATTTTCTTTTTCTTCCATTTTTCATTCCTTTTTCCCTTTTTTCATCCATTCCTTTTTTTCTTTGAATAACCCAGAAGAGGTTATTCATTGCTATTACTCCAATGTTCACTCCAATAGAATTATTTTATCAATTTGGCATTAAATAACCATCATTAAACCAAATAACCTAGCCCTTCATTAAATGCAAACTTAGGTTTTTCCTTATTTAGTTTGTGTTGGTGTGTTATATGTATGTGTCTTATGTAAAGTTTGATTAATACCTTATTACATTGGAAGAATGCGATCAGAAGAATTGAATCCATCCAGATGACAATGACATCACTAAAAGCAAAAGAGATTGAGTTGTTCTGTAAATAATTTTTGTATTATGGTGATTCAATAAATAAGGTGAATTTTGCAGGAGGAGTTAGCAATAAGAAGCTGTGATTGTTTCTTTTTCGAGGAAATCAATAGTGATGGGTCTCCTTGTGTCCCAGATGACTGTCAGCTTGACCTTAACTGATCATTGCACCTGGAAACTTTTTCTTTGTTTCCACTCAGGCTCAAAGTGGCAATTTCATATTTAGCCTGTTTGTAAAGATGTTTTTACTAAAACATGCTTATCTGTTCACATCACATTCTTCTGTAAATTTTACATAATATGCACTTCTCAGCTACCAAAAATTTGATGGGAGACCTCTGTTCCAGCCTGGATTACTGTTTGATTTACTGCCATTTTGAATAGCCTTCCAGCAAATATTTCTGAGATTTAAATAATTTTTACTGTAATCTAATTCCAAGCAGTGCAGAGTTTATAGAAAAAAAAAACTTTTATTTATTTATTCATTAATTTTTTTAAAAATTCTTATTGAATGACTCTCTTGTATAATACTCTTTGTTCTTTTATTTTCCTTCCTTGTAGATTTGGGATTAGTTTTCTTCAGTATTGTTTAGTTCATTGAGAGAGAGAGAAAACTGAGTAGGGTTTGTATCTGTGTGGGGATAGAGAAGCCCTCATCTCTCATCAGTTGTTCTATTAAAATGAGAATAGGGAAAGGCTACTACTGTATCTTAACGAAGGACAAACAATACCTTGGCACGTGGGGGGGATTTTTGGTGGCAAAAGAAAATTAGAAGTAAGGACGATCGAGGCTAAGCTAAATCAGCTAAGTTCTGCCTCCTGCCTGAAGGAAGACATTTTACTTTATTCACATTGACCTCCTCCTCTCAACTCCTACACTTCCTTTTGTAATGTTGAATCTCAAGGTATAAAATCTTCCCAATGTGATAACTCGGGTTTGGATAGCATGGATGTAGCAAAAACAGCAGGATTTATTTAAAACAAAAAATTTCCCATTGAATGGAGAGATGGCTTCTCAAGGAAAAAGAATTTGTCAAAGAGGACATGTTGACCTTTTTATTTTTGTATTTTTTTGTACTAAAGTGAAATCTAGGATACATAACTTAATATATACTTTTTTTAAAAATTTAAATATAACTTAATATATACTTTTTTTTTTTTTTTTTTTTTTTTAATTTAAAAATTTTTTTATTTTTTATTCCCAAACAAAAAGTGATATTTCCCAATTACTTATGCCTGAAGTAAATGAAAAATACCCATATTTTTTTTTTCTCTTTTGAACTTTGCTTTACTGACTTGGGTAATGAAATTTTCAAGTTTACCCATTTTCTAGAACATATCCTTTATTATTGTCTTTAATGTTCATTGTTGTCAAATAAATGATGATTCAAGTGAGTTGTGATAAAAAGCAACTACAAAAAGATTCAAGAAAATAAAAATCAAAATTATTTTGTAAGAAAAAGTTTTTTTTTTTTTTTTGTTTTTTGTTTGCCTGTTTTTACATTAAAAAAATTGGTTAATTTCTAAATTTAATTATCCCAAGTAGAAAAGCAAAGTTTTAAGGGAGTAATGGCCATTTTCTATAATTTTATAACATAAGTAATTAAGAAATAACATATACTATTCAGAAACTGAATTTTTCATACATGGGGTTATCGAGGGCTGAAAACAATGTTTGAAGGGAAAAATGGCAATCTTTTATACTTTTATTACCCAAGAAATTAGGAACTATCCTGAAACCAAATTTGTGTAGCATCATGTAAATTCCCTTTTTTTTCTTCTGAAACCTTAGCGTAAATGCAGCTTTACATTTTTTGTTTGAAGTAAACATCACTTTTTCTTTTTTTTTTTTTTCTTCCTTTTTTTTCAATTCTCTCTCATTACTTTTTTCTTTATCCTCACTCTCTTTACCTTCTCTCTCTACCCTCTTTTATTCTCACTTCCTCTTTTTATTGTCACTCTCTCTCACACATATATCATGTCTACCTCCTCTTTTTTCTTATCTCTTCTATTTCTGTCATAGAGTGCATTTCTCTTTCTCTTGCACCCCCTCCTCGTCCATCTTCTCTCTTTTCTTTTTTTTCTTTTATCTCTTTCGCCCTTTGATCCCCCACCATTTACTCATTTTTCTGTCATCTTTTCAACTCTCTCTCTCTTCTCTTCTCTCATTTCTTCATCTTTTCTCTTTCCTCTCATGTCTCTCCTAATTAAATGTGAGTAGACTTGACTCCATTCTCTCTCCTCAAAGAAGAATCTTCAGTCATTAATCAATTTTCTCTTAACAATCCAACATACCCAATCAGGAAAAAAAAAAAAAAAAAATAACAAAAACCCCCTTTTTTCTATGACCAAATTGCTTACTCGACCAGTTGACAATAAAAGAAAAGAAAATAAGGATTGCCAAGTCTGAAACTTACAGTGCAACTTGCCTCCTTTCTAAGACACCTGACGAGGAAGCCATCTGCATCCTTTAATCTTAAACAGGATTGTCTATTTTTAAAGATGTAGGCCATTTCCTCTCAAGGTAGGGCCTTTTTTCTTTTTCTTTCATCTCATTAACTATCTTACCTTGCTTGATCGGTTAACATACATATTACTACCAGCTGAGATTCTCTCTCATTGAATGTAAAAGATTAAGTTATTTAAGTTATGGGATCTCACTGAGTCTCTGTTGACAATAGTCTTATAGTAATTCCCACACTCCAGTGTATTTTATGGAGGAAGAGTTAGCTCATGTTAAATGAAAATTTCCTTTTCTCATACTTTTGTTAAATAGATGAAGAGTGCCTGGGATAATATCCTTATAGAAAGTAAGCCCAGCAACCAGAGTTCAAATCTTGGATGAGGCTATTAGCATTTCAATTTGTGCAAATGCTCTTGGGAAAGGCATGAATCCATCTCTTTTCACTTTCTCCCCGAGTTATGAGTAAATAATTGAGCAAGTTAGGCTCCTTAGCATTGGTGCAACAACCAGTTTTAAAAATGACCTTAAGTTGCATCCTACTCATAGTAGTTTGGTCAAGTAGATAATACTTTTGACAAATCAGTGGCTTATGTTAAATTAAAATTTTCCCCTCTCAAATTTTTGTTTGTTGTAGGAAGAGCTCATGGTGAAAGAATTATCCTTTTAAGAAAAGGACTCTGCGATCAGTTCAGATCTTGGACAAGGATTGGGCTTGGTAATAATGGTTTGCTAGCCTTGCTCATTAACCATTCATGTGAGGCACTGATTGCCAGAAGCAAGTTACTGAAATTTAAAATGACTGTTGAGTTTTGCACTGTTTAATTTCTCTTTATTTTTCTATCATTTCACTGCACTATACTTTAAAGTGGTTTGGTTTCTTTGTTTAATGGCACATCAACCATAATGGGTTATTCAATACCAAAACCATCCTTGTAGAAGAACAGTAGTGGTAATCTTTAACCCTTGGCTGGGAGGATAAGTGGGTTCATACTTTTTCTAAGGGTATTAGTCTGAAAGTGAATATAATGAATAAGTAATACTTAAGGGTGATTGATTTAAATAACTGAAAGTCTAAGATTATTTTATGCTTAGAGGTTAGGGAATGTTGGTGTAATGGCGTTGTTGGAAATGAACATAACGACTAGAGTTCAAATCCTGGAAGGTGCTGTTTGCATTTCACATAGTGCTAATACCTTTTGGGAAAGGTATGCATCAACAATTCTCCTTCCAGCTATGAGTAAATAGTCGGGCAGACTGGGCTCTTTGATCTTGGTATGGCAAATGGTCTAGGAGAACGAAAACTCAGAATTCAAACCTGTCAAACTCCACTTAAAAATTAAACTTGTCACATCCTGCTCATGCAGAGGGGTTGGGTAAAGATGTACATTGTAAATTTTTTTTTGTTTGTGTGGTTCAGTTTTTTGTACATGGCTACAGTATCCAGATTTTTGGGGTGGGGTTTAACTATTATGGCCTCCAATTATATACAATACAAAAATGCATCTTCAAGATCATTTTAAACTGACAAATACTTTATACTTATAATAGCAATGTTTTAAGAGCCATTGTATTTGTTTTAAGTATGCATTTATCCAACCCTGTCACAAGCAGTATGTGGCACAAGGTCAGTTTTTAAGTAGAGTAAAGCTGGTTTGAATTCAGTTTCTCTTTCCTCTAGACTGGTTACCTTGTCAAGGTTAAAGAATCAGTTTGCCCAGCAGTATAGCTGAGGGAGGTTTGGTTTCTTGGTTTAATGTCATATCAACCTTGGTGGGTTATTTAATGCCAAAGCCATGCTTGTAGAAGAACAAGCATAAAGCAGCAGTGTGATTGTCTTCTGAAGAGGGTGTTCCTGAATTGATGAAATTGTCTTTCTCCTACAACATGTTGAGCAAAAAAGATCTTTGTGCCATTTTCCTTATTGCTGTTGCAACTCTTTATCTTTCCAAGTGGATGTTCAGAAAATTTGGGCTGTAAGCAAGGGCAGATAATCCGTACAATATTTAATTAGACATTTAAAAAAAATCTTCCATATTTTCATTTTAGTATTTTATCTAAGTTTTTTTTTTTTCCTTTTTCATTTTTTTTTTAGTTTGGATTTCCAATATTATTATTATTATTACGGTTGGTTTTATGGTATGCCAACTCTTGATGGATTATCCCATATCAATGTCACCCTCTCTCTTTTTGTATTTTTTTTTTACCAATTATGATTTCAAGTAACTAATAATAATGATTTATTTAGGTACTTATGCATCTATGTTACCGCGATAAAGCCGAGCTTTCACAAGCGTTTCCAGGCTGATAACGGAAAGAATCAGAATATGCTGTCAAAACGCATATGAGTTGATGCCGCACTCTCGTCTTATATTTTTAACTGTCGCCATCTCGTGCAACCATAGATATATCAATTTTGATATTTGAGCAATGGCCAGTTTGGACCGAGAGAAAAACGTTCCTTCGCGCAATGCAGTCCACGTCCTGCGTTTGGTATTTCAACATCTCTAGGCATAGCCTTTTCTCATTTTTTTTTAATTAGCAAGGATGCTCACATGCCTGGCAACTTTTAATTTTGCCAAGAAGTTTGTTTTTTTTTTTTTTTCTTGGCAGAATTGTTTCACCTTTTCCACAGATTGTAGTTTGTCGCTTAGCTGCGATAAATTCATATTGTTTAAAATTGCTTGAATAATACTGTTCTCGTAACTTTGTCAACAAATTGATTATTTTATTGCCTGCTTACTTAAATTTGATTGGTGAGGTGTTTTGTCGGCAGATTCCAATTTTTTCTGTTATCGGCCCAGAAACGCTTGTGAAAGTTCGGCTTTATTGCGGTAACATAGATGAATAAGTACCTTCTATTTGCAATGGTTATCTAATATAATTTGTACATAGTTTCAAGTATTCCTGTCTAATGCAAATAATCTGCACACAGTTATATGGTTTCAAGTAACTAATAATAATCCTTAGTAAACTATGAGAGCTTCATGTAACTATAATTAACAATTATATAATTTCAAGTGTTCTTATCTAATTAAAATTTCTAAACAGGTCTGTTTGAAACCCTAATATGTTACCACAGTGGGTCAGAGTGAACCTGGAAGTAATAGCAATGAAGAGGTGACTTCATATTCCCCAGAACTACTCTGTGGACACCTTTTTATTTGGTCTGCATGGGATACTGTTAGCATATTCTAAGTGTGATATCCATGAGAGCAGATACATCCTGATCTTACTATTGTAAAAAATGGTACATGTTAAAATGCTCCGAATAATCTAAAGCATTTGCTTATCTAATTCAGAACTTCTTATTGAGAAATCTAGGTTCATGTTTACCCTACTCATTATAATTTCTCAAGGAAGTTTTAAAGTGTTAAATGATTGTTATAAAGTACATTTTTGTTGTAGTAGTAATAAATCCTATGAATAAGATGTTGGCCTTAATGATCACTAATAGTGGCTTTTAAGTATTTGCTTACAAAACGTCTCGACAAATTCAAAGAATTTATCAATGTAAAATTAAAATATGAAATTACAAAAGTGATTGATATTTACAGTACTCTAAAGTGTAAATTGTCCCTTTTTGAAAAGACGGGGTGGGGGCATGATCCCTTCTCCCTCAGACTTCTGAGGGTTTTATAAAAAGGAAAGAATGTTCTGGTGTAAAATTGTGGTTACGAGTTTCTAGAAGGCTTGGCTGTGAGCTTTTGTCGTTGGATTGATTCAGGGTGGTGGTGGATAAGGGACGGAAACGGGTGGAGGAATTTCGTATCCAAAGTAAGTTAAAAAAAAAAATAGGGTAATATATTTACTTATACGTTTGTCAAATTACTTACTATTAGTCATTTACTTTCTTTTTGTGTTACGGTAAGTCCGTCTTCGATTTCTCTTAGTATTGAAACGTCTTTGTAACGCTTACTTTTCTTTCATTTTCCATGAAGAATTTCTTATATATATAATTTCAAAGGATGTGTTTATTCATATGGATGATATACCAATGTTAAACATTCATTAAAAAAAAAAAATTTAAGCATCTTCTGGGCGACGTTATGGGATGTTGTCTAATCCAAAATTATTTTCAATTGAAAAAAATGAGACAACTCTTTGCATTCTATTATCCTTAGTAGCGTTCTCTTTCAAACTGTAGGTGACGTAATAAGTGTTCAAAAATTTAAAATTTTTATTCTATCACTATGAATAAACAAATAAAATAAAGTTCGAAAAGTAATTACGTCACATATTTTGAAACAGAACGCTACTAACGATAATAGAACGCTAAGAATGTTCTCATTTTTTTATTTTTTATTTATTTATTTTTCATCTAAAAATGATTTTTGGGGTGAGACAACATCACATAACGTCGTCCTGAAGATGGTTAAAAAAAAAAACAACTAACGGAACGTTTAACATTGGGATATTATCCATATATAAATAAATACATCCTTTAAATATATTCTTTTTCCATATTTACACACCGCCGGATTTATTTCCATTTTTCTCATATATATAACAAATTGGTCATTTGTTAAAAACTGTATAATGCCATTATATTACTTGCAAGTTTTTCACATCAGTTGTAACGATCACCCTTCACTAAAATCTCACTTCTCTAGAGTTTTTCAACACTGCTGTGGTCTGGACGGTTTCAATTCTACCTGGGATTTCTAGTTGCTCCAATCTCCTTTTCCAGGTTCTTTGGGATTGTTTCAAGATCAACTATGATTGATATCACTGTCACCTTCATGTTCCATAACTTTTTTTGCTCTTTCTAGCAAGCGCCAGGTATTTACCGATTTTTTAAAAAAAACTTTCCTTTATTTCAACTCGGTGACGTATTTGCTAACGTGCTGAATTGCGACACCATAGTAAGCGGGGTCGAACTCCAGTCTTGCTATTAGGTTCACTTTTGAATTATTACCCTTGGAAAATGTATTAATCCACTTATTAAATAGTATCACTGCTGTCTTTTTATAAGGATGGCTTCGGCATTAAATAACCCACAAAGATTGATACTCCATTTGACAAAGAAACCAAACCTTGTACTAGAAGTTCACGTGTCGTTTTTGTCGTTTGCATAAAAGACCTGTCCATTAATAAACAATATTTCATTAATCGTAGTTAATTTTGTTGATGCATTATCGTCAGAAACCAGTTTTATTGTTCTCTGAAGTATTCTGACGAGTGACCTCATCTATTTTATTGTTATCATGACACTGTTTCGGCTTTTGTAACCCGCGACCTTCTTCAGGTATGTTTCGTGAAATTTTTGAAGCTTTTTTTTTTTTTCTTTAAAAATTTTTTTTTTTTTTTTTTTTTAAATTTTTTTTAATAGTTTTGAGTCAATTTTGAGATTCTTTACAGTGGTGGATTTTCCTAAGGGGTCACTCATCAAACTAAAATACATTTGGCACATGTTTCTTTGGTTTACAAAGGTCCTCTCCTTGGTTAGGTGGAGAATTTTTCAGCATAATTTTGTGTAACACGTGTATGTGTGTTTTAAAACCTGTTTCACCGAAGAATGTTTGGTAATTATTTTCCTTCTACCTCCCCCTCTTTCATATTTTTTCCAACTGATTCTGGCTCACTTGAGGATAGTCAGCGTGAAACTTAGTTGTGAGTTATTTTTTTGTTTTTGTTTTAGAGTTGATAAATTTTAACGGCATGTCAATCCGTCTAGAGGTATTTTATATTTAGAAGCCCACTTTTTACGACGATAACCGTTACGCTACGACCACTTATTATTACATGAGGATGACGAGAGAGTAAGTACTCTCCTTTATCTTTTCTGTTGGGTCCAAAAAATATATCGGGTGGTTGTTATCTTTTGGATAAAACTGAAGTGTTCAACTGTCTTCAGCATGTGTGTGTGTGTGTTGAATGTTTTGGTGGTTAACTCACACTGCAATTCTTTGAATGATCTCCCACCCTCTCGTAAAAATACCTCGGTATTTCTATTTATATTTGAAAGAAAGGAATCTTATTTTATTATTCACCCTCGTTGAATATACAATAAGCAGATTTTTACAGGCTTTTAAAAAATAACTGAAAGGTAACTTGATGCGAAATAGAATATATTCAAATGTGATTTTTGTGTTTCCCTTGGGTTTAGAATGCAAAGAAATGATTTTTTTTCTTCTACAAAATGGATTACTCATGTCAGATAGAAATAATAAAAAGGAACATTGATGGATTTATTGTGGATTTCTCGACTCAGTGGATCGCTGGATGTAGGGATCTGCCCCTTTTATTTTGGTCAATTCTCTCTCTCTCTGTTCCAGTTTTTGTGGTTGCCTAAGATGGCAGGTGCTTTTTCTTTATAACCAGCCAAGGATGGGGATGAAATAATCAAATATGGCCTTCTTCCCACCTGGCAAGGGTATGTTAGAGTTGGGGGTCGACCGTATCGGCTCAAGTTTTGTTTTTCCCGATCTTCAAGGTCAGCTGTGAACTGATTGGCTTTTCTAAATTTTGAGAAGAAAAGCCGAGGGACAGGTGCTCGATTGACTGTGACTAGATGTCAACTCCCTCCCTCTGTCTGTCCGTCTGTCTGTCTGTATGTCTCTCTCTCTCTCTGCCTTATTGTTGCCTGGTAATAAAGTGAAATCATCCGTGATTAAGTCAAGGCAAGAATTTGCTTATTTGTTCAAGTTGCATTTTGAACCAGGTGCTTTTTTTCTCCTATTCTGTTTTTTTTTCCTTTTCTGTTTTTCTCCTTTTTACGTTTTCTCTTTTCTTTCTCTTGTACAAACAAAATCATTAATCAAATAAAAAAGAATTAAAAGAAAATGCATTGGAACGTTGAAAATTTAGTTAGGATTATAATCAAACATCAAATTTAGCTTGAAATAAACTCATAAGGAGTTGATATGCCGGTAAGCAAACTAAACCAAAAGGCCATTTTAACACGTTTGTAAAAACACAACTGCAGATACCTGGGATGTCTGGAGTTTTCTCTGTGCAGTGGAAAATTACTATTTATCTCTTGAAATTTATTCGTGTCGTGTGGTTTGGGCTTCTGTCAAGGTTGATAATGGCAGTAACGTCTTTTTAGTTGCTCCTATCTGAACTGGTAACATAGCACTTGAAAGTCGTTTGCCCAAGTTTTCTAAATACGTTCTTTTCTGTTAGTCATAATAAAACTCATCTGAAGAACTAATCAGCTCGTAAGTTGTCAAAACTTAAAAATAAGGACACGAGTGCAACCTTGTGGGATTGGGGTGATGGTCTGTCGGGTTATGGAGGAGATTTAACAATAAGACAATAAAAGACGCTTGTTGTGTCTGGGTAGGGTTCATTAACCTAGAATAGGTGACTATTGTTAATCGATGCAAATGCTTTTGTACTTTTTTTGATTGGGGTATCTGTTGCAGAGTTATAAAGTGTGTCATGTTGTAGAAGATGAAAAACAGACAATATTTTAATCCCTTCCCTGAATGCTAGAGTTGGGCGGTCTGGCAATTTGTTTCAGTATCGGTTTCGTTCTTTTTCTTCTTGATACCGCGATTTCCGGATCGGTTTTTCGGTTTTTAATTTAATATTTTTACTTTCTAAGGAAATCGTTCATTTTTTTTTTTTGTGTAATAACAATTTCAGTCGATATCTGATTTCGTTTGAGATATACAGATTTGAAACTTAGTCCGTTCAACTCGAAATATCTCGTCCAGTCATAAAATATATCTATACTGCTAGAAAGAAAATAAAATGATCTTTCGAAAAATAAAATCTAACATTAAGACGAAACTGGTAACAATTTTTTTTTATTTTTATTCGCTATTTTGTTAACTTAATTTTAACACAAAAAGTATTTTCTAAAAAAAAATTTAGATTTCAGATATCATGTATTTTCCTGTTTTTCTATTGAAAGATTTAAAAGTGTCATATCTGTCGCATTTCCTTTTTTTTTTCTTTTTCATTTCTTTAGTAAACAAATACATTTCTTTAGTAAACAAATACATTTCTTAAAACTAGTCAATTAAATGCTTTTATCATATATTTGTTCAATCTTTTCCTCGCATATTGGTATGTTGATAAAAATTTAATTTTACTAAAATCTGAAAGTCTTTTTTAACAATGTTCTCTTGGATATGGTCACTCAGTTGTGATTGCACTAAATCGAACGATTTGGGTTCCGTAAAAAATTTCGATGTGGTTTTACGGTGTGAAGATGAAACCAAAAAAAATGTTTTTTCCTTCTTTGGTTAAACATCCATCCCTATATTCTGCCGAACAAGAACCTCTCAACCATATTAGTTAAGTGTCATGTAAGAATCCACTTTTGGGGCTCTTACCCCTCTGCAGGGGATACAGTCTGTGTATTCTAAACCCCACTCATTTGTAGATGTGACTCAGACAAATTTATTGGTTTTTATTTTTAAATTCATTAGTAGAATGTCTATTGCTTCTCTACACAGGGATAAGATCCCCTTCCCCAACGTTGCGGGGTATGATACTACACTGCATCTAATGGAGAGGCTCCAGTTCTGTAGCTTTAGGGAATGCCCTCACACCCAGGTCTATTCTGACTTAAAGTGTTAGTACCTGTTAGGGTCCCATTTATGGGTAAAAAAGATCTGTTCAGCCTTTTACTTAGGATTATTGTTAATTATCTGAAATCTTACAGCTGCATGAAAATTGTTTTTATATTACAGAGAACGAATAAAATTATTAGCAGCCCAGTGAGCTGGGGCTGTAGAAAACGCCGACTGCATCTCTGCAGAGGGGGTAAGACCCCACCCCCCAAATGAGTATCCTGGATATGATACCAAACCATCTTATGGTGAGGATCCAGTAATGCTGGTACTTTGTGGAATGCAGAGTACTCCTGCATTTCCATTGCTCCTAGGTCCACTCTGACCCGGAGTGGTAACACCTGATAGGGTCCTATCTATGGGTCAAATAGAAGTTTGACATTTTAACTGATTGCAAACAAATTGAATTGCTTGAAATAAAACTGTTTGATCGTTTAATTGAGTGCTAACAAGTGACTGATGTTTAATTGAATTGTTAGTGGTACATAGCAATACTTGGAAACATATAACTGTGTGCAAAAAAAATGCGCTTCAGACTCATTTTATAAAAATGTTTACAAATCATATATTTTTGATATATATGTATAAACAGGTTTTGGGACTAAATAACCTACAATGGTTGATATGCCATAAAACCAAACCAAACCATCTGATGGTGAGGCTCCAGTCCTGGAGCTTTGGGGAATGTTGAGTACCCTTCATTGCCATTACTCACAGTGGTGGTACCTGATGGGATCCCATTTAAGAGTCAAATAGAACTATTTAACCATTCAATTGTGTGCAAATAAATAACTGATTTTAAATTGAACTGTTTGTGTTGCATAGCAGTATTTTGAACTATTTAACTGTGTGCAAATAAAACTACTTCAAACTGTATGCAAAAGTTGAATTATTGGAACCATTGGACTGCGTGCGAATAAATGAATAGTGTTAAGAAGTATTAGTGTTAAATAGCAATTATTGTAACTACTTCACTGTGTGCAAACAAAATGATTAATATTAAAATAGAATTATTAGTGTTAGCAATACTTGAAACCATTGAACTGTGTAGAAACAAATTAGCTCACCATTTTTTTTAAATGGACATACCTCCAAACTAGTCTCTTACAGATATTAAAAAAAAAAAGTTGGCGATTGTAGTCGAAGGCGACCTAAAGGCTCCCTTTTCAATAGCTACTACATTGAGGTGTCATGGAAGGTGCTACTTCATTCCCTTGATTGCTCCACTTTATCCTTGATCCGTACCTTTATAATGCTCTGTGTTAAGCAAGGTGGCATCAAGTATTTTTTTTATTTATTTATTTTTTTTTAAGTCTTTGGTGTGATTCAACCTGGGATTGAGCCTGGGTCTCCCAGACCATTGGCAAACATTCTACCCAATAGGCCAATGGCCCATTATAATTTCTTACAAATAATATATTCCTTTAACTGTGCAAACAAATGACTGATGTTAAATTAAAATGTTATTGTTACATATCAATACTTGAAACCATTAAACTATATGCAAACAAATGAACTCTGGCTCATTTAAAAACTGTTCCTTACAAACTATTCATTTATAAATCATATATATTTGGTATGTATGTATGTGTAAAAGGATTTAGCATTAAATAACTGACAAGGGTGGATATGCTATAAAACCCAACCAACCAACATTAGTGTTAGATAGAAATACTTTAAACCATTTAATTGTGCACAAACAAATGAGTTCTGACAATCTATTGAAAAATAAAGTTACTATCAAACTTATATAGGATCAGTAATATCCAGTCAACATATGAAGACAATAGGTATGGATCATTCATGTATGGAATATGAAGAATTTCATATAAATCTATGGGAATGCTCAATTCTTGGAACCTTAGATATTAATTCGTAATTAAGGTGTTTGAATTTCTAGAGTGGTTTATTCCCTTTGATTATTTTTGGGATAATTAAATGTACCTGGTAGGTGCTTAAAAATTTTTTTTTTTTTTAGTAGGATGAAGGCCCCATTAACTGAGGGATTTAACATCTGTAAAAGGAGTAAACAGAAAAATATGAGGATAATAGTCTAGTTTAAAAGCTTGCATTATTACGAAAAATCTTGCATATGTTCAAATTAGGATGGGTTAATTTACAGGAACATCCTTTTTCGGGTTTCTTAATTTTTCTAATACTTTGTTTTAACCCCCTTTACTTTTGCCTGAGAATTTAAATTTATATAGGTGTTGTATTGTGGCTTGTATCATGTGACTTTTGGTATTGCGTAGGTATAAAAGACGTGTTTCTTAAGCACGAGAGGGTTCTGCAAGATCTCAGTCAGTAGAAAGACCAACTTCGGACATAACATCCACCGCATGAGACTTGTATTTGTTGGACTGTATCACTTCAGTTAATAAATAGTTAACTCTATTTCGCTGTGTATCTCTTCCTTACCACGATACTACAATAGGTTTTTCTTTTTTTTTTTTCCCCCAATACATATATGTATATAGACTGTAATCCGTATTTGCTGTTTTTCAACCTCAAATTAAACTTGTGAAGTCATCTGATGAGACAAAGAATATGATATTCTTCGCCAAAATAAATTTATAATGACAATTTAACCATGTTTTTGAGTTTCTTTCTAATTGCATTATATATATATATATATATATATATATATATATATAGGGATTTGGCATTAAATAATCTGCAAGTGTTGATATGTCATTAAACACAAGCCAACAAACGAAATCTTTGACAGTCTCAAAGGCAGCTAAAGCTATGGCTACCAAAATTTTGGAACTTACAAATGGGACCCCAAGTATGTTTTTTAGTATATTAGTTAAAAATATCCAGGTCTTTTTTCATGCCCTGTTAGGTGAATGTATTTCCTGCAAAGGGTGTGATCCTCCCACACCTCCAGAAGAGGTGTCCTGGGCATAACACTAAATTACATCTGGTGGTTTAGCTTCAGTTTTGGAGATCTAGGAAGTGTGGAATACCCCTTCATTGCCATTACTCTGTGATCCACTCTGACCTGGAGTGGTAGTATCTGTTAGGGTCTCATCTGTTAAATAGATCTGTTTGCAAATTATTTATATAAGACAAGAATACTTGAAATGATATAACTGTATGCAAACATGTTTATTATTAGTAATGACTGTGCATATGACTGTGCAAATTGGAAAATGGACATTGTGACTAGAGTTCAAATCTTGGATGTAGTTGTTTTCATTTCATAAAGCACTAATAGTCTTGGAAAAATATGAATCCAATTATCTCTCACCCCCTTTTATGGGTAAATATTAGGGCAATCTGGACTCTTTAATCTTGGTAAGGCAACTGATCTAGGAGAAGGAAAAACTCTGATTTCAAATCACTAGTATTCCACTTAAAACTTGACCTTCTGTCACGTTCTGCTTATAGTAGAGGGATTGAGTGAGTAAATACATACTTGACGCTATAATTATTTACACATGATTCAAATCATTAGGTACTTAAATCTATATAATTGTTTCTTTTTTTTTTTTAGGCAGGAAGACTTTGGCTTTAAATGTGCATTTATCCCACTCTTCTACCAATGGAAGGATGTGAAACAAATTCAATTTTCAAGTGCAAAACAGCCGATTTCAGGGTTTTCCTTCTCCTAGATTGATTCCATGACCAAGGCTAGGGAACACAGTCTGCCCTACTATTTACCCATAGCTGGAAAGAGCATAGATCAATTCATGCCTTTCCCAAGTTCATCAACCAGGATTTGAAATCTGGTTGCTGATTCCATTTTCTATAAAAATACTTATGCTAAAAGCACCCCCCCTTGACTTCAAATAACCCATCAAATGTTGACATGTCATAAACTAACTTTCCTTGTTAGCAGCGCTTAGAATATGCCTAATGGATCCTCCTGCAGGGGTGTAAAGCCTCTATCCCACCCTCAAAAGGAGTATCCTGGGTATCACGTTAAACTGCATCTGATGGTGAGGCTCTTGCACTGGAGATCTTCTGGGCAGCAGGGAATACCACTTCCTTATTATTTCCGGATCCACTCTGATCTGGATTAGTAGTACCTGTTAGGGTCCCATCTATGGGTCAAATAGATCTGTTTGAAAATTATTCGTATCCTATGAGACTGGGTACAGAACTCTGACCCCACCCCCACCCTAAAAAAACCCTCTTAAATAACACAAAAAATGTGAAAAGAAGCATGCTGAACGAGACTGTTGCACTTGACTTTGAGCTAATGCTTTTGGGAGGGCATGAATCCATCTGTTACCTCCTGAGGTTTGGGTAAATAGCAGCATAAAATGGTTTCTTTAGCCTTGGTAAGGCAACCAATTGAGAAGAAGGTAAACTATGAATTCAAACCAGCTTTACTCCATTTGAAAATTTACTTTGTGTCATGTCCTATTTGGTTTAGTTAGGTTGGGTTTTATGGCATATCAACCATTGTAGGTTATTCAATGCCAAATCCTGTTTTATTCATTTTTATATATATATATATATATATATAACATTTTTAAATAGGCCTGAGCTCTTTTTTGCCCACAGTTGAATGGTTTCAAGTATTACTATATGATAGTCACAATTTAACATTAGTCATTTGTTTACATGCAGTTTGTTCTATTTGACCCATAAATAGAACCCTCTCAGAGTGGACCTGGCTGTAATGGCAATGAAGGGGTACTCCACATTCCCCAAATCTTCAAGGCTAGAGCCTCACCATCAGATGGTTTAATATCATATTGGTTGGAGGCAGGGGGAGGTCTTATCTATCTACAGAGATGCAGTCGGTGTATTGTACAGTCCCAGTTGACTGGGTTGTATCCTGTTTGTGGTGACATAATTGGGTAAATGCAGACACAAAAATGTAAATGATTGTTGAAGAAACACGGTTCCCTAACCTGTAGGCATAAAATAACCCAAGATAGGTTGACATGTCATTAAGATGAATCATATAATCATAAAACCAATGAACATAGATCATAGTCATTTTAACTTTGTTGTGAGTTCATAAAACATTGATTGTCCTCCAGTATGTGTTTGTATTTTTGTATCATCTGTTGGTATTGACCAAATGTGAGCAAAGAAGAAAGCCCTGTTTTGTTGGACTGTGTGCATAAACTTGAGAAATAGTACACCTGTCAATTCTTAAAAAGCATAATCAGTTCTAAATGCATTTTATACTATTGTACATGAATCTAATCTTGAAAGACCTTTTTATGTGAATGGACATGTGCTGTATCCATGGTAATTTGAACATGTCAATGATTGCAAGCTTACACTATCATCAAAGCTTTTGTATCATTGGCTATTAATGGAATCTTACTACTATACAATGCATATTAAAAATCATTTATTTAAATATTTATATACCTCTTGGTATTATATTGATGCTTTTAGGGTAATGTACAAAATTTGGTGCTTGTCTAGAAAAGCCCACTCATGAAAATTTTTAACTCTGGTAGTCTACAAAAGAATTATATAGAAATATAATCCTCATTCACCGTTTAGATAAGAGCCATCATCATCTGATAGCACAGATTCTTTTGATTCTCTTTCACCATTGGCCATTGCTCTTGGCAGGGCCTCGAAACAATGAATGTAAATTTTTGATTGTTAGCCAATGAGTTTTTTTTTTTTTTTTAACTGAATGATTAAATCCAACTATATGTAAACTGTTCAATTGGTCTACTGGGTAGAGTCTTCACCAATGGCTCCTGAGACTGGGTTGAGGTCATACCAAAGACCCATAAAATAGTACTTGATGCCTCCTTGCTTAACACTCAGCATTATAAGGTGTGGAACAATCCAGGGAAAGGAGTAGTACCCTCTCCTACATCTTGGTGTAGTAGCTAATGAAAAGGGAGCCTTCAGGTCACCCTTGACTATGGTCTCCAACTTTACTTTATTTATATAGTGTAGCCTAGTCATTAATGACTGCTATGTCTATGATAGCTAATTGTCAGATGGAAGAGGGGAAAAACAAAAAATAATTTATTTCAAGCAGTCAGACCATGTTGCTTTATTCTTTCCATTCACTTTCTGAGGCTATGGAAGCAGATGGCAGACACAACATGTGAAGTAAACTCATGTCGTATCTTTGATTTGTTTCTTATTCTCTGTGCACACAAACGTCTCTCTCTTCATATCCCAGCCACTAAAAGGGAGAGAATCAAGAAATCTGTTGCCTTCTAAATAGTATCACTGCTATTTTTCTACACGGATGACTTTAGTATTAAGTAACCCAGAAAGGTTGATGTGTCATTAGACAAAGAAACCAAAATCCAACCAAAAACCAAGCCTGTCTGTGATACTTAGAATATACTGACTACTTCCTTTGTACATGGGTGAAACTCTCCACCAAAAAAAAGGTATGACACTAAATTGCTTACAGTGGTGAGGTTATGGTTCTGGAAGTTTGGGGAGTGTGGAATACTCCTACATTGCTATTACTCTCAGATCCACTCTAATCTCAAAGTGGTAGTACTCTTCTGTGGGTCTAATAGATCTGTTTGATAAGTATTTGTATTAGAAAGGAATACTTGAAACCATGTAACTGCAAATTATTTGTATTAGATAGGGATATTTGTGTTGTATAATGGCTTGTACCACGTGACTTCTGGTATCTTGGAGGAATAAAAGATGTCATGTTTCTTAAGCACAGTCAGTACTGAAAGATCTCTGTCAGTAGTAAGACCAACTTCAGATGTAACACCAACAACGCGAGACTTATAATATTTGTTGGACTATGCCACTTCAGTTAATAGTTAGCTCTATTTCATTGTGTATCTCTTTCTTACGATACAAAAATTTGATATCATAACTGTGTGCAAAAAACTCTTAAGGAAAAACTACACAAAAATGTAAATATGAAATGTACACAGTTCCCTAACCTGTAGGTATGAAATAACCCTAGATGGGTTGACATGCCATTAAAATCAATCATTGGCATATGAACTTTTACTTTAAAAAAAAAAAAAAAGGTCCTTGCTAGAAAAGTGGAATATTTGTCTATACAAATAATCAAAATAATAATCTTGTTCAGAATGGTCGGTTATATAGGGCAGATTCTACACTCTGATACTTGATAGAAAATTATATTATACAATCAAGCAGGATAACAATAGGCTGATTATTATGAATACTCCTGTTTTCAGTTTTACCTTTGACGACATTGTTCATATTTAAAAGGAAGGTCAGACAAGTTCTTTTTAATAGAAAAAAAAAGAAAAAGTTGAGTATTGATTCAATTGACTTGATCTTGAAATGCATTAAACAGCTGATGTCTGGTGGATTGGATTGAACAGGCAGGTCTGGACAAGAGAGAGAGGAAGGAGTGTGTCAGGTCTCTCATCTTCTGGATTAACGAGGACAGAGTGGAAGAGAAGGGGGTTGGAGTATCAATAGTGAGATATGTTGAGGGTGAGAAATCTATGATAGTATGTTGAAGTGCACTTGGGCACAACTTTTTTATCGACATTTTACCTATCAATAAACAAGTTTCATCTATCAATTAACACACCGTCATGTGGCCAGGTGGTAGTATGATATGGTGGTAGATTTCATGGAGACCAGGAAGAATAAATACATGCTGTAACAAGGTAAGAGCTTCTGTAACACAGGTGTGTGTATGTCTTTATATTTGTGTGTGTATGTATATATATTTATGTATATATTTGTGTGTGTATGTATATATATTTATGTATATATTTGTGTGTGTATGTATATATATTTATGTATGTATGTATATATATTTATGTATATATTTGTGTGTGTGTGTGTATATATATATATATATATATATATATATATATATCTGCAACACAAGGTCAATTTTTAAGTGGAGTTTACAGGTTTGAATGAATTTTTCCTTCTTCAAGACCAATTGCCATACCAAGGTTAAAGAGCCCGGTCTGCCCTACTGTTTATCTATAGATGGAAGTAGATAGTTGGACTCATACCTTTCTCAAGGTTATTTAGCACACTGTGAAATGCAAGCAGCCTTGTCCAGGATTTGAACTCGGGTCGCCGTGTCTTTCCTTCAACAATAACCATTACATCACTTACACATGAGGGGTACTGAAAAGTTCTTGGTACAACCAAGAAGAGAAAGAACTAGAGGCAGGAAATATACATGCTTTTTCTTGTATGCATCTCAAGTTTCTTTAACCCCTAAAAAATGATTAAATAATTAAAAAAAATATCAAAAACTAAGCAATCCTGACAGTACTGATTTGTGACCCAAGGTCAGTTTAATGTGGGGTACTGAGCAGCAAGCAAACCACTGAGGTGAGGGATGTTTTTATTTTAGGGGCATATTAGGCATTGGGTGATAACCTAAACTTTAAACCCTTTTAGGTAAGGGAGGAGGTGCTGCCTGTTGGCTAGGAACAGACCCCTGGAGCTAAGCTGATTATTTTATTTCTGTCTCCCAATACAAAAGCTAAGAAGATAGAAAAAAATTTTTCTGGAGTCAATCTTAATATTTTTGACTATAAAAGTAGTGACTTAACACATTCACACTTTCTCTCACTCTTATGATTAAAATCTAATTCTTGGAATATTTTTTATCAGTAAAATAAGTAAGTAAAGTTGGCGACCATAGTCGAGGGTAACCCGAAGGCTCCCTTTTCGATAGCTACTACACCAATGTGTAGGGGAGGGCGCTACTCCTTCCCTGGATTGCTCTACTTTACCCTTGATCCGTACCTTATAATGCTGAGTGTTAAGCAAGGAGGCATCAAGTACCATTTTTTTTGAGTCTTTGGTATGACTCGACCTGGGATTGAACCCAGGTCTCCCGGGCCATTGGCGAACACTCTAACCCCTAGGCCAATGTCCGGTATAAAAATACAGTGCACTTATTAGAAAAATTCAGTGGAATATTACAATATTTTCAGCTTTAAAATAGAATAAAAACAGGATAAAGACTCACGATTATGAGTTTCACATCACCGGTCCTCAGGTGAAACAGTATTTTGTATGTCTGAAGTCTATTTAATTTGATTCCCCCCCCCCACATCTATCTATCTGATCCCTAGATGGTATCCCAACAGATACTAACACTCCAGGTCAGAGTGGAACTAGGAGTAATAACTGAGTAAAGAAGTACTCGACATTCCCTAGAGCTTCAGTATCAGATGCAGTTTAGTGTCATATTTAGGACACTCATCGGGGGAGGGCCTTACTCCTCTGTAGAGATGTAAAGTTAGTTGGCGACCGTAGGGTGACTCCTTTTTCAATAGCTACTACACCGATGTGTAGGTACTAAGCAAGGCGGCATCAAGTACCTTTCTTTTCTTTTTTTTTTTTTTTTTTTTTTTTTTTTGTTATGACTCGACCTGAGATTGAACCCCGGTCTCCCGGACTATTGGCGAACACTCTACTCATTATTAGGCAAATACTCAGTGTATTTTACAGTCCCAGTCAATTGGGCTGTGTATATATGTATGCATATGTGTATGAAAAAGTACAAATATGAAAAAAGTCTTCACAAGATGATTTTATTTGTAATTCGAATTATTTGCTAACGTTAAATGTTTCGGTTTATTAAACCTTCATCAGGTCGTATGAACTTTTAAATGAAACGAAAGAAATGAGAAAGTTTTAAAGATTCTATTTTCGTTGGTGGTGTTTTATTTAGAATTTATGTGATGTAATTAGTATTCGAAAATTTCAAAAAAAGTAGCGTATTTCTTTTATATATCTTTATATCATATCTGTCTATGTTAATATTTATATTTTGTTCATATCTACCTATTTTAAACATTCCATAATGTCTCCATCTGTTTCTATCAATGTCAGTTGACTTTTTACGTTCTGATGAAGGTTAAAAAAAAAAAACGAAATATTTAACATTTACAGCTAATTCAAACGATGAAAATTTTTTTTTTTTTATTTTTTTTTTAAGATTTTCATACTGTTGGGTTTCTTTTCCATTTATTTTCCTAGATATATAAGTGAGTGAGTGTGTGTGTTATATGTGTGTGTATGTTGAAGGTGAAATGGCCTTTAAAAAGAAACAAGCTCTAATATCTGAAAGAAAAGTTTAAAAAATATAATACAGTACTTAAATCTACGGCCATTGAAGTGAAAGCATGTAAAAATTAATTTTTTAATTTTATCTGTCTGTCTGTTTATTTATTTATTTATTTTTTGTGCGTGTGATATTTCAAAGAGACTTTTACTCTTTTTATATATATGTTTGCAATTATTTTGCATGAGTGGCCTTGAGAAAGGCATGAATCCATTTCTTCACCTTCCTCCTATGAGTTAAAAAAAAATGTAGGCCAGACTGAGCACTCTAGCTTTAATCGGATAATCATATGTGAAGACCAGTTCATTCAAACTTTCTCCCAGATGCCATGGGTCAGCATAGCAAGATCAGGCCTATTACTTCTATCTTGCAGAATCTAGGGAAGGTTTGAGTTATCCAGTGGATGAGAAAAAGGGTTGCTCAAAGTTGGACCTTCAGATTTGCAAGTCGTTCACATGTGCTTTCAACGAACTGAATACTAGTGAGGCAGTCAGATTCTTAAAAAAAACTTTTTTTCTAATATCAAACTTTTCTTTTAATTAAAAATCTTTTCCAAAAGTAAAACCTAAATTTTCCATTTGCTGGGCATTATAGTGGATTTTCAAAGTGATGTTTCAGCATATCTCCTTATAACTCACCCCCATCTCCGTAATTTTACGGACCTCCAAGTCGCTCTTTTGCCTTTGATGTAGGAGGATTTTCTTTTTCGTACTTTGTTCATTTGATACGTATGTTACGTATAATCTTTTAATTTTTCTCTCCTAAAATTTATGACTGGAAAATGAAATTGATTTTAATGACATGCTAATCAATTTTTCTTCGTTTTATTTTAATGACTTGTCAATCTGTCTAAGGTTATATTTTATCTCTAGAGGTTAGGGAATTGTATGCATTGTATATACATATTTTCATTTTTTTGTGTAGTAGTAGTTGTGTGTGTGCACGTGCGCAAAGAAGTTATATCAAGTGTTCCTATCATTACCGTTATTCTCAGGTACAGCATGGGGGAATCTCCTTAACAAAATGGCTAATGTGCATTATAGTAAGCAAGTTTGAGCTCTGGTCACTTTTGGACTTGTACCTTTGGGGGGAAAAGTATGACCCCCCCCAGCTGTGGGTTAAATAGTACCACTACTTTTCTTGTACATAGATGACTTTGCTATCAAATAACCCACAAAGACTGATATACCTTTTAAACAAAGAAATCTAACTCCTAGGTATTCCATTGGAAAATAATCATGATTTTAATCAAACATTTACAAATGAATCAAATTTCAGTATTAAATAATCCATGAGGAATTGATATGCCATTAAACTAATAAGTTAGATTTAGTTTATCAGATATTATTGCTATAACTCGCTCTGGATGAAGCCCTTAAAAAGCAAAAAAAAAATAACTCTTCTTTCAATTATTTGATCTGCGAGATTTTCTTCATAATTTCTGAAATAAAAATTGTTCTGAGGAATGGTCTATGGATTTTTTAAAAATCAAGTAGTCAGAATATTAACATTCTATACTTGTTGCAATCAGTCTTGTCATTGACTCGGTTTGCAGAATACACCGACTGCATCTCTGCAGAGGGGTTATATTCCTCCGACGGGTGTCCTGGATATAACACTAAACAATCTGATGGTGAGGCTTCAATAATGCTGGAGCTTTAGGGAATGCAGAGTACTCTTTCGTTGCCATTGCTCCCAGGTCCACTCTGGACTGAAGTGGTAGCACTTGATAGGGTCCTATCTATGGATCAAATAGAACTGACATTTAAACCATGTACTTATGCTTAAGTTGTTTGATCATATAACTGTGTGTAAACTAATGACTGATGTTTAACTGAATTGTTAGTGATACATAGCAATACTGGAAAACATTCAACTGTATGCAAACAAAGGATTAATAGTAAATAGAATTATTCGTATTACATTGAAATAAGAGAAAAGTTGAGTGTTCACCAATGGTCCGGGAGACCAGGGTTCTATCCCAGGTCGAGTCATACCAAAGACTCAAAAAATGATACTTGATGTCGTCTTGCTTAAGACTCAGCATTATAAAGTAAGGATAAAGTGGAGAAATCCAGGGAATGGAGTAGCGCCCCCCCTACACCTCTTTGTAGTAGCTATTGAAAAAGGAGCCTTCAGGTCACTATCGAATAAAATCACCAACTTTACTTAACTTATTTAACTCTGTGTATGTTAGAGAGAGAGAGAGAGAGAGAGAGAGAGAGCTCAGGCTCGTTTAAAAATGTTATCCGCAAAATGTGTTTAGAAATCATATATAAGGATTTAGCATTAAATAACCTTTATTGGTTGATATGACATAAAACCAAACCTAAAAGTCGTGTCATATTTACCGTAATGTAAACAGTTCCATCTCTATTTATTCAACAAAATTTAGATATGTTCATTTTGCAATTCGATAGATATTTCTGATGGCCTTTTAAAGGTATGATGCAGAATAGTTGCCTGTAGAGGTTACTTGGCAATTCCCATCTTCTCTCCGGACATGTATTGAATCATATGGTACCAATAATAAACCTATTCTTAATCTGTTATAGATCGTCCAGCGTGTTTTGTCATTTACAAAGCTAAATAGAGGGAGTCGTAAATTCATTTTTTTCTCTCAAGATTATTTGTATGAAGTGAACGCGAATTGTTTCAGTCGGTATTTTGAACTTAACTGATTCCATTTCGTGCAGATAATCACAATCAGGCTTACACACACACACTGATAAGTAAATAGGAACAAGGGAGATAAACGCTTTCTTTTTATAGATTTATTTCTACCAGAGTTATTTCCCTTTAATTATTACTACATAAAAATGTATTATTTAAATGGACCCTTATCTTACTTTTGGGGTAAAACTAACAAATGAAAAATTCACATATTTAAAACTAGTGTTGCATTTTCGCGCGAACTTTGCCAGATTGAAATCAGTGATCCAAAATAGATTTCAATTGATGATAAAATAAATTTTTGTAAATTTTTTTTTGCCATTAGAAACAATTAGCGAATTTTCTGGTGTGGAAAAAAATTACTTTAACCAATAGGTAAGAACTGTGGGTTGGTTGGAACGGCTTATCAACTCTTAAGGGGTTATTTTATGCCTAGAGGTGAGCGATTCGCGTTCATTGTATGTTTATATTTACATTTTTTATTATTTTTTTAATTTAAAAAAAAACAAAAACCCGCTTTTTTGTAAGGGAGGTAAATAAATTCAGTCAACATCAGAATTATCTACCCTTATTTTGTAAATCTTATTAAAATTGTTAGTAGAAAATTATTATATGCTCGCAGATTCCGGGATTTAGATAATACAAAAGCACATTTTGTTAAATAAAAATTAATTCAGTTTGCTTTCTGTATGAATGAGTCTTAATTTCTTTCAAAATGTGCCAGTTCTCCTGCGAGTCAAACAAGGAAGATGGGTGGGGGAGCTCTTTCCTTGAGAATTTTGATTTCAAATATTTTGAATACCTATTCCCGTCATTTTATGATTAAAAAAAGAAACCCTTTTGGGTGAATGGAATTTAGATGCTAAATTTTAACAAGATTGATCCTATTAGCCTAGCAATCTATAAGCAGCAAGCAAGCAAAGAGAAATATAACAGTAAATTGTGGCATACCAGCTGACCTGGCATATGTCAACAAGATTTTTAGCTCAACATTCTTGGTTAGACCCTATACCTGTTTTAGGGGTCACCTCCCAACATACAGTAGGCTACTGTGATATTTGCGTTAGTTTATGCAGTCAGTGATATAGAGTTAATATAATACTTAATTTGTATTTTTTTTTTTTTTTTTTTTTTTTTTTTTTTTTCAATTAATCTGAGTTAATTTGTTAAAGATATCTGCCAAATACAAATTTAAGTTGGAAATGTTTTCAGCAGTCTGTTGGAGTTAGGATAAGTGGTGTATATTGATAGCCTGGAGTACTTTTCCACTAGTTGACCTCTCTGTGATAAAAGTTTGAATTTTAACCCTACCTTATAAAATGAGCCCTAGTTTTTTTAATTTTATTTATTTATTTATTTATTTATTTTTTTTTTTTTTTAGAGATTTTTTTCAGGCATCCAAAATCGATTTGTATGCTACAATTTATATATATATATATATATATTCACACAGGTGCCCGTGGTGTAATGCTTATCGTCGAGTTCAAATCTTGGACGAGACTGATTGCATTTCACATTGCACTAATACCCTTGGGAAAGGTATGAATCCAATTATTCTCCCT
>OY757943.1:39983642-40103642 GCA_963585895.1 Sepioteuthis lessoniana
TTATTTCATTTTTATATGCCATTTTAAACATGTATTTTTACTGTATTTTTTTCTTTTCTTTTAACATTGGTATTGTTTTACTGTCTAATTAAGAACATTATATAATCAAACATCATTATTATTATTTTAGGAAAGTGTGATGGCCGGCCGGAAGAAGGTTGCCTTACTGCCTGGGAGCAGACGTGATGTTGTCTTACAGTATCAGTCTCAGAACAAGCCTCTTGGCCCTGTCATTAACACTCAATCGTCCAAGGTTCATTCCCTACCCAGACCCAAAAGGAATATTCAAGTTAAAAATCTGGTAAGTTCCTTCGACCTTTTTCATCCTCATCTCTGGATTTTTTTTCTTTCTGTCTCCTTAAATTGTCTTCAAATTTTGGATCGACATGTAAAGATTTCTACTATTACAGATTTTAGACTTGATTCACTGTTGAGAATAAAGCAAAACTTTTCTTTTGACATTTTTTTGTTTTGCTTGATGTTGCTTGTTTTTTTATTGTTTGTGTAATTTGTCTGCTGAAGTACGTCATTTATAGATGTAAAAAATTTAAAAGCTACGAACTGGGTTCAAACTGGACATTGGTCAGTGTTTAGAAACTTCTGGCTCAATACAGAAGAAGTCATTTTTGGATAAGTTATTTGTTTATGATAAATGAATTTATTGCTAGAATCAAAGAAAATTGTAGCTAGATCCAAGACGACCCTTAAGATCTAGACCAGGACTTCTCAAACTTTTTTTTTACTTGATGCACTCCTTGTAAGAAAATTTAATTTCCATTCCCCATCAAATCAACTGAATATTACCAACATTTTTATAATACTTTACTTTTACTTTGTATCTGTTAGGTTAGCTAAACTAAATCTTTATCTTTTTGATTAAATATATAAAGTAGACATCCAAGCTGAAAGTTTTCTTGCTAGAAACTAAAGTTAGTAAATAATGAATCTTGCAGAGCTGGGTTTCTCAAACTTGTAAGAAAATTTGATTTCCATTCACTCTAAAATAGATTAATTGAATATTAAAAACACATTTCAAAACATAACTCCTTTACAATTGCAAATGCACATTTTAATATTTGAATTATTTTTTAATTGGAAGGATTGGTTTGGTGGGCACTGAGGAGATCATGAATATTAGGTTACAGGTTTGTGACCCTGAAAAGGTTTGACAACATAAGAAGCAGATTGTTGATTCATTTAAATGACCTATATGTTTTGAATGGGTTGTTTGTGAATGACATATCACTCGTGGCCATCACAACAAATTAGATGTTTTGCTTGGTGTATGATATCTGGCAACTAGTCAACTTGAACAAGCAAATAAGTTAATTGAATATTACCAAACATAAGTAATTCACTAATGTTTAATACAATTTACATGTGAAAAGAATCAGTAAACTATAAATGCAAACATACCTTTTAATTTTTTAAAATCTGGGTTTGGTGGGCAATGAGGTAATCAGGAATATTAGATTACTGGTTTGAGAAAGTTTAATGACATCAGAGCCAGATTGTTTATTCTTTAAATGACCCATATGTTTTAAATATGTTGTTTGTAAACAATACATCACTAGTGACTATCACACCAAATCAGGCATTCTGATAAGTGTATGGTATCTGACAATTAGTCTATAGGATCCAGCAATTTTTGTTCTGTTATAAGGAGATTTATTAATGCAAACTAGTAAATTCACCACTTGTGGACCCCTATGCTTTTATTTACACTGCCAAAATTTTATTCCCTTTCAGAGGGTCTATATGGATTGCTTTGAAAAGCCCTAATAGAGACTTTAGTAAGGAAGTTTTTTTTTTGTGTTTGAGATTCAAAGGGAATTCTTTATTATACAGGATGCAATAGAAATATCTCCCAGATTTTAAATTGTCACCTGTGTAGCTCAAGTGAACTTACACAATTGTTAATGGTGGCTCCATCTAGCTAATGTCTTAATATTTTTTAGTTTGACCTGACAATCCCAAAGCAGCATGGGCTGAACTGGTAGGAGATTACACAACACTCTAGACATTTTCTCAAGTTTAAGTCTTCCAGGTGACTTTATTTTTAATTGATGAACCTGTAGTTCTGAAATTTTCAACCTATAGCAGCATTGATTTTCTATCCAGAACAGTATCATTCCAATATAAGATAAAATGAGCATGAAAAGTTCTGTGTAGCAATTCAGTAGAAAATAAAGATAACTGAATTTTATTTTTTCTAGGGAAACATATCAAAACAGATATTATTAGGTATTATTACCAGACTCAACACTGAAACTAAAGTTGCAGCTTGTGGGTTGGGGCTGTAGATTACTCTGACTGCATCTCTGCAGAGGAGTAAGACTCCCCCCAAAAAAAAAACAGTCTCCCGGATATGACATTAAACAATCTGATGGTGAGGTCCTAGTAATGCTGGAGCTCTAGGTTATGTGGAGTATCCCTTTATCATCACTCCCAGGTCCACTCTAGCCTGGAGTGTTAGCACTTAATAGAGCCCCATCTTTAGGTCAAATAGAACTAAACTGTGTACTTATGTGAAACTTTGAAATGGAACTGTTTTTGTATGCTAAATTAAATTGTTTGAAATAGAACAGTTTTGACATTTAACTGTGTAAAAACAAAAAAACTATACTTATACTGAACTGAATTGTTTGAAATAAAACTGTTTGACTAAACTGAATAGCTTAAAATATGAATGTTTTTGACAACTAAACTGTAATTATGCTAAATTGAATTGTTTGAAATAGAACTGTTTATTTGTATAAAAATGGATTTAGCATTAAATAATCTACAAAGGTTGAAATGCCATAACACCCAAACAAACAAAAAAAACTTTTTTTTTTTTTTTTTTTTTTACTATATTCAAATTTTTGTTTATGGAGATTCAATGCAGTTTTTTGGCAATAAATAACACCTCATATATTATCGTTTAAAACCATGACAAAATGAGGATGGCCAAAAAGACGAATTGAATATTCCTAAAGAGTTTTGATATTGCATCTAATATTAAAAGGGAAAAAGGGATTGAATTAAAACTGTAGGAAGAACCTACTGTAAATGAACCCTTTTAGAAATATGCTTTTATTTTATTTTTTTTATTTATGAAACATAGCTAATTTTTCTGAGCTTTCTTTCTTATATATATATTATGTATTGGGGGGCGGGAGGCAGATCCATTACCAGAAATATAATTGGTCATAGAGGAATTCCAGGTTTCCTAAAACCCATGAAACTGGATTTCCTTGATGACCAATTATTTCTAGAGTTGGATCTGCCCTCCCCCATAAAATTGCAAAATCTTTAGCTTTATATATATATATATATATATATATATAAGTGGACTGAGTGTGGATTGACTCCATCGTCATAATCTGCAGGACGAGCTTGCGAGCCAATGTATTTCAGGTGCACAAAAATTAGTCTGGCTAAGCAACTTGAAAGTGGGTCATCCAGTAGAGATTGAACTCCCACATTGTGAGATTATCTTGCTAAAACATTGTCCTAAACTATATGGCCTCCATTGGCCTAGCAGTTAGTGTTCGCCAATGATCCAAGAGACCGGGGTTCAATCCCAGGTCGAGTTATACCGAAGACACAAAATAGTACTTGATGCCTCCTTGCTTAACGCTCATCATTATAAGGTATGTATCAAGGGTAAAGTGGAGCAATCCAGAGAAAGGAGTAACGCCTTGGTGTAGTAGCTATTGAAAAGGAAGCCTTCGGGTTCCCCCCCCAACTACGGCCACCAACTTTACTTCTATGGGGCCTTAAGTCTGCCTGTCATTGTTGTAGATAGTGGAAGAATGATGAGTTTGTCTGCAGCAGGGATTGTCAATTCATGCCTTAATGGATATCCTGCATTTGTTGGCTTTTGCTGAGTCTATACTATTATTTTTATTTATTTATTTTTTGAGGCAATGAATGTTAGAACTGAATGAATTAAGACTTCGGGAAAGATAAACACCAAGGAAAGAAGGCGGCAAATGCCATATTGTGCCCGGGTAGATAGGAAAGTTAGGGAGGGGAAGATCTCGGGTGGAAATTTCTGTGGCATGTGCAAATGGTCAGACATTCTGAAAGTAGGTGTTGAACAGTGATGAGACATGATGAAATGCGCGCACACACACTCACTCACTTACTCACTCACTGATTAACATGTACGCAATTACAGACATGGATTGACACACACAATCACAAGTATATACACACAATGAATTAATAAGTGTGTGTGTGTGTGTGTGTATATATATATATATATATATATATATATATATATATATATATATATAAAGTGGACTGAGTGTGGATTGAATTTGATCGTCGTGTGTGTGTGTGTGTGTATGTATATATATATATATATATATATATATATACTCACACACAGACATGGATTCTTTCTCTTTCTCACCACCATGCATTGCTACATATGCACAATCACACAGATATGGATTATCACATACACTTATACACTCGCACAGATGGACACACACACACACACACACACACACACATTTGATTGAAACACCCAGTGGTATGAATTTGCATTTTGACACATACACACTTGTATAGATTGCAGCGACAGAAAGATTTTTGATTTTTCGCCACAAATAAAAATATCCGACTGTTCGCTGTATTTTTACTTTTATTATCTGTCCATTTAATTTTTATTTTTAACCCTCGTCTTTGGGTGTGTGTGTATCTGCTCTTGGTGTGTGTGTGTGTGTGTGTGTCTTCAACTCCTGGTATGTGTTGTGACTTGTTGGCCTGTGTTGTGTTGAAACCTTTTATGATAAGATCTATTTCAACCCACAAATGACTAATTCCCTTCCTCACCTCAATCTTATCACTCCACCCACCCGATAGTCTGCCAGTCTCTCTTCTCAATGATCTATTCTTACCAGTCACACTCCATTCTACCGTCACTAACATTTCCCCTACCCCCAGTCCTTTCCATCCTACCACCCCCATCTTAATTCCAAACTCCCATCCCCCTATTATTGTTCTTTGTCCTCTCTAGGAAGTATCCACCCTCCCACCTAAACTCATCGTCCCCCCCCAGACGGTAGGGATTGTGAACTCCAGGCTTTTTACACTACTGACCTATAAGGAAAACCCTGACATATTTTTTATAGGCTGGCCTGACTTAATAACGACACTCTTTTCTTGGTGGAAAAAAAGAAAAAGGGCAGAATGTTTGATGGCGGAGTGTGTGTGTGTGTGAGAGAGAGAGAGAGAGAGAGAGAGAGAGAGAAAAGATAGTGCTGTCAAAAAGTTTATGAATATATTTGCAATATGGAAGTATGTTGGGGTAGGGGATGAGTTTTTATGTCAAGATTTTTAAGCACTTGAAATTTTTTAAAATTTTAGCCGTGTTGTTTCAGTGCAGTTGCTGCAGCTATTTCTTTTTCTTGTTGGACGATTTCGAGTGGAGTAATGGTTAACGAACTATACCCGTGAAGTTTGATTCTCACTGGGTGCCCCCATACTTTTTTTTAGTTTTGTATCATAACTAAGTTATCCCTAGTTAATTAAAGGGTATTATATGGTGTAAGATACCAAGTATGTATTGACATAATCCCCTGGGTAGGGAGTCTCCGTGGTGCTGTGACTAACGTGCAGGACTGCAGGTTCGTAGTAAGCGAGTTCGAACCCCAGTCGCGATATTACGTTCACTTTCAGACTAATACCCTTGGGAAAGATATATAATTTCCTTTGTCCTCCAAGCTATGAGTTCAATAATACCGCAATTATTCTTCTACAAGATGGCTTTAGCATTAGATAACCCACAAAGATTGGTATGTTATTTAACAAAGGAATCAAATAAACCAACTCGGGCAAAATGTAACAGTCAATTTTTAAGTGGCGTACGGGAGTTAGAATTAATTTTCTTGGTCGATTCCATTTTCTGCGACAATAATAGTTATACTAAAGATATAAAGAAAATTGGTTAGATTTCTTTATTTAATGGCATATCAACCTTTTTGGGTTATCTAATGCTAAAGCCATATTTGTAGAACAGCAGTGATATTATTTAACCCATAGCTGGAAGGGTAAGGAGTTTCATACCTTTCCCAGGGGTTTGAAAGTGAACGTAATAACGGGATTAGAATACCAAGTTACTTCGAGGCCACAGTCCAGCATCTTAGCCATTACGCCACAGAGACTCTCTCTCTCTCTCTCTCTCTCTCTCTCTCTCTCTCTCCCAAAAGCAAAGAAATCATTAAATTTAAATAATTATAAAGTTCTCCAGATATTTAGCTACAAATTGCAAGTTTAAGGCAAAGTTTTTAATGTACATCATTCTATGTTAACAAAATGAACATTTTCAACGTATTAAAAACGTCTTTGTCAGAAGGAAAATAGATTTCTTTGATTAATGTAAAATGTGTGTATTTATTTGACTTCTCACGAGGTCAAAATGCAACACAAGGTCAGTTTAAAGCAGGAATCGAAACTCCTGCAGAGTGTAATAATTGCATCAATTCCATCAACATTCCTCTTGAGAGGCGCTTCAAACACCGGACTGTAAACCCAGACTTTACTCTCTTTTTGGCAAGGGGGCAGGTACTGCCTGCTGGGAAGGTCCCCAGTATCTAAGATGTTATTGAATCTCAACTACCCGGTGCGAAAGCTCAATGTAAAATGAGTCGAATAATTTTGAGTCCCATTTTACATACATACACATTATTTTCCCGATTCAAGATGGATATTTTTTTGCGGAACCTTTTTTTCCTATGAACACCGTGTTTTTTTTAAAGATATTTTTCTAGTTTTGTTATTTTAAGCTAATCAATATTATCAGTAGTTTCGTTGCTAAAATGATTTAAGCGTTAAAAAAAGTCGTTTCGAAAGTTCTTTCTTCTCGAGTTGTAAATCTACTTGACCCCCTTTTAATGCCGTTTTTTTTTTTCCAATTGAGATGTGTGTGTGTGTGTGTGTGTGTGTGTGTGTGTGTATTTATTATTTATTTTTTTTTTTTTTCGGGAAGTTTGCTGACAGCGGTGGTGGTGGGTCGTTGTTTTTAGCATCCAAAGCAAATTTTACATTCCAAGCCCTGGATTATCTATCAACTATACTATGCTCAAAACGCTTAAATTAAACCTTGCCATATATTATGGTCCCATTTTATTTGTAAAATAAATTATATTAATAATGATTAATTAGGCTAAGCCTCTCATGAATTTTAGAAAAACAAAACCAACATTCAATGTATGTGTTTTTTTTGTTTGTTTAATTTTTATGGCAGCTAATACAAATTCATGAATACTGTTACCTTCCTAATCAAAAGGTTAAAAAAAAAATTACATTGCGCATTTTGATATATTTGAAAAATGTTAAAACTGATATTTGATGCAAATAAACCCGCAGGAGCGGAAGAGAGTTTTTTTTTGGGGGGGGGGGGGAGACGTCCATGGTAGAAATGAGATAGGCATGTTTTTCCAGTCTGTTTCATTTTTCATGGTCTGACTTAAGGAAAAAGAGTTATTCGAATATGAGACTTAAGTAGAAAGAAAAAAAAATTAGGGGAAGCAGTTCAGTATTTGAACTGTTTACTTAGCTTTTTTTTAGTTGTGGCACAAGGCTGGATATATGGGGTACCCTGGGAGACACGAACTCACGAGTAATGGTTTGTTAGTATCAACTTGTTATCTATTGCATCATCCGTCTTTGAAATACGAAATTCGTTTTTGACACTAAAATATTGATACAAAGTAAAAAAAAGGATGAAAATTTTTCAACACTATGAATAAAAAAACTTTTAGTATTTAAAAAAAAAAAAAAAAAAAAAAGAATTTTCATGTCGATCGAAGGGAGCCTACTCTTATTTGCTAAATTTACAAAACTATTTATGTATTGTGTGCATAACTTCCCGGCGCTCTCGGTTTACAAGGAATAGTGTTTAAAAGCCCCCACCCCAAATGAAATTCATAAGTTACCAGGAAAAATTCGACCTGGAAAACTGGCACTTGGAACTTTTGCACACATTTGATATTTTAAAAATTTACTGACAAAACAAAATATTGAAAAATTTAGCAGTACAGTACCTTAACTTGGTTGTGGCACAAGGCTAGAACCCAATGAGAATCAAACTCACTAACAATGGTCTGCTTATCTACATTGTTAACTATTCCATACAAATTTAAATCGAACAAATCGAGTAGAGATGTGTACGCCAAGTTTAATTCATAAATGTCTTAACAATAATAATTTCCATTAACAGATGTTCTTTGCTGGGAATATTTTTGAGATTGAGTTACTCTTAGACAAGTTTCTCCTCTTGGTTTTGCTTTAGTGATAAGGTCTCTTTCTTACTTTTGTTTTCTCAGAATTAACCCCTGAAATAAAAGTGGATGTCAGCTTAACCACCTTTCAGGAGGAGATTACTTTAGATTTGAGAATTTATGATTAAAAAAAGACTAGTCATTGAAGAAAGTAAAAACAAAAACAAAAAAAACTACCATATGTGTCAGTAGTTAAGATGCATTATTTCCAAGGGTATTTTCAGGATTAACATCTGCTTCAATTTATCCAAGACCCATAACTGCTCCTTTCCGGCAGACATTACGAGCTCATTGGATGTTGTAGAATGTGTATATGTAATTTTTTCATTTACTTAGATATATGACTTAGACGCCAGAACATAAGTTATTTCTCATTGATTTTTTTTAATTGTTTTTTTTTTTTCCTTTTAATAAACTTTTTAATCATTTATTTTTACTTTTTATTTATTTTTTAAGTCTTTAAAGCACTTCCTCTTTCAGATCTTCACTCCGCATTGAAGATATTTGAGAATAAACCATTGATTAATTTTTCTAAAAAGCAAAAACAAAATTGCTAATTAGGTTTAACATTTTCACCAAACTATGTCTAGTCATGTTGGTTTCATTTGTTTGACGGCATTGGCTTGTTGGCTTATTTCTGGCACTTTTTTTTTTTAAATTTAAAATGCATATGTCCAGGATTTGAGCTCTGGGTGCCAGTTCCATTTTCTATAATGATAGCCATTTGTATCAATGTATGTGTTGGGAAAATTCGAGGTTTATAAGAAATAAGTAGGTGGTGTGTTTGTATGTAGTAATTGAGAAGTGCTAGAGTTTGTGTCTGGGGAATGATTCTGAATTTTGATTCTGTCACTGGTCAAAGAAATTTTTCAGGAACACCCAGCTTATTCATCTAAAAAGAAACTTTATCTACAAAGTTTCTTTGTATATGGGATTTACATTACAAATGAGATTTGTTTAATGTCCCCACTGTAGTTTTGTTTGGACTTGGCAAGCACACACACACACACACACTTGCCTAGTTCCCATTATATCTGATGGGTTTATTTATATATGAATGAGAACTACCTAAATTAAAATCTAGATTCATGGAAATCCTAGTTCTATTTCAAAAACTATATTATCAAAATTCGCATTATACAGGGTGATTTAAAAATATGTTAACTCACTTATGGGAGCTCCTTTAATGATATAATTTCAAACAGTCTCCATATGTTTACCATCCCTGTCAACATATTCTTGGAATGTACCACAGGTGGTTAAAAAAAATGTTAATATTTCTATGAAGTATCTTTATTAGAAAAGCAAAACTGATATTATGGAGACCACCTGGAGAAGATTCTAATAATAAATTGACAGGCATTGTGAACAGGTGGAAACTTAAAAATCGTGATTTCATAAAGGAATTCTCATAGAAATGTTAATATATTTTTTAAACACTGTGTATATGTATTTCAGCAGCTCCAGATGCTGAGATTGTGAAGATGATGAACCATACTGGACTGTAAGATGGTGGATTAAATAGTAATATTGCCCAGTTGTCTGGGGCTGTAGAATACACTGACTGCACCTCTGCAGAGGGGTAAGACCCCCCCCAACGAGTGTCCTGGTTATGACACTAAACAATCTGATGGTGAGGTTCCAGCAGTGCTAGAGCTTTGGGGAATGTGGAGTACCCCTTCATTGCCATTGCTCCCAGGTCCACTCTGGCCCGGAGTGGTAGCACCTGATAGGGCCCTATCTATGGATTAAATAGAACTGATGGCATATTTATGCTAAACTGAATTGTTTAAAATAGAAATGTTTTTGACAATTAAACTGTACTTACATTTGAACTGCGTGCTTGTGCTTAACTGAATTGTTTGAAATAGAACTGTTTTTTGGACATTAAAACTGTATTTACACTTAACTGAATTGTTACATATAACTGCAACCCAAAATCGACAACATACTTAGAAAAAACCAAAACGGCTTCCGAAGAAATAGATCCACGACCTCACAAATATTAACCATCCGCAGAATCCTTGAAGGTGTACGGGCAAAGAACCTACAAGCGACATTAATATTTGTCGACTTTACCAAGGCTTTCGACTCCATTCACAGAGGAAAGATGGAACAAATCCTACTAGCGTACGGCATACCTAAAGAAACCGTAGCGGCAATAACGATTCTCTATAGAAACACTAAAGTAAAAGTACGATCACCGGATGGAGACACAGAATACTTTGACATTGTAGCAGGAGTACTACACTGGCCCCGTACCTCTTTATCATTTGTCTAGACTACGTACTTAGAACATCGATTGACAAAATCAAAGAGAATGGCTTCGAACTGACGAAGAGAAGAAGCAGAAGATACCCCGCAACAACAATTACCGACGCCGACTACGCCGATGACATAGCGATACTGGCAAATACACCTGACCAAGCCGAAACACTTCTGCATAGTTTGGAACGAGCAGCAGCAAGCATAGGCCTCCATGTTAATGCACACAAAACGGAATATATGTGCTATAACCAAACGGGGGACATCTCCACTCTAGAAGGAACCCACTTAAACTAGTAGACAAATTCACGTACCTAGGAAGCAGCGTCGAATCAACCGAAAAGGACATCGAAACGAGGTTAACGAAAGCATGGACAGCTATCAATAGGCTATCGATTATATGGAAATCAGACCTAACCGATAAAATGAAACGCAGTTTCTTCCAGGCAGCGGTCACATCAATACTGCTATATGGATGCACTACATGGACGCTAACAAAACGGCTGGAGAAGAAACTAGATGGCAATTACACAAGAATGCTGCGTGCAATCCTGAACAAGTCCTGGCAGCAACACCCCACAAGACACCAACTGTACGGCCACCTGCCCCCTATCAAGAAAACTATTCAAGTTAGACGAACCAGACATGCAGGACACTGCTGGAGAAGCAGAGATGAACTCATAAGAGATGTACTCTTATGGATCCCCACAGATGGCCGCGCAAAAGCAGGACGACCAGCTCGAACGTACATTCAGCAGCTATGTGAGGATACAGGTTGTTGTCCTGAAGACCTACCTAGGGCGATGAACGATAGGGAGGAGTGGCGAGAGAGAGTCAGGGATATCCGTGCTGCCAGCACGATATGATGATGATGATGATGATGATGAAATTGTTTAACATAGAACTGTTCTGACATATAACTGTGTGTAAACAAAATCTGTACTTTTACAAAACTGAATTAGCTGAAGTAAAATTACTTGACTAAACTGAATAGCTCAAAATAAAAATGTTTTTTTTACAATTAAACTGTACTTACATTTAAAACTGCATGCTTTTGCTTAACTGAATTGTTTTAAATTGAACTATTTTTGACACTGAAACGGTACTTACACTAAACTGAATTGTTATATATAACTGAATAGTTTGAAATAGAAATGTTTTTGACAATTAAACTGTGTACTCATGCTAAACCGAATTGTTTTAAATAGAACTGATTATTTACATAAAAATGGATTTGGCGTTAAATAACCTACAAAGGTTGATATGCCATAAAACCAAACCAAACCAAACCTAAATAGTAATAATTACTTGAAACCATATGATTATTAGTGTTCGAAAAAGACATCGACACGCAGCTAACAAAGGCATGACCTGCTATCGATCATATGGAAATCAAACCTAACCGATAAAATGAAACGCAGTTTCTTCCAGGCAGCGGTGGTGTTGATACTGCTGTATGGATGCACCACTTGGACACTAACAAAATGGCTGGAAAAGAAGCTAGACGGCAATTACACAAGAATGTTGAGAGCAATATTGAATAAGCTCCGGCGGCAACACCCCACAAAGCACTATACGGCCACCTGCCTCCCATCACAAAAACTATCCAAGTTAGACGAATCAGACATGCAGGACACTGCTAGAGATACAGAGACGAGCTCATAAGTGATGTACTCCTATGGACCCCCACATATGGCCGAGCAAAAGCAGGATGACCAGCTAGAACATACAACAGCTATGTGAGAATACGGGATGTAGCCCTGAAGACCTGCCAGAGGTGATGAATGATAGGGAAAAGTGGCGAGAGAGGGTCAAGGATATCCGTGATGATGATGAAACTATTTATCTATGTGTACACAAATGAGTGCTGGCTCATCTTAAAATTATCTACAAACTATTTGTTTACAAATCATATATATATATTTACCATAAAACATAAATAACCAAACCAACCCACTAAACTGAATTTAGTTTGTAAGGTCCCACCTCTGGGAGTGGAATACCCTTTAATTGTCATTACTTTTAGGTCCGCTTTGACTGTTAGGGTCCCATCTATGAGTCAAATAGAATTAATCATTTACTATATTTGAAACCATTTATCTGTGGGCAAATGAATGAATAATGTTGGATAGAATTATTTGTGTTTGATAGCAATACTTGAAACCATTTAGTGTCCTTATGAAAAAATTGTCTGATGGTGTAGCTCTAGTTTTGGAGTTTAGAAAATGTGGAGTACCCTTTCATTATTATTACTCTGACCTGGAATGGTAGTACCTTTTAGTGTCCCATCTATGGGTTAAATAGAAATATTTAATCATTTCTATACTTAAAACTATTTAACTGTGTGCTAACAAATAAGCTCTGATTCGTTTAAAAATGTTACCCAAAAACTATTTGTTTACAAGTCATATGTATTTAATCATATAACAGGATTTGGCTTTAAATAACCTACAAAGTTTGATATGCCATAAAACACGATAAACTTGTCTATGGTTCAAATAGAACTGTTTAATCATTTACTATACTTGAAACCATTTGACTGTGTAGGTGAATGATTGATATTGGATTGAATTATTAGTATTAGATTAAATGGCCGGGCAAAAGCAGGACGACCAGCACGAACATACATTCAGCAGCTATGTAAGGATATGGGATGTAGCCCTGAAGACCTGCCAGAGGCGATGAACGATAGGGAAAAGTGGCGAGAGAGGGTCAGGGATATCCGTGCTAGTGGCACGACATGATGAGGATTAGTATTAGATAGTAATGCTTGAAACCATTTAACTGTGTGCAAACAAATAATCTCTGGCTTGTTTAAAAATGTTACCTACAAATTATTTGCTTTCAAATCATATATTTAATATATACATATAAAAAGGATTTGGCATTAAATAACCTCCAAGAGTTGATATGCCATAAGACTCAACCAACTCACTCAAAACCACACGAGTCTGTGCAAATTATTTGTATTAAGAATAGTTACTTGAAACCATATAATTGCTTAGAATACTTGAAGGCATACAATTGTATACTTATTTGTATTAGATAGGAATACTTGAAACCATATTACAATGTGAAAACTATTTGTATTAGTAATATTTAGAACTATATAATCAAATGCTAATTATTTATATTAAGAATAGTTACTTTCATTAGTAACTTGAAATCATATAATTGTGTAAGTTATCCATCACTTTGTTGGTAGGGCTTAAAATATGCTGAACGTATCCTCTGCCAAGATCCCTGGCCCAAAGGGCCTATCCTGGTTTTGACTTGTCTAGTTGGCTGCATCTCTGCAGAGAGGTAATACCCACCTCCCCCTGATGAGAGTCCTGGATATGACACTAAACAATCTGATGGTGAGGTTCCAGTGATGTTGGGGCTTTGGGGAATGCGGAGCACCCCTTCATTGCCATTGCTCCCAGGTCCACTCTGGCCCAGAATGATAGCACCTGATAAGGCCCTATCTATGGGTTAAATAGAACTGCATACTTATGCTAAACTAAGTTGTTTGAATTAGAACTGTGTGATTAAACTGAATAGCTTGAAATAGAAATGTTTTTGACAAACTGTACTTACATTTAAACTGCGTGCTTATGCTAAACTGAATTATTTGAAATGGAACTGATTCTGATATTGAAACTGTACTTACACTAAATTGAATTGTTTAATATAGAAGTGTTTTGACATTTAACTGTGTGTAAAGAAAATCTGTACTTTACTAAACTGAATTAGCTGAATTAGAACTATTTGAATAAACTGAATAGCTTGAAATAGAAATTTTTTTGACAATTAAACTGTACTCATGCTAAACTAAATTGTTTGAAATAGAACTGATTATTTGTTTAAAATTGGATTTGATGTTAAATAACCTACAACGGTTGATATGCCATTAAACCCAACCAACCAACAACCTGGTTCTGACACTAAACTGAATTTGATGATGATGACTTAAATTCTAGAGCTCTGGAGAGTATGGTGTCATCCCTTCATCATATTTACCAAACCCCCTCCGCTTGGGCAGGATATGACACAAGGTCAATTTTTAAGCGGAGTTTAACAGGTTTGAATTTAGAGTTTTCCTTCTCCTAGACTAGTTGCCTCACCAAGTCTGAAGAACTCAGTCTGCCCTACTATTTACCCATAGCTGGAGGGAGAATAATTGGATTCATACCTTTCCCAAGGGTATTAGTGCAATGTGAAATGCAATCAGTCTCGTCCAGGATTTGAACTCGTGTCGCTGTGTCCATTTCCTGGTGTCATCCCTTCATTGCCATTACTTTCAGATCCACTCTAACCTGGAGTGATAGTACCTGTTAGGTTTCCATTTCTTCCAATTATTCAAACCTGTTAAACTCCGTTTAAAAATTGACCTTGTGTCATATCCTGCCCGAGCGGAGGGGTTGGTAAATACGGTTAGGTTTCCATCTATAGATCAAATAGATCTGTTTGAAAATTATTTGTATAAGATAGGAATACTTGAAACCATATAAATGTGAGCAAAAAAAATTATATAAAGAATAGATATTATAATTAGTTACGTGAAATCATATAATTGGGGAGGGAGTCTTTGTAACATAGTGGCTAGTGTACAGGCCTGTAACATTGTAGTGAGTGATTTCAAACTCAAGTTGTGGTATGATGTTCACTTTCCGACTAATATATGAACCCCCTACCCAGCCTTGTAGCTATAGGTTAAATAGTACCACTACTGTTCTTCTATAAGGATGAATTTGGCATTAAATAACCCAGGAACGTTATGTTAAACAAAGAAATTAAACCAAATCATATAATTGCTAAAAAAGAAAAGATACTGATTTTAACATTAAGTAACCCAACAAGGATTACCATACTGTAAAACTAGCCAAATTCTTTTTCACAAGCAGCTTCTAAAGAAATTTTACTAAATGTAGTTTCTAATTGCCACCAATTCAGAATAATAAGTATTACTTTGTTCATTTTTATGATTTTGAGCACATTTCATTATATTTCTGTAATAATAATCATTCCTTTTGTTATACAATTTTCCTTGTGCCTGTCTCGTCCTTTCAACTAGAGCTTTATTGTATTTTAAATCTATTATGGCTTCCTTTTATTTCTTGTATAATTACTGTGGTTCCACCCAGTTCTTTAATTGTGTTATGTTCAACGTATTCAATCTATTTTGTGACAGCTTGGGAATTACTCTTAGGCTGGGACAGAAATTTTATTAAAGAAATAATATAAATAAATTGTAGTTTGTTCTTTTCTTTCCCTTTTGTGTGAGTGTGAAACTCCCACTGGATTTTATAAAACATCTCCCTGAGAACTGGAAGAAAAGTCTAACTTCCTTTTCAACTAACAAACTTGTAATTAGAATTTGGATGGTATAAAAAATGAAGTTTGATGCAAATGCACACCCAGTGAAATTTGTAGGTTGGGCTGAAAATTGCTTTATTTTCTAAAGTGCATTGCTCTAATAAAAATCTCACTATGATGTACTATTTTTGGTGAGTTATATGTATGTACATTCACATTGTCATTCACTGACTGTTTCGTTGTATTACAATTCTTCAGTGTGGCTAGACATGTGAGACGCTCTAAGCCTGGATCGAAACCTGCCTAACTTTTATGTTAGGTTGATGACATACCCCTAAGCCAAGCTTGCTATATATATATGAAAGAGAATTTGGATGATAAGAAAATGAATGCAGGCCCCATAAACTTATTCATTTGAAATTTGTTTTATTCTTTAGAGAATAAGTGTATTGCTCTAATAAAGTTTCACCAATTAACTATTTTTGCTGGATTGTGTGTATGTATATATATATATATATATATATATATATATATGCACACACAGACACGGGTAACTAATAACTGAGCCATTGGCCTAATGAGTAGAGTGTTTGCCAATGGCCCAGGAGACTGGGGTTCATACCAAAGACTCAGAAAAATGGTACTTGATTCCACCTTGCTTAACATTCAGCATTATAAGGTAAGAATCAAGGGTAATATGGGGCAATCCCGGGAATGGAGTAACACCCTCCCCTACTTCTGTGTAGAAGCTATTGAAAAGGGACCGTTTGGGTCACCCTCGACTAAGGTCGCCAACTTTACTTATATATATATATATATATATATATATGAAATAAATTCTGATTAGTTTCTAAATTGTTTATATTCATAATAAACAACATAGAAATATTATTGAATTAGCATTATTTCTAATTATAATGCTATTGAAGACCCCCCCCTTTTTTTTTCAACTCCTCTTTTTATTTAGTCAAATTAGCGCTAAAGAATTCCAAGATCCCTTATTTAAATAAGTTAGATTTCATTCATTATTCATATTCACTTTTGAATGTTTTTGAGGATTCTTTCCAAATTATAAATAGCAACTAAAATTTTTCAAATTTTTTCAAATTTTCTAAAAATTCTTAAAATCCATTGCGAATGCGTTTACACTTCGAAATAAATTTTCAAACAAATGACTTATTAAATAAAAATAACCACTTGAAATCATACAATTATCAGTATTAGATAAGAATACTTAAAACCATACAACTGTGCAAATTATTTGTATTGCATAGGAATACTTGATACTACTGTGCAATTTCTCGAAATTTTGTATATCACCTCATGCGAGTAAACCTGATAAAAAATCTCGCTAGATAACAACAGAATAGTTTCGAAAATAATTTGATGCCAGCCGCTTTTTAATAATCGGGGCTAGGGTCTAAAGTCATTCCAATATTCGTTTTTCACTTCTGGAACTCAACACTTGGGAACACATACACACACAGTCTTTTTACTATATTTGTCAATGGGGATTTGGGTGGTTGTGATGCATAGGGAGCGAGAGTGGCAGACCATTACTAGAGAGTTCGAATCTCATTGGACGCTCCGTACTTCTGACCTTGTGCCACAGCTAAGTAAAGCTTAATAAGTGACACTTCAAAGACTGGATTTTTTTTCTCTTAATAGTTTTTACTTTTTATTTCGTTTTTTTTTTTTTTTTTAACCTAAGTCTCATATTCGGAAAACTCTTTTTCTTTAAGTCAGGCCATGATAACGGAACAGACTGTAAAACAGACTTGCTTTATTTCTATCATGGACGTTTCCCCTTTCTCACTTGATGCTCCATACTTCCAGCCTTGTGTCACAACGAAGCAAAGACACTTGTCAGTCCTTTCTCATTATACGTTGCTTGTTGTTGAGGGATCCCCGATTAACGTTTCTTCTAGTAAAGAACAGCTATATATCGGAGACTGTTCGCTCACTGGAAGAATGAATATTAAGAACAACATGACGTGGGGGTGGATTTAGCTCCTTTTTCTTCTCCGACTGGAACCCCCAGAGCCACTCCGTTTTTTTTTTTTCTTTTAAGGTGGTTGTAACGGCAAACTTGTTGCTCTATTCACTCTTTTCCTTTCTTTCCAGACAAGAAAGCTTTATTTTTACTCCCATTTTGCTATAAAAAAAAAGTTTCCATTAAAGTTTTGTCCGTTAAAACAAACAAAAAAGAAAACTATATAAAAATCATAATACAAATAATAGCATTTTTCTTTTTTCAATTACTTTTTTTCTTGTGACCTTTTTATTTCTTTCTTTAAGTCCAGAGATATAATTTTTTCTCTTCCCCCTTCCTACAACCCCCACATTCAGGGCTTTAGTCATTTTCAGCTGTCATTTAAAGCTTAGGGGTACTGGTCGGGCGGAGTAGGGGGGGGGGGTACTTGTCCTGGAAGCAAAGAGAGGGGCCTACCCTAGTTTTTTCCCTCTACTAAGTTGTACACATTTGTGTGTGTGTGTGTGTGTGTGTGTGTGTGTAGTATTTCCGGAAGTGTTGGAAGGAGGATCTTTTTCTTTTTTTTTTTTTGTTTGAGGAAGACAAAAATAAAAGGAAAAAAAGACTTAAGAGAAATGTCAAAAAGGGGTGGGTGAGAAAGAAGTGGCAGTTACAATAGTCGTAATAAGTAAGAATCGTGTTTTGTTTTATTTAATAACTAACCGTAAAAATTACTGTAGTGTGTATTTATGTATATATGTGTTTGTGTACAGATAGGTGTGTGTATGTATGTATGTATGTATGTATGTATGTATGTATGTGTATATATATATATATATATATATAAACACACATTTCACTATCACTCAATCTATCACACGCGTCCAGTACGTTTTGGTGTGGAACTGTTTTGGTACCTTCCGTATATCTTGAATAGATTAATACGAGTCTATGGAATGGTCTAAAATTAAAAAAAAATCGATTTATTTCTTAGAAGAATTGTAAAATCAAATAAGTAAAATGAATCTTAGAGATTTAATTCATCTCATAGTTGTTGGACAAGACACGCCAATATTCCAATGGAGCACGTAAATCAACTGTTTTACGATGTTCAAAATGCCCTCATCGGCCCGAATTTAATTTCCAACGTTTGATTTGGAGTTTTTTCGGCAAAACCTTAACCCAGGAACAATTTCGCGAATGTTACCCGACTGTTACTGTTGTTCATTTTTCGTTAATTAGTCCCTGGTGCTGCTCGTCGGTTGCTGTTCTTCTTTTCTAGTTTTAGTCAAGTTGGCTGACCGTAGTCGAGTGCGACTCGAAGGCTCCCTTTTCAATAGCTACTACACCGAGGTGTTTGGGAGGGCGCTACTTCTTTCCCTGGATTGCTCCACTTACCATTGATTCGTACCTTATTATATTGAGTGTTAAGCAAGGAGGCCTCAAGTACCATTTAAAAAAAAAAAAAGAATCTTTGGTATGACTCGACCTGACATTGAACCCCGGTCTCCAAAATAAAAAAAAAATTTTGATACTCTGAATGTGCACCAAATTGTTTCGTCTAGCGCGCGCGCGCACACACACAATTATCTGTCTCTGTATTCATACACACATACACACTTCTATTTATACAATCGCGTGTGCAGACACTTACATACATATAAGCGTTCGTGGTGTAATGATTATCATCGTAGGAAATGGACTTAGTGACCTGAATTTAAATCCTGGACGAGGTTGTTTGCATTTCCCATAGCATTAATACCTTTGTCAAAGGTATGCATCTAGCTATGGGTAAATAGTAGGGCAGACTGGGCTCTTTAACCTTGGTATAGCAGCCGGTCGAGAAGAACTTAAAATTCAGATCTGTTAAACTCCACTTAAAATTGACCTTGTGTTACATCCTGCTCGTACGAAGGGGTTGGTAAATACATAAATACCTACGTATATAGCTACCTTTTATATGTATATACACACACACACACACACACACACACACACACACACACACGTGTGTAGGTAGATAGATAATATATATATATATATATATATCTCCATTTTCATGTTTGATCTGAAGAAGTCCTATTAATTTTTTTAAAGCATTGATTTGTATCAAGACTTTTTAACAGGATGGTATGAATGGAAATTTACTAAGCTTTTTGCTTAGATGTGGCACAAGGCCATATGAAAGGGGCATCCAATGAGACTCGAACTCACTCGTGTAGGTTTGCTAGCCGGACCGATTGTTTTTTTGTTTTTTTTTAATTAAAAATTTTATTTGTTTTCATTTTTTTAAATTTTTTTATTCGAATTTAAAAAAAAATAATTTGCTCTGTGGATTTTATTTACATTAAGCTCTTGACCTGGATTACTTAAATTTAATATTCTATTTTTGAATATTTTATTGGTCCTGCTTGGAATTGTTCCCAATTCCGGATTTACTGGATTAAATAGTCTTGTGTAGTGTTGGCGTAGGTACTAGGCAGATATATAAAAAGCGCACACACACACACACACACACACACACACACACACATATATATATATATTCAGTTAAAGACCACAGATCTTCCTTTTCAAAATCTTCAATGTACCACTTCTCTGACATAAGCGCCATAAAACAACATCTAATAAGAAAGCCTAACAAAGATGCTGACAAAATCAAATCCCCAAATATACGAAAGATCCTAATTACCAATATAAAAGTCATTATTAAAAAAAAACATTTACAAATCCTTGAAGCAATAACTATAAAAACAAAACTTATCATAAATAAAATAGCATTCAATATAGGTATTAACATATTAAACGTATTCAATAACTAACCACCCACCCTAACAGAATTAGCCAACCCTATCTATTAAGTGAAAAAGCAAAAACAAAAAACACACCAAATAAATATAAATAAAACTCACTGCAACAAACAACCTCACACAACCCCTGAGGATGACCAGTGGAATGGTCGAAAGCACTTTTCACCATCTTGACCAGACATAAGAAAATTTGAAAGTCTTCACTTGAAGATTTTGAAAAAGGAAACAATCCATGGTCTTTAATCGAACATGCTTAGATAACGACTTGCTGCCTCTGTGTGTGTGTATGTATATATATATATATATATATATATATATATATATGTTAGCTGATGATCTGAAACGCCCTCAGGGTGTCTGTAGCGGGGAGAGAGAATATATCACCCATCTTACTTGCTCATACGGTAACAATCTGGATATGTACCCGGCTACAACGTGTGATTGCGGCAGAAAATTCAACAGCTTGCGAGGATCACGAATCCACAAGGCGCGCTGGTGCGAAGAATGTAATTCTCCTGCCGGAGAATGTAAATCGATTGATGGGCCTATGAATCAGGTTTACCCCCATAGTATTCACGAGCCCATTGCTGACCATTAGCGTCCTGGAGACATTTTTTTTGCAAGCCAAGAATTTAGCGGCCCAATGGTAATCAGATAGCTACCTGGACAAACTTAGACCAGGAGCTTTCTTTTTACTCACCACCCATCTTGAGGGCCCATTGATCAACAAGTAAAATCTTTTAGTGGAATTATATATGACGTTTGTCTTGAGTGCTTTTGGGCAGTAACGCATAAATGAAAGAAAACGAACCGAATAGATAATGGTTATAGAAAGGATTTCAACACGAATGTTATATACGCGGAGCCACCTTTCTCGTGTAATTACGCAAAATCAAGAAACGGTTGCTATGACATCTAACAGCCGTAAGTAAACGCTTTTTTAAATCACAAACTGCACAGAAATGAAGATGAACGAACGTCCAATGTAATGTCCGCTTTTAGTTGATCTTGTGTATACATAGATATGTATTTCTTTTAAATACCCTATCCAGTGGCAAAAGCTGCTCGGTGGCGCCAGGAGTGGCAGTACCGCCTTGAGCTACTGAAACTGTGTTATCACCCTGGTTGGCGGCTGATGAGGCTAGTGTATCGCACGTGTTTTCACACGTATGATTTAAAAAAAAAAAAAAAATATGTTAGCTGATGTTCTTTCACTGATGGAGACCTGCTATCACTGAAACTTAAGTCTCCAAGACTCTTTGGGCTGATCTTGATAATGCTGGTGTCTGAATGGTCTTCACTTGTCCCCTAATTTCTAAGTCTTCTAGTCCCTTTATCAAGCCTTTGGGGATTGTTCTGAGAACATCAGTTACAATTGATATCACTGTCACTTTCATGTTTCATTGTGTGTGTTTTTATTAGTTCTCAGGCAATGTCTCAGTACTTGTCTCTTTCATTTATTTTCATTCTGTGGTCTGCTGGAATGGCAAAATATCATCACAATTCATTTATTTATTGTCAATTTCATACCTATCAGATGCAAAATAAGAAGCAAAGATTTTTTGGGGTGAGTGGGTGAGAGTTCTGCCAAAATGCACCAAATCCACATTTTGAATGTGGAAGGAATTTGTTAACCCTTATGTTTTGCATTCTCTCTACTCCCTACAATATTAATTGAAAAAAAAAAGTCCTTCTGAAAAATGAGATTGATGGCTGGTTTTAAGAAATTCTTTGGAGGTTTCTCTTGAAAATGCACTTGGGGTTTGGGGTATGATAAAGAGAAGAGATCTCCATCTACTCGGACAACCAATTTTCCCTGCTTTCAAGCTGATAATGTTTCTCTCTGAGCTGTAATCTTGTATTCTGACAAGATGTGGTAAAATAAAAATGAGAAAGCTTGGGGTTTCAGCACCTTCCCCTGGGTACCAAGCTGATGACTAATTGTACAGACAAGGGCTTTTTGGCCTGGTCTATGTATACACACAAGACCCCCTCACTAAACTGACAATGTGTTGTATACTGTACCCTAGTGGCAAGACTGCTGGCCATAAACCAATTTGACCAATTGCTCTTTTTGCCTAAGGCGACGGGGCTCTGTGCAAGACATGTTCCCAGTTGACCCAATGCACCTCAGGCCAACCTTGCCTGGTGGATATAATTAAAAAGGGACCTTAAATGCCTGGGTGTGATGCTTTATGATATTTACTCCAATTTGCTAACATGGGCGTCATTGGGACAAAATTGAAATAGTTTACTGCATACGTTTATTATCTTAGTTTTTTTTTTTTTTGTTTTTACTTGCATCTCTGTATAGTCCCCTTGACATCTGAGCATCCCACTCCAAGTAGGACTATGTTAAAGGACAAATATCGGCTCAAATGATCAGGTTAAACTGTTCTGAAGTTCATTTTGTTTCCTGAAGTTTAGAGTTCAATTTTTGGTATTCGTAGTGTTGTGAATAAATAAAGGGTTTCCTAGGGGAATTGTTGTTGGTGTGTGGGTTTTGTCAACTTTTTTTTTCTCTCATATTGGCCATGTTGTTCTTATCCATAACAATTCTACTTATGAACTCATTGGGTTCCTATTGTAACATTGTAATGATGCTTCTATTTAGGAAGGAGTGAAGGATTCTAATCTGTGAATTTGTTACCTTTATTATACTGAGAATATAAATAATTAAAAATTGATGTTCAATGTGAATGTATACCATTCCAAATTATCATTCACTTGCAAACTGATTTGGAATTTGCTTTATTCTCTAAGAGTATTTTAAGTATATTGCACTAATAGTTTCACTGTAACTTATTGTCTTTGCTAGATTCTGGTTACATGCATGTAGGTGTATGATATATTGTAAGTAAAGTAACGTTGGCGAACGTAATCGAGGGTGACCTGAAGGCTCCCTTTTCAATAGCTATTGTATCGTGGTGTAGGGAAGGGTGCTACTCCATTCCTGGGATTGCTCCACTTTATCCTTGATCCTTACCTTATAATGCTAAGCAAGGTGGCTTCAAGTACCATTTTTTTAGTGTTTGGTATGACTCTACCAGGGATTGAACCCCAGTCTCCCAGGCCATTGGTAAACACTCTACTCATTAGACCAATGGCCCGATTATATGAATTGTAAAAGGGATGAAATACAAATCTGAAAAGTATATAAAAACTTTTCAGTGCTATTATAGTGCGGCAGGTTTGAAATATTAAAATTGTTTCTTCTTAGCTCAGTCCATTACTTGGAGTTTCATGTGTTCTAAACAATCATCAGATAGAAAAGACTCATTAAAGAACTGGTTTTTAGATATGATTATAATCATGAAAAAAAATTGCTGCTTTATATATATATATATATATATATATATATATATATATATATATATATATATATATATATAAACAGAATAATCCTAATTAGATGAATTTATTTTGATGTAAAGCCAACGTTAAATGTTTCGGTTTTAATAACCTTCATCAGGACTTTGATATCATAAGAATTGTTCACATAGCAATAGATGCTTGCTGTGATAACTGGAGCAAAGGAAATGTATATAATAAAAAATATTTTTCGTTTATATATATATATATATATATATAATATATATATATATATATATATATATTTTTTTTTTTTTCACACACACACACGTTCTATTTTTATATTTCTTGCATTGCTCATTATCTAAAAAAAAAAAATTCATATGTGTGTGAGAGAGAGAGATATGAAAGTACAATAAAAGAAATTGGTCTTCTGTCAGTAGAGCAGTATAAAAGTTAAAGAAAGTTGCAATATTGCTCTCTTGTCTCTGTCACTTGAGTTTCACATGGCTACAAATCTACAAACAGTTGGTTTGGTTGGGTTTTATGACATATCAAACATTGTTGGTTATTTAATCCCGTTTATACATGTATATCAAACATATATGATTTGTAAACACATTTTGTTGATAGCATTTTTAAACAAGACTGAGCTTTTTCTTTTCTTTTTGCATACAGTTAAATGATGAAACAGTTCTATTTCTAACAATTCAATTTTGCATAAATCATTTATTTGCCCACTGTTTAAATGTCAAACAGTTCTATTTGACTCATTGAATAGACCCTATCAGCCATTCTAGGTCAGAGTGGATCTTGGAGCAATGGTGATAAAGAGGTACTCCATATTCTCCAAAGCTCCAAGATTGGAGCCTCACTATCAGATTGTTTAGTATCATATCCAGGACATTCGTTGAGGTAAAGAGTGTTACCTTCTGCAGAGATTTTATTCTATAGCCCCAGTCAACTAGGCTACTACAAACAATGAAAAGAATATAGTTCAAAACATTGTTAAAAAAGGACAAGCATCAGCATGAAAAAGAGTAGAAAATGTAAGAGGAAAAAAGGCAGGAATAGAAGTCGGTCTAGGGCCAAATGTGAGAGGAAAAATTTGGGCTGGTGTCTACATCTCTGCAACACAAAGTGAACTTATTACTGCTACATCAATGCACTTTGCCACTTCTTAGTCTCATCAGGAAAGCTTAGAAGATGCAGAGCGGTAAGATCTTCCCCCCAAAAAAGAAAAGAAACGGATGTCCTGAGGATGGTTCTAAACCGCATCTGATGGTGAGTTTCTGAGTCTGGAGATCTGGAGAGTGTGTAGCCCTTCATTGTCTTTACTTTCAGGTTCACTCTGACTTGGAGTGAAACTATCTATTAACGTCCCATCTATGGATCAAATAGATCTGTTTAAAAATTATTTGTATTGGATATGAATACTTGATACAGGGGAATCTCCATGGTCCAATAGCTAATATGTTGGACTGCAACATTGTAGTGCGTTTGAACTTCAATTGTGCTTTTACATTTACTTTTGGACTCTTACCTTTTGGGAAAAGTATGAATACCTTTTTCTCTCCAGCTAGAGGTTAAATAGTATCAGTTCTCTTCTGCAAAGATGGCTTTGGCATTAAATACCTTACAAAGGTTGATATGCTATTAAATAAAGAAACCAAACCAATATTTGATGCCATATAACTGCAAAATATTTCTATTAAGAAAAATTACTTGAATCTATAATTGTTTCCCAAGGATTATTATTAGTTACTTGAAACCATATAACTATGTGCAAACAAATTATCATGTAATGTACAATGAATACCCTAACCTCTAGGCATGAAATAACCCTAGATGGGTTGACATGTTGTTAAAATCAATGTCAAAGGTTTGCTTAAGTCTGGTTTAAGGTTTCAGTTATTGGGGCCTCCCAGTAATGATTGTGTTCTCTATGTGAATGAATCAGTCTACAGGTTGTTTATTAACTGTTACACCAAGAATAAGTATTTTTATTTCATTTTATTTTTTTTATTCAACTTTGTCTGAAACAGGGATACAAGTATGAGAGTGAGCTGAAAAGTTCATGTGCTGTTGATGACTTTTTGACTAATGTGATCCCTCACCACTAGTGAAAGAAATGTATGGACCCGAGGGAGGGACTATAAAAATAAACCTTATTTGGTCACATTCATGGCGATCTTTATAGATCACCTTGGTCAGATTCCATGAAAGTATCTTGGTCAGTCTATGAACCTTTCAGCCGACACTCTTATTGGTCTCTCTGCCTGAGCTCTTAGCAACCTTTCTTGAGCTTGCATTTAAAACCCAAAACCCATATGATTAATTATATCTTTGGCGCCCAGGCTGATATAAAATATTGTCACTGCTATAACTAAATGGTCTACAAGAGATTGGCTTGCTAACCATTGCTCCAAAGTAAGGTGTCTCTTGTACTATCTCTTCCTATCTTGCTAGAAGACCAAACTACAGTTGGAATTTTCAAGGCTACTGCCAACTAGCAATTCTTTGATCAGAATCAATAGTTGTGTGTTTGTGTGTATGAAGATGTAATAAGAATTTTTTTTCCTCAGCAATTTATAGAAATCCTTCTTTTTTCTTTTTTTTTGGTATTCTGCAGATTGGAAAGACTGTCAATCTTGTCTGCTGAACAGTTTGACGGTTTATTATCATTTTTTTTAATGACTAGTTAGTAACTAATTATTAAGTCTTGTAGATAGTGCTTTTAACTGTTACACAAAGCCATTTATTCTAAAAATAAAACCAGGGCTGGAACATCTCATGACTATAGCGGCAATAACTATTAGTTATTATTCAAATTTATTTATTTTCTTTTTGCATTTCGATATTAGATTTTAAAAAGCCCCCCCCCCCCAACACACGTTAGTCAGTATCAAAGTTTTTTCCTCTCATTTCAGATTTAAATATATTCATTTATTTTTACCAAGTGGAAAAGAAAGTATATCATCACAACAAGATACTCCCACCCCGGAAAAAGAAACTATATTTGTTATATTTGCATAGAAATTTCTTAAAATCTAACAATGAGACAGAGGGTAGTATTTTTTTTTTTTTTTTTAGTTTTATGAATAATCAGATGGCTAGAAAACCCTGAAAAATATTGTTAGGTAATTTGTTAATTCAGGGCCGCATAGATACCGCATTGTTTTTAGTTTTGCTGCCTTAAAAAAAAATAAAACTAATCACAAAACGAAACAAAAAACAAAGAAAAACAACGCCGGTTTTAGATGAAAAAGAAAGTAAAAATGAGAAAAACTCCAGTAATATTTTTGATGCTGTTATTTGATAAAGCCGTCATTTATTTTTTTATTTTATTTATTTAATGAGGACATTGAGTGTCTTTACAGCGACTACTGTTACTAAGTAGTAATAGTAGTTGTAGTAGATTTGTGATTTGGGTATTTGATGGCCGATTCTTTTGTAGAACGAATGTTGCTATTATTACTACTAGTAATGATAACTTTTAATTTCATAGCTTCACACACGCATTTAGAAATGGCATTGAAAGATATTGTCATCTTGTTTCTCTCTTTACGCCTCTGTGTGTGTGTGTATATATATATATATATATATATATATATATATATATACACACACACACACACACAATCTATCTATACATACTCCCTTCTGTATTTTTCTCTGTATCTCTTTTTCTCTTTTGTATCTCGCTCTCTTTTCTTCTATCTCTGTTTCTCTCTCTTTTTATCTCTCCTCTCTTTTTCTTTCTCTCCTCGTCTCTGTAGCTCTCTTTTTCTTTCTTCTATCTTTCTCTTTATTCCCTCTCTGTCGCTCTTTTTCTCTCTCGTCTCTCGCTCTTTATCTCTATATTTACTCTCATCTGTGTGTACTCATCTACTCACGTCTTCATCTCTCTCCTTATTCACGTCTGTATGCCACACACACACACACACACACACACACACACACACACACACACACTTCTGTATCTTTCTTTTTACTCCCATCTTTGCATCTCTCTCTACTCTCATCTCTATTTCTTTCTTTCTCTCTTTTTTTAAAACTTTCATATCTCTCTCTCTCTCTCGTTTCTCTCTCTCTCTCATTTTAGTATCTCACTCTCACTTATTTTTGTTCTCTGTATCTCTCCCTCTTCTTACTCACATCTGTACTTTTCTCTCTGAAATTATCTTCACCTCACCAACCACCCTGACTAACCATGTCATCATCATCATCATTATCAAAGTTTGGTGACAGCATGGATTATCTTGACTCTCTTTCACTATCCATTCCGGCTTTTGGCAAGTCCTCTACATGTTATCCAGAGCTGATGAAAGTAAGTTCTTATTGCTCGGCCAATACTGGTGTGCCCTTGTGTAGGAGTCCATAAGTGAATATCACTTATGAGTTCATCCTTACTTCTCCAGCATGTCTTGCTCATCTTAATTGGATGGTTTCTGAAACACCTGCTCAAGCTAAATCTCTGCTGCATAGCATGGAGCAGGCAACAAGAAGCATTGATCTCTATTTGAAGTCGGATAAAACAGTTTGTCTTAATCAAAATGGTGCCAGCTACTCATTAAATGGTAAGCCTTTGCAATTAGTACACCAGTTCATATACCTTGGTAGCAATATCTCATCTACTGAAAGTGATGTCAACATATACATAGGTAAAGCATGGCCTGCAATTGATAGGTTAAAGATCATATAGAAATCTAATCTCTGATAAGAGAGCTATGGAATTCTTCCAAATTGTAGTCATGTCATTACTACTGTATGGTTGCATCACTTGCCTAGAGAAAAAGGTAGATGGGAACTGTACAAGGTTGATGTGTGCTACTTTAAACAAATCTTGAAAGCAGTTATGACATGAAGTATTCCTATCAAATGCAAATAATTTTTAAAGGTGGATATGCTATTAAATAAAGAAATCAAAACTAAATAGTTTTTAAACAAATCTGTTTGACCCATAGATAGGAGCCGAACAGGTACTACTACTTTGAGTCAGAGTGGACCTGGAATTAATGTCAATGAAGAGAGTAATCAACACTCCTCAGATCTTCAGAACTGGAGCCTCACCATCAGATGCAGTTTAATGTTATACCCAGGACTCTCCTTTTCTTGGGGGAAGAATCTCACCCACTGCAGAGGATACAGTCAGTGTATTCTAAGATCCAACTGTCAGGGCGTGGTTATATTTGGGTTGGCCATGCTAAATTTTCTCTGTATCATGTAATTTGGTTGGTTGCTTTTTATGGCATATCAACCCTTTGATGGTTATTTAATGTCAGATCCTCTTTACACATATCAAATGTATATGATTTGTAAAATAATTTGTTGGTAACATTTTTAAACAAGCCAGAGCTCATTTGTTTGTACACAGTTAAATTGTTTCAAGTATTGCTACTTAACACTAATGATTCAATTCAACATCAGTCATTTGTTTGCACATAGTTAAATGGTTACAGTTCTTCTATTTGACCCATAGATAGGACCTTAACAGGTATTACTACTCCAGGTCAGTGTGGACCTAGGAGTGAAGGCAATGAAAAGGTACTTCACATTCCCCAAAGCTCCAGGATTGGAGCCTTACCATCAGATAGATTAGTGTCATATCTAGGACACTCATTGGTGAGGGCGGGGGATATTACCCCTCTTTAGAGATGCGGTTGGTGTATTTTACAGCAGAAGCAGCTGACTGGGTTTAATTTATTTGAAAAACATATGTTTGTGTTTTTTTAAAACCTGACATAATACATCTTTTTGTCTATGTAGTTCTCATTTCAAGGGAAAAATTATAGTTAAAGTAAAATTAAGATATTTGATATACATTTACTATCTTGTGTGGTATAATGGTTAGCAAGCAGGACTGGCTGACCATTGTTAGTAAGTTTGGGTCTTGCTGGGTGTCATATACTTCTGGTCTTGCGCCACAACTAAGCAAAGCATAGTAAATAATTTTGCATTTACTTTAATATGACACTTATGTCATACAATCTCATCTTACTACAGAATAATGATAAATTTCAATCTGGATTGGTGCCGGTGGTGTTATGGTTATTGTCGTAGGAAATGGACACGGCGACACAAGTTCAAATCCTGGATGAAACTGATAGCATTTCACATAGCACTAATACTCTTGGGAAAGGTACGAATCCAATTATTCTCCCTTCAGCTATGGGTAAATAGTATGGCAGACTGGGTTCTTCAGCCTTGGTGAGGCAACTAGTCTAGGAGAAGGAAAACTCTGAATTCAAACCTGTTAAACTCTGCTTAAAAATTGACCTTGTGTCATATCCTGCCTGAGTGGAGGGGTTGGTAAATATGGATTGGTTAGCAGATTTGGCATAAAGGTTTATTTTTGGACTGCTACATATTACTGTTTTTAGTTCAAGAATTTCAATGCTGATGAGTTTGGTGATAATGTTAGATTATCTTGTGGTATAAGTCATAGACAACATTTTTTCTGAAATATATAGCAATTTGATGTTGCAATCTGTGAAAAATAAACCTTCTGATTACTATAAAATACCTGACCCATGTGAACATTTTAATTGTGAATTTACCTGCAGGAAGGATCCATTTCATGATTCTGTCTGTAAATTGGATATTGTCTCGATACATTGCTACCAACCACTTGTGAGTTTACAAATTCATTTTTTGTATTATTGTTTTATGTCAAACCTAACAAATATTACCTTATAATTAATATTCCATTAGAAATTATAAAATCTTATTGGTTTAGAAAAAAATCAACTGATAAAAAGTTTGTTAGGGTGTGCGCACACACGTACATATATAATCTCAGAAATTATCCTTGTGTAGCATCCTGTTGATACAGGGGGTGGGGGTTTGGAGCCCAGGAAACACTGGAAATAAATCAGGCTGTATGAAAATGTACAAAACCAAGAAAACCTAAGGTCTTTTAGAAGATGATTTTATTTATTGAATTAGAAATCATACACCCTGATGAAGGTCTAAAAAGAAAAAAAAAATTGATGTTGGTAAATAATTCAGTAAATAAAATCATCCTTTGAAGATCTTGTCTTTTTTTTGTTTTTGTACCTTTTCATTTCACATATATAGTTCTTGTCAGAAGATGGTCGTCTCTTCTCAGATATAATCACTAAAATTGAGTCTATTATCTATAAGAGGTTTCACTTGTCCTCTTGGTAGGTCTTATTTCCACCCTACTGGAAGTGTAACCACCCTCTTCATCAGGCCAGTCTGATGGTGGAGTCGGTTTAGTTGATATGACCACCTTATGTGACAAATATTCATGGGCTACATTGTATCGAGTGACCTGAGATATATATTATTACACATAAAGAGTGTTTGATAAGTTCCTCATTTAAGATACAAGGATATGAGTTACAGAATTCTAAGTATGTATTTACCCAACCCCTCAGCTGTGAGTAGAGTTAGATGTGAGGTCAATTTTTAAGCAGAGTAAAACTGGTTTTAAATTTGGAGTTTTCTTCTTTCTAGACTATTTGCCTAACCATGAAAATTTCCTTTATTACTGTGGTAATGTTAAAAAAAAAAAAAGATACAAAAATCTAGTAGTTATATTAACCAACCAAATAAGTTTGTCATTTAAAAAATTTTTTTTTAATTTAAAAAAATTATTTTTACCTAATAGTTAGTTCCCTAAAGTACATCTTTAACTGGCAACAATTTGATCATTGACCATATTTCTTGAGTCTTTCCATCTCCCAACCATTAAAATGTTGAGTTAGGATTAACTTGTAATTTGCGGGGTGGGTGGGTTTTAGGTAACTGTTCAGTAAAAAAAGTTAATTTACAAAAAAAAAAGATATTTTGATTACATTTCTGTTTTATTTCAATAGCATATCAACCTTTGTGGGTTACTGCCTGAGCTTCTTTGTAGAAGGACAGTAGTGGTACTATTTAACTCATAGCTGGGAGGAATAAGGGGTTCATGCCTTTCCCAAGGGTATTGGTCTGAAAGTCAGTGTAATTGTGCAACTGGAGTTTGAACTTGCTAAGTACAATATCACAGTTCAGCACATTAACAACTATCTCACAGCGACTACATCCAATTACAGTTTTTTTGTATATTTCTCGTACATTATTACAGAAATTGTGTAAAATTTAATGGACAGGCTATTCTGAACAAACACCTAGTTTTATTTGTGATTAAATCTGTTGAGAGGCTGTTATTACAAAATGTTACTTCATCACAATAATTTATACTGTTAAGCTTTTACTGTGCTTCTCATCAGTTTTGTAGTTCTGCTGGTAATTCTTTTTGACATGCACGCTACTATATTTCACAATTTATGACTTGTGTTACAGAATTTTATGCAACATGCACAGTAGTTGAGTGCATCACGTGGTATAATGGTTAACAAGCTAGATTAGCAGACTATTATCAGTGAATTTGATTCTCACTGGATGCCCCATACTTCCAATGCTGTGCTTCAACTAAACTAAGTTTAGTAAGTATATTAGACTTTCAAGTTAATCTTTTAAAGACTGATAGGTGCCTTGCAGGATGTAATGATTAACAAGCTATTGTTAGTAAGTTTGGTTCTTATTGAGGGGCTTCATATTTCTGGTCTTGTGCTATTCGTGCGAGTTGAACCTGCTTGTTTCATCTTTAAGGCTTCACTATTCTAATACTATTACCAATATGATTAGTACTTTTTAATTTTTTATATTTATACTGTAGTACTACAATATTTGTCTTTGTCACCAAAGTTTAGTAGCAATGTGCCTGCTCAGAACTAAGATTAGTAACCACTTAATACTAGTTACTATAAAGCAGTCTTGATTTTATTGATTGATTTTAATGGCATATCAATCTGTCTAGGATTATTTTATTCCTAGATGTTAGGGAATCCTTTTCATAGTAAGTTTGTGTTTAGATTTTGGTGTAGTTGTTTTAACTTTTTTTTTTACCCAGTCCTGTTGAATATAAATAATTTTTAAACAAATCTATTTGATCCATATATGGAACTTTAAGTTACTTCCACTTCAGGTCAGTGGACCTGGGAGTAATGGCAGTGAAGGGATACTCCACACTCTTAAAGCAAATCTGAAGTCAGGCTAAGCAAAGCTTAATAAATTTTAGGGCAACTTGTCACAATTCAATGGTTAGAAAGCTGGTTTTGAGATCAATTACAGCTGAAAAGCCATTTCAATTCTTATTAGCTATCCTCACTATGCTCTTTTTAGGGCACCTCATGTGGTGTAATGGTTTGCAAGTTAGGCTAGGAGACCTTTGCTAATGAGTTTGATTCTCACTAGGTGCCTCATGTACATTTCTTCTTTAAATATTAATTTCGGATTAAATTAAGTTTGACACAAGGCTATTTACTCAGAACAGCTGGGAAGAAATGAACATAGACTAACAATCACTACACTGTGTTTGTATTGTTAGTACATTTCTAAATAAACAGATGCTGATAAAGTTATAGGTGAAATTCTTTTTTAATCAATCACAAATAACTGAGTATTACAGTGTGTGTGTGTGTATGTGTGTATATATATATATATATATATATATATATATATATATATATATATATATATGTGTGTGTGTTGTCACTAAATCACTTTGTGGGTTTGTGTCAAACCAAGTGCAATATAATATGGAGAGTGCTCAATATCTAGGATAGAGCTATTATATAATAATAATAATAATGTATTAGATTTATATATTTAATTCATGGAATTTAGACTGTGACCCTGGGTTTCATGTTTTTTTTGCAAAACAACAATCATCAGGCAGTTAAGAAAACTGCCTGATTGTTATTTTGCAAAAACTCCATGAACCCCAGGGGTCACAGTCTAAATTCCATGGATTATATATATATATATATATATATATATATATATATATATTACTCACATGTATGTGAGACAGCAGAAAGACTAACAAGCTAAAAAGAAATAGACAAAAAGTATATAAACATGTGAGACAGAGGCATGAAAAGTAAAAAGAGAAATATAACGCACTATATATAAAAAGACGGTGAAAGATAAAAAGATATTGAGAGATAGACCAAATACTAATGGAAAATAAAATTTCTATACTTTGATTATGTGTTTGAATTTCCTCAAGTTTAAACACATAGGTTCTATAGCTGGGTCTTTCTAGATATTCATAAATACAGTTCAATTCATGCACCGGGTCCCAAATAAGGGTTGTATTAATGTGTTCAGACTCCCATATTAATATATTGTATATCCTCCTTATGTAATGGACATTGGCATGATGGTTAGAGTGTTCGCCAATGGCACGGGAGACCTGGGTTCAATCCTAGTTCAAATCATACCTAAGACTCAAAAAATGGTACTTGATGCCACCTTGCTTCACACTCAGCATTATAAGGTATGGATCAAGGGTAAAGTGGAGCAATCCAGGGAAAAGAGTAGCACCCTCCCCTACACCTTGGTGTAGTAGCTATCAAAAAGGGAGCCTTCGGGTTACCCTCGACTATGGTTGCCAACTTTACTATATCCTACTTGAGTGTTAACTCAAGTCCATACTCTTGTATTGTACCAACCTAGAAATGAATACCATTTTGGAAGACTTTGTTCCATATCAAAGACTGAAAATTTATTCAAATATTTCCTATCCCCAACACATCTTCAGTGTGTTTTATTTTCTGTCAGTGTATATATTTTAAACAACTACTGCTACAAAAAACAGCTTTCATGCCTCCAAGAAAACCTCATCAAATGATGACCTGAATGTCAGGCTTGACTTGAAAACTAAAGCATCATTACAATTAAACCAGGGTACCTTATCAATACCAGACTTAGTGAGGCTTACTTCAGTGTAAGATACTGATAGAAAATAAAGTTTTAATACCCTGAATATCTTTCAGTTTACTTGAGATTAAACATATTATATATCTAGATGACTTTAAATTGCCACATAGACAGACTAATATATTTGGTTGGTTTGGGTTTTTTGTTTAATGGCATATCAACCTTTGTGGGTTATTTAAAGCTAAAGCCATCCGTGTAGAAAAATAGTAGTGGTACTATTTAACCAATAGCTGGGAGGATAAGGGGGTTCATACCTTTCCAAGAGTATTAGTCCAAAAGTGAATGTAATAATGCAACTGGGTTTGAACTCACTATGATGTTACAGTCCCGCATGTTACCCACTCCACTATGGGGATTCCTCCCTGATCAATATGTATATTCTAAAATAAGGAGTGTATAATTGTATGCATGTGAAAAAATTGACATAAGTTAACACTTAACAAGGATATACTTATGGGATCAAAAGTTTTGCAATATTTTGTTAACATAAGACACAAATTGGCAGCTTCGGATGCTTTGGTCAAGGCTGTGTAGGTGACAAACTACATTGGACTGTGAGATGCTGAGATCACCTGATACTCACTGAATGCTACTTGCTGAATTTGGAGGCACTTGTGGTATAACTGTTATTGTTATAGAAAATAGACCCAGTGACCCGAGTTCAAATCCTAGATGAGGCTGTTTGCATTTCATGCAGTGCTCATACCCTTGGGAAAAGTATACATTAAACTATTCTCACTCCACCTATAGGTAAATAGTAGGGCAGACTGATTTCTTTAACCTTGGTGTGGCTACTGATCTTAAAGTAAAATTCTGAATTCAAACTTGTTAAACTCTACTTAAAAAAAAAAAAAAAAAATTCACCTTGTGTCACATCTTGCTCGTAATGAAAAGGTTGGATAAATATTACTAACTGGATTTGCTTTTATGCTTTGGAGCACAGCCTTTGGAATCCATGGTTTTAATCCGACCTGATCTTGTCTGATTCTCAAGGTTCTTAAAACCCAAGCAAAATTTCTTGAACCATCTGGTTGCAATACTGTGATCAACTGCACCTTTACCTTTTGTACAACAAATACTTTTGGTTGCTTCTACAGGGTTATAGCCCAATTTAAACTTTTAAAGCCTAAGTTCCCAAATTAGACTACGTTGCATGTTCATATCTGTGGCTTTCAAATCACACGTGGAGTGAAGCAATGCAGAAAGTGTTGGCATACCAATTAACATGGCACTACCAATCACAGTAGGTACCTTTCCCCAGCTCAAATTGCTTTGGTCATACATGCCACAAACTAGTATGTACTAAAATATTGCGAAATTTTTGACTTGTCCTACTAAATTTTATTGATATAGAAGTAAGAATATTGTTGACATTACTCTTATTTTGGAGTGAATTATATCCATAGCTTTTATTGTTCTTTGTTAAAGATCAAAATTTAGAGTCGGTTCATAAATAAAATTTTCATGAAGATATATATACATATTGTTTGGTTTTTTGGGTAAAGCCTGTTGCCTGATCTCTTGGCTAAAAATCTTATCATTGGCAGGTTACAAATGTGTGAGGGAGTAGTGTGGTCGGATAAGAATTTAGAAAAACCAATCTGTCTTGACCAAAGTAGCAACAAAAAGTGTTTACTTCTATAATCAATATTGACAGGAGCCAATAATAAAAGAATAATGTGACAACAGTGCAATTACTTCCCAAACAAATAATCTAGATAGGGATATATGTAAAGGCTATAGATAGATAGGGACATAGGAGCTTAGATAGGAAGCTAGTTTGATGTGAATAGATTGAGATAGATAGAACCAAATCTCTAAAAATTTGAATTCTTGGATTATGTACAAAAAAAATTAGATCTTAAAGCAATCACTACTCAGATAAGATTGTCATTGGCTTCAATTTCAAATTAATTTTTTTTTGATTTACTGAATGTTTAGTTATCTAAATTACAAACATGCCACTAACCTCAACAACACCTTAATGTATGGGGAGGGGAAAGACTAAAGAAATGGATGAATTGTTGCAAGTTGGGGATGTAAATTAGAATTTTTAATGGTTCAGTAAAAGAAGAAGAAAAAAAAAAGTAACCACAGCTTATTCCTGTCTGGATTACTTACTCCTACACAGAGGATTAACCAAATTTTTTTATTGGTAGGCTATTTTGGACAAGTACCAAAATCTCTATTACTATTGCTACTATTTGTTTACTATGAGCTTAGTGCATGCCACTCAATGATGACTGAACTCACTAATTGCACAACTGGTGATCTGCTTGACTGGCTCGTTAGCCATTACTACGGCAAATAGTCTAATAGAGACAAGCTTAGTTTGATACAAGGCCACCAGTACCGATTCCCAATAGGGTTTGATCTCGTTAATGGTAATCTCCTAGATTATCTCTGAAAATTAGAATTACTGCAAGCGTCTAAATGTATTTCCTAGTCTGGCATAAGGTTAAGTGAAGGTTGGGCTCCTGTGTCAGTAATCGTCTGTTCAGTTTGCTTGCTTTTAGAATTATGAGACGTTTTAGATGTGAGTAAATTAAGTGGTATCTCCGTTTGTGAAAAGTTATCAGTTACCGGATATGGCCTATTTACCGGACATTTTATTACATTATTTCATTCATACCGCAAAATAAGTCTTTGCTTATTTTGTTTGGTATCTAAGTAGTTTGTAATTATTTAGTAATAAGGATTTTTTGTTGTTATAAGTAGTCGCTGTGTGATCAGGAGTGGAACTACTATGAAACTAATGAAGCTTAAGTTTCAGAGCCCCTAATGCCGGTGGGGCCTCAGAAATTTTTTTTACACCACATTGCTTAAAAAGTTTGAGACAATTGTATGACAAAGGGCGTTTAGAAAATATTAATTTTATCGAATTCATTATAAAATAAGTTAAAATAGATATGAAAAGATTACTTGAGTTGCAAACCTTCTCATATCAGTTCAAACTTCAGAGCCCCACAAAATGTAGGTTCACCACTGTGTCTGATATAAGGTGAAAAAATAGCCAGGAAAAAATGCCTGGCCATTTGCCATGATTGTTTATTTCATACTTGACTATTAAAAAAATAGTATTAGGTTAATTAGGAAAAATATTTAAGGTCAAAAGCAAGCGATCTTAGGGGAATAGTATCTGGAGAACAGTCCGACAATCGGAAATTTAACCCCTAAATTTAATAACGCCATTTTCTTTCTTTTTTTGCAAAACTATTAAAATTCCTAGGGTAGAGATAATCTGCTCTGTAGTGGAGGAAGAGTAAGTAAAGACTTAGTAAGACTATTGAATTCATACTTACTATGATGAAAAGACAGAAAATTGTGCTACTAACTGCAAACTCTCTCTCTCTCTCTCTCTCTCTCTCTCTCTAGAGGAAGCACTTGTTAAACGTGTCTACGAATTTCTAAGCCATTATTTTTTTAGTATTTTGGAGCTCAGAGCTACTACTACTAATTTGTATGTATGCAATGTATTGTATATGTACATTTGTCCTCCATCATCTTTCCACCACCACCATCACTACGCCCCCCTCTCGTTCTTTTAGGATGTGTTCTAAAGCTGCTGCTACTGCTACATATCACTAATCACCGACTTCCCCCTCCTCCTTTTTTAGTTGTAGTAGTAGTAAGTTCAGCTCTACTACAACTTCTATTATTAATAGTTGTTGTAGTCGGAAAGGAGAAAGTCTACCCCCTTTTTTTTTTTTACTTACTAGAGTGCACCTCTTCATTCTGAATGTGTACGCATGTATTATGGAGAAGGTTTACAGCCAACTGAACCAGTAACATCTTACATAGTTCTGGGGGGGTCCCTTGTCTAGGTTTTTCTTGGCCAGGGCTTTTTTTTTTGTTTCCTTTTTCTTTTTTTTTAACTTTATTTTTTTATTTGAATAGCTGTCCATTTTATTTATTTATTTTAAGTTTTTCTAAATATTACTTACTTAGTCCGGTCACCTCTATTACTAATAGTAGTAGTAGTAGTAATGATAAATATACATCATCATCATTATCATAAGTAACGTAGAGAAACCACAGAGGCTATTACAACAGTAGCAACATTTCACTCTTGATGTAAAAGTAACAGTACATTGCCTTCTTCTGGTTCCCCCTCCTTTTTTCTCTCTTTCCATTTTTTTTAAAAAAAATCTTTCATCTTTTTGTTATATATCTTCTAAGTATCTTATAGCCCCTCCCCTACCACCCTTCTTCATTTTTTGATTCTAATTCATTGGAGAAAAAAATCCCCCCAAAAACAAAACAAATCATACAAATATATTTTTTTGAAAAAAGGTAAGTTCTTTATCATTTCTTTACAATACATGCTTTTTTAAAATTATATATTTGTATACTTGCTGCAATATTATGGTATACTATAAAAACGTTTTGTGGAAAAAAATGGTTTAAAAACATAAAAAAAATTTATCCTGTATATTATTCGGTGAATCACTATGACATCATATCTTCTTCTTTGCCCCGGATAAAACTAGTTTACTTCTGTATACTATTTCTTTACATTTTAGACAATAACAAAAATGACCCATCTTTCCCCTAAAACAAACAAACAAAAAGTCCTCCAAATTGTATCTCTGCAAGAAAGGAGGGCAGTTGCCCCTGTACCCCCAGATCTTGCGCTCCAGGTATTGTACCGACTGACTTGCTCCCTCCCTTTATAAAATATGAGTGACCCCCAGGTAGCTGTCTGCTCAACACTTTTTTTTTCTTTTTGACTGTGCCTCTGTCTGCTGAAACACTTGAGAAAGAAAAAAAATTTAACCCCCTTGAACAATTTTAAGTTTGTTTAGATTGTGAAAGAAACAAGCTCCCGGAAAAAAAAAGGATTTTATTTTTAAAGTTGCGGTTGTTATAAGCCGGTGTAAGCAGGAAAAATATACTTAAAGTTATTGAAATAAATAAAAGTATTTTTTTCTTTATGTATATCTACCATTGAATTATAATGGCAATAAAAATAAGAAAATAGTACAGTATTTTTATTTTATTTTTTACGTTATACAAAAACGTGAAATAAACCTTGTTGAATTTTCTCTACTTAAGACACAAGAAATTTTTTGAAAAAAATCCTCTTAAAAGTAGAAATAACGCACTTGCTTTTTTTTTAAATATTAGGGAAACATCGTTAGTATATCACTCCAATTTAATTTTTTATACGTATGTAAGGAAGGTATAAAGATTTATTATACTATATTTAAAAAAAAAATCAATTAAGTACCTTTTTTCCTAGTCTCCCGACATGAACCCCCTTGTCCCCCACCGATGGTTTAAATAGTACCACTGCTGTCTTTCGGGGATGGCCTTGGCATTAAATAACCCAAGAAAGTTGATATGGCATTAAACAAAGAAACCAAACCTAGTCTCCCAACTCAAATCCCTGGTTATTGCAATATAGACAATTTTACTTCACATGTGTGTAATGTATGTGCGTGTGTATACTATAGGTTTCGGTGTGCGTGTACTTATTACAACGATGAATAAGTGAAAGTCTGTTTGTATTTTATCAATTTGAACACTTTCTAAAAATACACATTTACGGTCTAAATTGAGTAAAATAGTACTATACTCATTTTCACTTGGTACTTGTAGTATTACTACGAATTACTGTTATTTTTTTAAGTAATAAATTTATATATTTTTAGGTTTTACTATCTGTTGAAACAAATATAATTATTTTTTATCTGCTAATAGTATACTTAATATATCTACCCTGTTAAAATCTCTCCTTTAAATCACGTAAAACAATATTCATTATTAGCTTCAGCTAAATTTTTTCCCCAATTCCTTTAAAGGATTTTCTTTCGATCAAATTTATTTATAACTCCTTTCTTTTGTATTTTTTCTCTCGTTTTTGCTGTTTTATTTTTATCTAAAATTTTTATAAGTCTTGACCGCATTTTTATATAGATTAACAAAAACATTCAATTAAAAAATACAGATGAAAATGTCTCGTTCTATATTATATTAAAAATAAATATATCTGGAAGGGAGGATAGTGAATTTGTTTTAAAAAAATCAATAAAGAAAATCAAACCTTTTTTTCCTTTTCTTTTTTCTTTCTTTTATTTCTTTTTTTTTTTTTTTGAAAAAAAGTAATTTTTAGCTTTTATTCTGATATGTATATATGTATGTTATTAATTAGCACACTACCCGTAAAACATAACGGTATACAAATAGAATGGTACTTATGCTTCGGATCATACTTTATCATGCAATTTTGCTGGAATCCTAGTCTCGTCCCCCGGTGCTCCTGTCATTGATCAGAATGTAGTATCTGCGCGCTCTGTTAACACACGCACACACAAAAATTTGGATCCATATTGCGCTTGTGTGTGAGATACACCTGACTTTCAAAAAGCACCTGTAGCCTACTTAGTATGAAGTCTTGCAAGGAGTTGTTCGTGAGCGTGATCCTGATCCTTTTAGTGCTTCACAAACGTGGCCTTGGATCAAACTTATTTCTCTTTTTTAAAGAAATACTGTGAAAAAGTTTGAATCCTGGTTGCTTATTATTTACTCATAAATATGGTAGATTTTAGAAGTACGCTAATATGTTGACCCATATTTAGGTGTTTAAAAAAATGCTATGAATTGAAGCTGACCAGTTTTAAAAGGACCTACATTATTATCGTATGAGCCACGACACCTACCTTTGCGAGTTTCTTATTTTTAGAATAATGGATTTGAGAGAGAAAGAAGAGAGGAGGGATGAAGAAAAAAAAAAACGTATTTCTTTTTGATCAACCCCCCACTCCCCAAAAAAACCTTTTATTTTTGTAGTGTAGTCAAATCCACCTATTTTTTTCTTTTTATACTATACACAGATTTTTTTTGTTTTTTGCTAGCGATTTTTTTTGCCGGCTCTTAATGATAAAAAAAAAAAATCATTTTCATCTTTAAATGTTGTGTAAACCCTAAAAAAATTTTTTTTTCATCTTTTATCTTTTATCTTTGATCCAAATATTGTGTTTCTGGCTTTTTGAAATATATTTTTCATCTAAAAAAAAAATCTCCCTCCTGTCAATGGAAATGTACAAATTTTCATTGTTACATTTAATGCCAGAAATTGATTTAAAAATATTCAAAATATATGTCCCCAATTCATTGGAGGGGGGGTAATTTTGAATTCAAAATTATTTTTGTGCAATTGATGGAATAAAGTTCTTACCTTTTTTTTCCCTCCACCTTTTGAAATATACAAACTTTCGATCAAAAAATCTTTCAACCTTAATTAACCCAAACATAACTCTAAATTTAAACACAAAATGAAAGGAAGGCTTTCCTATTAGCCCCATTACTTATAGTGATGTCAAATACTGTACTAAAGATAGAATTGTTAATGTAGAATTCTAGCATCGCGAAATAATTTGCCTAAATATTTGAAGATTTGTGATATGGGGGGAATACTTGTAGTAGGTCAAATTCAAACAAATGTTCCATTTACCCACTCTCCATTGTGGGGGTGGGGTAAAGTTGTCTCTATTACATTGATAGTGGCGAAAATCTACATGTGTGTTAAAAAGTCTCTCTTTGCTCTCTCTCTCTCTCTCGCTCTTTGATCTCTCTCTCTCGCTCTTTGCTCTCTCTCTTTGCTCTCTCTCTTTCGCTCTTTGCTCTCTCTCTTTCGCTCTTTGCTCTCTCTCTCTCTCTCGCTCTTTGCTTCCTCTCTCTCTCTCGCTCTTTGCTTCCTCTCTCTCTCTCGCTCTTTGCTCCCTCTCTCTGCTCTCTCTCTCTCTTTGCTCTCTCTCTCTTTGCACGTTTTTTTCGCTTTTGCTCTTTCTCTTGTTTACTCTCCCTTTTCTTTACTATCTTTCTCTTCCCCTTCTTTCTCTCACCTTTGATTTCTTTGCACTTTCTCTTTCTTTTCTTCCTTTATCTTATCTTTTTTCTCTCTTTTAAAAATATATTTGGTCACAAAGAAATTAACATAAACTTAGAACTTTTTCAAATTTCTTAGTAAGTAAACAACAATGAATGCTCCCAAAATTATCGTCTGCATTGGTCACAATTTAAAAACTATTAAGTAAAAAAACAGGATTGCACATATTGGATGACAACAGTCAATTATTATCTCTTCTAATAAGGTTCATTGGTTTCATATCTAAACAATAGCAAAGTAGGAAGAGTCTCCGTGGCTGAGAGGTTAACCTATTGGACTATGATATCTTACTAACAGAGTTCAAACTCCATTCACACCATTACATCAACTTAAGGATCAGTACCCTTTGGAAAAATAAAAACTTCCTTATCCCTCCAGCTAGAGGTTAAATAGAACCACTACTGTTTTTCTACAATAATGGCTTTGGTATTAAATAACCCATGAGTGTTAATATGCCATTAAACAAAGAAAAATCCAGCCAACCAACCAATTGCAAAGTAGAAAATGACAATGAAAATTTGGATCTTGGAAATAGGCTGATACAAAAAAGGCAAGCTTTTTTTGATGGGATCAGATTCCACTTAGCTACACGGTTTCTTGTCGTATCCATCAAATGTGTAGTGAAAAGTACAGGGTAAATCACTGTGTACCCCTTAAGGAGTTGATGAAAAAAGAAAGTAGATTGAATAACACTGAAAAATGTTTATATGTATCTAAAGAATAACTTGGCTGAAAATAATGCGCACACACTTTGTGTGTGTTTGTGTGTGTATATATATATATATATATATATATATATATATATATATATATATATATATATATATATATATATATATAAAATGTGTGCGTGTCTATATATATATATGTGTGTGTGTGTCTGTGTACATATATCAGTAATATCCAGTCGGCCTTTGAAGACAATGGGTGTGGATTATTCACATATTGAATATGCGTTATTTTATATCAATCACAGGAGTTCTCGCCTGTATGGCTATTGTTATGAATTCCTTTTCAAGTTTATATTATAGAACACAAATGTGGTTAAATTGTCATAAGTCCATTTCAGTGAAACATTTTATAATCTTTGTCTCTTCATATGACTTACATGCTCATATTTTGAGGGTGAAAAAACAGCAAATATGGACAACTGTGTATATATATATATATATATATATATATATATATATATATATATATATATATTCAAGCAAAAAAGAAAGGGAGTTAAAACAAAGCATGAAAAGAATTAAGAACCCAGAAAAAGGGTGTTCTTTCATATTGACCTATCCTAATTTTTCTTATTTGAACATGTCGAATTATTGAATAATATAAGCAGCAAATTAAATAATGTTTTTATTTTTACTTTTATATATGTTGAATTCCTTAGTCAGTTGGGCTATCATACTCCTAAAAAAAAAGAATAAAATCCCAAACCTTTCTGCATCCAACAGGTGCCTTTAATTTGTGTTGCTACTTTGTCTATTTTGTTTACGTGGTGGGAGTTATAGCAATCATCCTAATTATGAACTAATTTCCAATATTTAAAAAATCCCCTCCCTACATAATCCCCCCGCCATAATATTGAAATGCATGTCATTTTTTCTTTTCTAATAAAATTCACCCAAAATCAATACTGTAGTTTTTATCTTGAGTTGGACCCTCAATAGTCTTCAAACAAGATACTTTAAATCTACCTTTATATCTGCATTTGAACACCAACTCATTATGTGTATTAAGCAGTTGTGTGGGGTCCTTAGAATTAATTATACTTATTTTTTCTTCAATACATGTTATATCTGCTATTGAAGCTCTATGCAGTTGAAGATTGTCTATTTTCCATTTTATTTGAAGGGTTAGCTCCTGATTGTGAAGGTTCCGAAAATATTTAGATAGGGTGGTTTGGTTCCTAAGCTGCGGATTGGAGAAAGAATGTCTGTGGTTATAGTCTTTGTTTCCTATTCGCTGCTGAAATGCCTATGTATACCCTCTTCCATCATTATGTTCCATGGGAGAAATGCACACTTGGTATAGAATGTTCCCCAAGTTACGTCGTCCACCTGTGTGTGTGTGTGTGTGTGTGTATATATATATATATATATATATATATATATATATATAAGAAAATTTCTCCTTCGAGAAATTTTAATGATCTCAGTGTGTGCTAATGTGAACATCATACTATTTATTATTTTATTCAGTTAAAAAATGAATTGGAATTTGTTTTATTTTCTTAAAAAATTGCATTTTTTTTTTTGTGCTAATAACAATTTCACTTCAATGTATGATTTTTTTTTTTTGTGGGATCCCTTGAAGAGGAATGATTTGGCATAGCACTTTGATAGCCCAATCTATTAAAGGTGAGAATATGGGTACTGTCAAGTAACACCAATGTTACTTAAATCTTCCAGGTTTAAACTCCATGAGTTGCCATCTAAAGAAATGACTTGGTACTGATGATCTAATATGTTAAGAGAGGAGATGGGTATTGCCAAATAACCTTATTTCCTTGAGAGATGCCATGAAAAGGAATGACTTGGTATAACACCCTGATGACCTAACATGTTATAAAAGAATAGATGGGCACTGCCAATAATACCCATATATCCACTCTACTTAAATCTTCCAAGTTTAAACTCTGACTTCATATTTAATCAGTGCTCCCTTCTAATATACATCTACTGTAAGATAAATTTTTTGGTTTGGTTGGGTTTTATAGCATATCAATTATTGTAGGTTATTTAATGCCAAATCCTCTTTATGCATAAATTAAATATATTTGTAAATACATTTTGTTAAAATTTTAAAACCAGCTTCAACTCTTTTGTTTGCTCACAGTTAAATGTTTTAAATATTGCTATTGAACACAAATTATTCAATTCAACATTACTCATTCATTTGCACACAGTTAAATTGTTCCAAGTATTGCTAAGTATCACTAACAATTCAATTAAACATCAGTCATTTGTTTACATACAGTTAAATGATCTAATAGTTCTTTTTCTAACAATTCAATTTAGCATAAGTCATTTGTTTGTACTTAGTTTAAGTGTCAAACAGTTCTATTTGACACTTAGATAGGACCCTTTCAGGTGCTACTGCTTTGGGTCAGAGTGGACCTGGGACCAATGGCAATGAAAGAGTACTTTGCATTCCCCTAAGTCCCAGCATTACTGGAGCCTCACTATCAGATAGTTCAGTGTCATATCTAGGACACTCATTGGACGTTTTTTTTACACTGACTGCATCTCTGCTGGGGGGTATTCTAAGGCCCCAGACTCTAAGTCTTTTCAGATCACTCTGTGTCTATGATATCCTAACTTAAATCTTCAAATGCTCTATCACTGATATTGAGCACTCTTTATTTCCAAATATAGCAAACTACCTCATTGATAAATACATAATCATGTCATTACAGCAAAATTGATTTAAAACCGAAATATAATGAAACAATTGTAGATTTTATAAATTTTAGGGGTACCGGCTCATTGGCCTAGTGGGTAGAGTGTTCGCCAATGGTCTGGGAGACCAGGGTTCAATCCCAGGTTGGGTCATAACAAAGACTTTAAAAATGGTACTTGATACCTCTTTGCTTAACACACAGCATTATAAAGTATGTATCAAGGGTAAAGTGGAGCAATCTAGGGAAAGGAGTAGTGCCCTCCCCTACATCTCAGTTATTGAAAAGGGAGCCTTCAGGTCGCCCTTGACTACGGTCGCCAACTTACTTACAATTTATTTATATATATATATATATATGACCAGGTAAAGAAAAGCCATTCACTAAAAAAGAAAAGATGTTTTTTTTTTTCTGTAAAAATATGCTCAAACACATTCAATAAAGACTATGCAGTGACCAGTTTTAAGAGAATTTGCAAAAATGCACCAACTGCAATGCAAATTTTGACATGGCACTAAAGGTTCAAAGAGGAAAGCTGTCAGTGCAGGGGCAAAAGAACTAAGCTACCGACTTGATGAGTGCTTTTTCACAGTCAGAACACATAATAAACACTTGCAAAAATTCATCAACATTAAGCATGTTTAGTTTCATTTAACTAGATGATGTTGTAACTCAGATATTTACATCTCAAATGCTTGCAAATTTTTTGAAACACTCTGAGTGTATATATATATATATATATATATATATATATATATACAAAAACATAAGTAAAGTTGGCAACTGTAATCAAGGGCAACCTGAAGGCCCCCTTTTTAATAGCTACTACACACAGGTGTAGGGGAGAGTCTTTGGTATGACTCAACCTGGGATTGAACCCCAGTCTCCTGGGCTATTGGCGAACACTCTACCCACCTATTCTATAATTCTGACAGTGTGAAAAACTCAGATGATACAATTTGTAAAAAAAAAAATATTACACAAACTGATATCTGGGGAAAAAAAATCAATAAAAAAAAGTAAAAACAAAAACGTTCGTTCTGTTTGAAAATAATCAACCAAAAACGCAATGCCAAGTCAAAAGAAAAAACACCAACAGAATCACTCAAGCTGAAATGTAAGAGTGCTCAATACATAAAGTAGAGCAAGATTTGAATACCTACAGAGCCACAAGTAATCTACTTATGTTTCACTGACTGGATCATCAGGATAATTCTGAATTATCCTGATGATCCTATTGGTGAAACCTGGGTAGAGTAAAACAATAACCTGAGTTCTTTTGCTCAATCTATCAACTATGTCAAAGTGAATATGAGGTTCATTATGCTGTAATTCTTATGAAAGCCGTTATATATCAAGTATTTCAAGACTGGGCTCTCATATTGGAAAAGGCAGACTTGCATAAATAAGTAGGATAGATAAAAGGTTAACTTCTTTTTAAAAAAAAAAAAAAAAAAAAATTAATGTTATGCAATCTACCAATACTACTTTTGTGATCTACCGGTCGATCACTATCAATGTTGATATATTGGGCACCCCAGCTCTCAGTAGGTTTTAGACAAAATAATTTTTAGGTAAAAAAAAAGTAGGCATTGATTTATACAGGAATAATAATTTTGTGAGGATGAAATTCAAACATAATGGGAAGGACTAAGAACAACCCTTGGCTTCAAAAATCAATAAATTGATGATTTCATGACTATAAATCAAGGATCTATCTATAAATGAATATATCAAGTAAGCATCAGCTTAACCCTTTGAACATGAACAGCTGGTATTTGTGCCACTTAATGGAAGCACATAAACATAGATGGTCGGAATTTATGGCCATGGATTCCTTACTTTTATATTGCTATTTCCCTTGCCATTAGGAGAGGGATTCCCTGTGGCGTAGTGGCTAGCATGCTGGATTTCCACATCGTTGTAAGCTATTACATTTACTTTTAGACTAAAACCCTGAGGAAAGGTATGGACACTCCTTATCCCATCCAGCTGTGAGTTAGGTAGTACCACTACAAATATGGTTTCTGGATTGAATAATCCACAAAGGTTGATATGCCATTATATAAAGAATCCAAACTAAAGCATATAAAATATTGCAATTTTATAGATAGTTTAATTATTTTTTTTATATATTTGTCTATAGAATCTTTATCTGACCTATTGGCATATGAATGTACACCAATGGCTTGAGAGACTTGGGTTCAATCCCAGGTTGAGTCATACCAAAGACTCAGCATTATAAGGCATGGATCCAAGGGTAAGTGGAGCAATTCAGAGAAAGGTGTAGCACCCTCAGTTATAGTAGCTATTTAAACTTAACTTATCGAATGTTATCTATTTTTTTTTTTCTTGAGGTAGGAGCCCAAGGGGAAGAAACCTTTTGGCTGGAGGAGGCTCAGAGTTATGAAAGTTAAGAAAAAAAATGGGGATATTGAACTGAATATTTTTTTTTTTTCCAATCTTAAGCATTATGAAAATTCTTTGTGATATTGACAGGTTTCTTACTAGCTTATTAAAGATATTGCTGTTTATAGTTTATCTTGGCAACCAGGCTTAGAAGACACTGATTGCTTCCCATGCAGAGGAGTATGAGTCCTGCCTTCAAAAAGGGAAGACCTGAGTATAACACTAAGTTGCATCATGTGGTGAGGCTCCAGTTTTAGATTTCTGGGGGAGTGGGTAGCCACCTCTTCATTGCTATTACTCTCAGGTCCACTCAGACTTGGAGTGGTAGTATTTATTAGAATCCAGTCTATGGGATAGCTCATCTATTTGAAAGTTATTAGTATTAAATAGGAGTACTTGAAACTTTTTTTTTTTTCAAGTTATTGTATGTGAATAGTTGCTTGAAGCCATGTGAATTATAATAGTACTCATATAACTGTGCAAACAGCTATTATCAAATAGGAATAGTTTACTTTATGATTTGTGTATAAATTATATATATATCATATCAGAATACTTGAAACTATTTCTGTGTGCAATATATTAGCAAAAAAAAATAGCATAGTTGGGCTATAAAGTTTTTTATTTATTTTGGGGTGGGGAGTAATATCATCAAATTCAAGCAAAATAATTTTTTTTGTCAAAATTGAGACAGCACCCCTCATTCATGTGCAGAACCTCTGATTTTACTGCAAAATCTCAAAATTTGAATTCCTTGTAATTCATACTACACACATATTCTTAAATTAACAATAGAACTTGACTTTCAATACATTACTAGATTGTAAGAGACTAGAATTTAATAATAAAAAAGATGGATTTTCTTTAATTTGACAATTAAACCCTACTTATTTTTATAATTTTAGTAAATTATTGGAACAAGTTTTCTATTTTTTTATAAATTACCAATGAATAGTTAAAGTGGGGGCTGTTTGAAATAAGACAAATTCTTTTTTTTTTTTTTCTTTTCTTTTTTGACAATTTTTTTTGTAAAATAAGACATTTGTTTATTTTTATTTTTTAAATAAGACAAATTTATTTAATTTGACAATTTTTTTTTTGTAAAATAAGACAAATTCATTTATTATTTAATTTTTTTTTTTTTTTTTTTTTTTTTTTTTTTTGTAAAATAAGATCGTGTCTGCTATTTATGAGCAGAATATCTCAATTTTGAATGAAAAATTATTTTTATTTTTTGGAGTGTTAGATAATTGGGTGTCTTTGTATAATGGTCATTTATCATCTTGATTTTTCATTTGTGTTTGATAGTTCATGCTGTGAATTCAGAACATTTCTTGCTGAGAAGAATAACCAACAATTTACTTTTGTGCACATCTTAATTTATAATTTCTTCTATATGTAATACTGGTGTACATTGGGGAGTGGTTTAATGAATAGAAAAATTATGCACACCTATTATTACATGTGTACTTGTTGACATCTTGATATTAACTAAATGTTCAATCTATTTTCCTCAGTATTGTCTGATCCTGTGACTTAACCTGATGGATTCAAACTGACCTCTGGGGTCACTGTCTGTCACTCATACTGAGTAACACTCTGCAGTGTCTGTTCACTTGTTTAACGCATGACTAATTTAAATCACCTACACTGTATGTCAATTATAAATCTTACCAGTTTATTATATAACAGATCTTATAGACCACACATTATAAAATAATTGTCCTCACTTGAATTTGAAGATATGGTCCTCTTGGCCACCTTTAATGAAGATATGAACCGATATAGCCCACTCCCTACTTAAAGCCATAATTTCTTTTGCAAATTATTATTAGTTACTTGAAACCATATAATTGCTTGCAAAAGAAAAAAAAAAGACTCTGGCATTAAATAGTGTGACAAATAACAATAACAGAACTATTTTCCTGCTGACAGGTGAGATCCATAAGGAATCTTAATGAGATTGTGTACCTGTTCAAAATCATTTTGAACATACTGTTTTGCCCAGTTGGCTGAGGATGTAGAATACACCAACTGCATCTTGGCAGAAGGGTAAGACCCCCCCATCCCAATACATGTCCTGGATATGACACTAAACAATCTGATGGTGAGGTTCCTGTAATGCTGGAGCTTTGGGGAATGCAGAGCACCCCTTCATTGCCATCACTCCTGGGTCCACTCTGGCCCGGAGCTGTAGCACCTGATAGGGCCTCGTCTATTGGTCAAATAGAACTAAACTGCATACTTATGCTGAACTGAATTGTTTGAAATAGAACTGTTTTGACATTTAATTGTGTGTAAACAAAAAATTCACTTATACTAAACTAAAATGTTTGAATTAGAACTGTTTGACTAACCTGAATAGCTTGAAATAGAAATGTTTTTGACAATTAAACTGTGTACTCATGTTAAACTGAATTGTTTGAAATAAAACTTTTTGTATAAAAATGGATTTGGCATTAAATAACCTACAAGGGTTGATATGCCATAAAATCCAAACAAACCAACCAGCCAACCAACCATTTTGTACTGTATATAATTGGAGACTCAAATTGTTGAACTGACTTTTAAACAGTGAATGCATAGTGTAAATCGGTTCAAGTCATGATTGTAACTCATTGTATCTGAAAAAAGAAAAATGGTAAAACATTAGCTAGATGGAGCCACCATTACCACTTGCCTAAGTTCAATTGTACTGCACAAGTGACAGTTGAAAATCTGGAAGATATTTCTGCTGCACCTTGCATGTAATACACACACACACTGAGAATTTTGGATAATACATAGATATTTATTTATTCTTATATTAATAATTTCTGACCCCCTTCTCCCTGATAATTTTACTAATCCCTTTCCATCCGTTTTCCTTGGGGAAAGGCATGGATCGGTCTCTTCTCTCAGCTCTGGGTAAATAGTAGGATAAACAGGACTTGGTATGGCAATGGGTCTAGAAGAAAGTAAACTGAATTTGAATCTACCATATCTATTTATCTAACCCCCATATGCAGGATGTGACACAACAAGGTCAATTTTGAGTGGAGTAAAGCTGGTTTGAATTGAGTTTTCCTTCTCCTAAACTGATTGTCTAACTAAAGAACCTAGTCTGCCGTACTATTTACCCATAGTTGGAGGAGAAAGGGATAGATTCATGCCTTCCTCAAAAGCAATAGCTCGAAGTGAAATGCAGAAAGCCTGGATTTAGTTTGCAGGTTTCACTTCCTACTGTGATAACTGTTATGGTAAGTGTGTCTTTCTCAGACCAGCTGTACTCCACTTAAAAATAAACCTTCTGGGTTTTGATAAATATAAGCAAATATAATATCAAGATTTGAATGTGGAATACTCATTTGTCATTGCTCCTTGGTCCACTCTGACCAGGAGTGGTAGTACCTATTAGGGTCTTATCTAAGGGTTAAATATATCTGTTTAAAAATTATTTGTACGAGATAGGAATAGTTGAAACTGCAAACAAATCATTATTATGAAATAGAATTATTAATGTTTGATAGGAATACTTAATACTTCATAATTGCTAACAAATGATCAAACAAAAAAATACGTTGAAAATATTCCTAGTTATTCTGATGAAATATTTACAGTGGGGACTTTCCGTGGCGTAGTGGCTACTGTGCTGGATTGTGATATCATAGTAAGAAAGTTTAAACTCTAGTCGTGCTATTACGCTGACTTTTCGACTAATACTCTTCGGAAAGGTATGAACACCTTATCTTTCTTCCAGCAATGGATTAAATAGTACCAATACTGTTTTTCTACAAGGATGGCTTTGGCATTAGGTAACCCATAAAAGTTGATATGCCATTAAAAAAAGAAACCAAACGTTTACAAATCGATGAGACTGTTTCTGTTTCACAATACCTTTGAGGAAAGGTATGAATCCCTCACTTCTTCCAACTATAGGTAAATAGCAGGGCAGACTGGACTCTTAAGTCTTGGTATGGCTACCAATCTAGAAGGAAAACTAAATTCAAACCAGTTGGACTCTACTTAAAAACTAGTTAGTTGGTTTAATGGCCTATCCACCCTTGTGGGTTATATAATGCCAAATCCTGTTATATAGTTTGTTGGTAAGTGTATTTTTGAATGAGTTAGAGCTCATTTGTTTGCACATAGTTAAATAGTTTCAATTATTCCTATCACTAATAATTCTATTTAATATTTATTTACTTGCATACAGTAAAATGGTTTCAAGTATTGTTATTTAACACTTGTAATTTTATTCAAAATCAATCATTTGCACATAGTAATACTCGACACTATTCAACTCTCTCAGTACAATTAATCCTCATCCACCATCTTTTAGCACCTTTAAGATAAGAGGGTTAGATACTTGTTTGCCACAAGAGCAATTTTAAGCATATGGTTAGGACAAACATGTAGGTGCTATGGTTTGACATGACTAGCTGATTGAACCACCTGTCTAGCCTAGTAAGGGCCTAAGTGGAGTGTTATGGGTCACTGACTCCTCAGCAGAGACCACCAAAAGAGAAGGCCTTGACAGTGATAAGGAGGTAAACATGACATCATCTTGAGTCCTCCAACTTTCAAGAATTGCCCATTCAGCTGGGGCTTTAGAATATGCTAACTGCACCTCTGCAGAAAGTTAAGATCCCTCCAAAGGAGTCGGGTGTTGGCTGTGAGAATCTGAAATTGGCAATGACTCGAAAACCTACTCTCAGCTCATGCATCCCTGTCTCAACCAAGGTGAATTTGGTTCATTCCCAACACAAGTTGGACTCCGTGGTGGATGGTGGAGCACAGGGCCAGCGAAAAATATACACCATCTATGGCGTGTTCAAATAAAAATAAATGAAATCTATTAGAATCTGACTCAAAGAACGAGGCAACAGACTTCCCCAGATTCATTGTTATTGAATCTTTGGCGGAGATCTGCCTAGTCAGATTCTTGCTTTTCCTTATGGAAAAAGTTATTTCAACAAGGACTGCACTAAAAAAACCTCAAGAAAACCTGGAATGGAAACTTGCTAGTTGAGGTGGACAACTGGAGGCAGGTAAAAATCAAAACTGAAAACTTTTCATACAACGAAATGTAGAGCTTACCTGCATGAGAAACTCAACACTTCCAAAGGAATTATCAGGAGTTGGGATTGGCTACAGAAGAGGAGATAGCATTAGCCCTGGGAAAACATAGTTACAAATATTAGAATCTCCATTAGAAGAGGCAAAGAAAAATCCAGACCAACACTTACATCCTAACATTTAATCAGCCCCATACTCCCAAGGAGGTGAAGATCGGCTATTGTCTTGAGAGAGTTGAGCAGTATGTCCCAGCACCTCTGAAGTGCTTCAAATGCCAAAGATATGGACACCACAGGGAAGCCTGTAGAGGATGACAGACATGTGCAAAATGTGGTAAAAAGGATTCAGACCACTTGGAGGGAGATTACTTGAAGCAAATTAGATGTGCAAAATGCTGTAACAAGATCATTGGGCTTATCTTGTGATATCCCCCCCCCCCGAAATACTTGAGGTGAAACACAAGAGGAATGTGTCCTTCCTGGAAGCAAAGAAAATTGTAGGGACCTACATGGGAGAAAACAGCTATGCCCTTGTTGCATGGCGGGCAGATACAACCAATCAAGGCAACAAATATAGAACACTCATGGAGAAATTGATCCAGTTGGAAGTGAATGATTGGCCAAAGTTTCAGGAACACCTGAAAAAAACTACAGTTGGTTGAATTTTACCAAGCACCAGCTCAGCAATGGGTTGGGAATGAGGAGAGATCCAATGTTGTAGCCTAAACAAAAATACATGTAGGATCTACCACTCCAACATTAACTACTCCTAAAAGTCTAAAATCTCCAACAAAACAGCTGTTACACAAGTCACCAATCCATCCACCCAAAAGCATTTAAGACAGACTAAAATACTCGTCTCCCATAAAACCTGAACAACATAAACAATTACAAACTCCCATTAGCCAAGCTGGGAAAATACAGATGAACACCAAAGTGAACAATGAAAGACCAGGAAGCACATTCAAAATGCCCTCAAAAACAGTGCAATGCTCAGGGATCGACAAAATCTCTACTAAGAACCTAGAGTATAGAAAGTATAGATAGTGACACAGGCTGTGTAGTTGTCAGGCTTAATTTTGAAGAAATAATAAATAACTACTATACTCAAAACTATTTAACTGTGGGCAAACTTATAAACCCACTCACCTTTTTACATATCATAAATATCTATTTAAATGTGTCAAAACAAATGCCTAATGTTAAATTGTTACTGTTACTTAGCAACTCAAATCATTTAACTGTGTGCAAACAAATGAGGAAAAGTAAATGGAATGATTTGTATTGGATAGAAATACTTGAAACCATTTAACTGTGAAGGAAAATGAGCAAAGGTTTGTTTAAAAAATGTTATTAGAAAAATGTTCACAAACCATGTATATTTGATATATAAATCTAAACGGGGTTTGTCATTGAACAATTTACAATGGTCAAACTAAATTGTTTGAAATAGAACTGTTTTTACATTTTACTGAGTGTAAACAAAAACTGTACTTATACTAAACTGTACTGTTTGAAATAGAACTGTTCCTATGTATAAAAATGTATTTGGCATTAAATAACCTAAAATGGTTAATATGCCATAAAATCAAACCAAACCAACTTTTATGTTTTATATTTTTCAATATTTTATCTATTTTTCTTTTAAATACTGAATTTATAAACAAAAACAATGCCTTATAGATGTTTCCCCATATTGCAAAGGTTATTATAAAAACAGCTCTAAAGTTCATGTATTTTCTTTTCCTAAAGATAAAGAATTATCAGATGTTTGGATTAGTACAATCAAGAGATAATTTTTCACCTACTAAATTCAGCAGAGTGGGTATTTTTTGTATTAAAAAAAAAAATAAGTTGAATTGGAACTTGTTTGCCACTGGAGCAATTTTAAGATTATGGTCAGAGCAATCATGCAGGTGCTAGGGTTTGCCTAAGTGAAGTGTTGCAGGGCACATGAACATTTCGGTTTGCTGGGTCACATTCTCAAGCATTATGGGTCATCATCCACAGTGAACAGGTGGTTTCATTGTGTGTATGTGGACGGTGGGGACTTACTCCTGTGCAGAACTACAGTTGGCATATTCTACAGCTTTGGCCATTAAGGCAGATATAAAAATTGATCTTGTGTCACAGGCCTCGTATGATGGAGGAGTTGGGTTGATGCATACTAATCATTTTTGTAATTCACCTTTATTAACAAACATTTTAAATCTGGATTTAACTTTGGATGGTAAAGATTTGTTTTATGACTCATTCCCACCAAAAAAAGCTACAAAAACAAGAAACAGTTTATCATGTTGATGACACATACACACTGATTTTTACTTTTAGGTACACATCTACACTCGCCATGTGTGATGGTTTTTTTTTGGGGGGGGGGGTCGAGGGGTGTGTGTGGGGGGGTCGTTGAAGTGTGTTAAGGTCATTGTGCAGATGATTAGAACAAAAGTGGCTGATTTTTTTTCTTTTTTCTTTTTTTCCCCCTTTAACAAAAAGGAAAACAAAAAAACGAAAGAAGACCAATTTACAAGCCCAGCTCTTGATTACAATCTTAATTGTTAAAAACAAACCAAAAAAATCAATTGACACATCACAAAGCATTGAATGTGTTACACATTTCTATTTATAAAAAACAAACAAAACAATTGGTTGAAGTGCTGACTAAAGAAGCAGATCTTACTTAAATGAATCTACTGTGGCTGGTAGAAGAGCTGTGCTAACCAATTTTTCAGAAGTTGGCTGGTTATACTTAATTTTGCAGATTATCATTATTAAAGATGCTCACTTTGAAACTGAGTAGATATATTTTTCTTTTGAGACCATGATAGCTGTTTTTCAAGACCAATTTGCTCTTATTATTGTGCTGACTATCATTAAAGAAACCTGCTTTAAAGAGGAATATATATATATATATATATATATATATATATATATATATATATATATATATATATAATGTGTGTGTTGTGCTGTGAGCATGGATTTCCCTGACTCATTTTTACCATTTGTCTTTATTGTCCATTGCATTCAGCAGGTCCTCTGGATTACATCCTGTGTCTGTACAGAGCTGTTGTAGATAAGTTCGAACTGGACATCCAACATTGCTTATGAGCTCACCCTTACTTCTCCAGCAGTGTCCTGCATGTCTTGTTCATCTGATTTGAATTGTTTTAGAGATGGGAGGTAGGTGGCTGTATAGCTCTTTTGTGGGATGTTGCTTCCAGAACTTATTCAATACGGATTGTAGCATTCTTGTGCAATTGCTGTCGAGCTTTTTCTCCATGCGCTTAGTCAGCATCCATGTGGCACATTCATATAGAAGTATGGACACAACTGCTGCTCGGAAAAAATTGTGCTTTATTTTATCGGATAGGTCTGACTTCCGTATGACCAATAACCTATCGATAGCTGACTATACCTTTACTAGTCACATATTGATGTCATTTTCCAAAGATGAGACACTGCTTTTGAGGTAGGTGAATTTGTCCAATAGTTTCAAGGACCCCCCCCCCCTTTAGGATGGAGATGTCTCTTGTTTGATTTTGGTACAATGTTTGATACTTGCTCTTGAAACATTTTTTTTAAGATGAGTCAATCTATAATTGCTACTCAGAGCTTTTTGTGCTCATTTCATGTTATGTTGGATTGATGCTGTTCTGGATAGCATTTTCAACCCATAGAAGTATGGATTTTCTATTCAGAACAGCATCATTTTGATATGTGAAATTAGCATGCAAAGCTCTCTGTACTCGTCTTAAAAACCCCATTTCAAGAGCAAATGCATGGTATGCACTGGTCTAAGCCATCATTGTAACTACTCACATCGTAAGATGTTAGCTAGATGGATCTACCATTACCACTTATCTAATTTCACTTGCACCACACAGGTGACTGAAAAAAAATTTATTTAAAAAAAAAAATTCCTCATATTTACTGAATGACCTTATTACAGACTCTTCTGATTTTGTGTAGAAACAGATTTTTATGTTGTGTTAAATTTGATTAATAAAAATCCCATCATTATTAAATGGGGAATAAAATCATTATTTGTCAATTTTGTGAGTTCAGAACATTAAATGTATATACAAGATATGTATTAAAAGAACTCTTAAATTGTGAAGGGTTTTGTAGATAGATAAACATATCTTTCTTTAAAGGTTTATGTATAAATCAAATGTCCCCTGTATGACTTGTTCATCTTACTTGGATGGTTTGTGAGATAGGAGGTAAGCAGCCATACAGCTGCTGTTTTGTGGGTTGTTGCTTCCAAGATTTGTTCATAACAGCATGTAACATTCTTGTGTAGTTCCCATCTAGCTTTTTTGCCATGGATTTTGTTAGCGTCCATATGTTGCATCCATACAGTAGTATTGACACAGTCACAGCTTGGAAGAAATGCCGTCTTATTTTATCAGAGAGATAAGATTTCCATATAAGAAGACATGTGGGACACTGCTGGAGAAGCAAGGATAAACCCATAAAGGCCTTCTATGGATCCCTACACATGGACATGCCACTGTTAGCTGACCAGCAAGGACTAACTTACATTAGCTCTATACAGACACTAGATGTAGTTTGAAGGACCTGCTGGGAGTGATGGATGATAGGGATGGATGGTGAGAAAGAGAGTTAGGGATCAGTGCTGTCTATGTGGCTTGATGATAAATTAAAAAGTTTTATTTTCCTTTATAGCAAGTAAGATTATCATTACAAAATTGTTAATAAGTGATCAATGTACTTTGAATTTAAACTACAGAGGATTGCACTAGCTACATTAGTTATAGGCATGAAAACTAACTTATTAACTACTTTAATTATTCATGAATAACACCCCCTCCTCCAAATTAGGGCTTTGAAATTCTGACCAAAAAACAAAATAAATATCTTGTTTATAATACATAGTTATTTTAGGATTGTAGCAGCTCAATTTAACATTGAACTTTTTATCTTGTTCATGTAAACTAGAAATAAGTTTATACAGTTTACTTATGTTTTGAAGCAAAGTATTTACACAGCATTTAGAGTAAACACACTGACATGTTTACAAAATGCAACAAACTTGTGGCAAAAATTAGCTCACACTAGGAAAAGCAAAATTATAAACAAAAACATTCCTGTGATTATTTTTCTTTTGTGGTTTTTTTAAAAAAAAAAGTGTTAAATATTAGTTAGTTTAAACCACTGATTTAACTTACTTTTGGACATCCCATCCTCAACATAGTGAAGTATATAGCCAGAAAAAAAATTTTGTGTATAATATGCCTCTTTAACTTTCAGACTTAGAAATTCGTTGGCGGGGTGCGTGTTATGCACAAATAATTAGGGAATTGTTGTACCATGAAATTGCTTTCACGTTAACATTCTATATCACATTTTATGGTGAACATCATTGTCAAGAGCTGAGATATTGGTACTCGGGCACCTCCTGTTTTTGTAAATACATATTTCCTAAATATTACTAGTTTGGTTATTATTCATATTGTTCAGAATAAAACTGTCAACCCTACAAGCTGTTACCAAAAGTTTGTCGAATATGTGAGAGTGGGGACAGTTATGAATGTCAAAAAATTATTACATAAATATCCTTTGTCTGCTTTTATTCCAATGTGCATTTCAAGGTATAAAATGTGTGTAAATAATAATGATGGTAGTCTATGTGGGAATTCCTGAGCTGTGTAAAAGTTTGGTGGATGTTCAGGTGCTGGAAAATTGTGTCAAAGAGGGCAAGTAAAACTTGTTGAGAAAAAGAAGCAACACAACCTTTCTCCTCTAGTTCTGAGTTAACTCCAAGAATCTCCAAAATCTTTAGCAGCAATGTGGATTGGACTTGCCACTGTCTGAGTCTTTCACTTTGTTGTTGTCTGAGTGTTCCTTAGTGTTATCTTAATGTGCCAAAAATGATCTTTTGATGCAGTCTTCAAGCTTCTTATTAAAGCATCCCATTTTTTAAAAATCTTTTGTCAGGAATTGATATAGGAGTTAATGTGGCATTTGTAATTCCATGTGGATCATACACTTTCTTCAGTATCATGGCTTTGTTATTTGAGTGACTAGATCTTGCTAAGACTTGCAGGTTGTTTTGCTATTGAGTAACCTTGATTGATTGGAGAGGAGAGTATGAAACTTTTAAATTTGTGTTTTTTGTTTGACAGCTGGAGAGCAGACAAAGGATGATAACAGCTTTGTAGATTTTAAGCTTTGTTTGTTGTTTTGATGGTTTAGCACTCTCCTTTTATGGTTTCTAAGAGTTTGGTTAGCCATCTCTTTATCTTGTGAGCCATCTGCTGTAATCATGAAGTACAGGTATTTAAAGGCAACAACACTACTTAGCAATGTAGTAGTGCATAGATATCTACGCAATGTAAAATGTGTGTGTGTATGTATATATATATATATATACTCTTCAGCAGGTTTCATTTAACAAAACAAAACAAAAAAAAGATTCTTTATAACAATTTTTTTATAAAGATTAATTTGATATAGTTATTGTGTTTAAAGCTTTGTATTATTTATGGGCAAGGTTGTTCAATCTTAGGGATAAGGCATTATGTAAACACTAGAATTAATCATGATATGAATATTGGTGTGTGTGTGTGTGTGTATGTATATATATATATATATATATATATATATATATATATAATGTGGCTTATAACAGTCTGTTTTATGTATTTGGCAATTATTATTGAATGATGTACCTGTTAGTATGTGCATATATATATATATATATATATATATATATACACACACACACACCCACCATATTTTTCAAGCTATAAGGCACACTTAAAATCATTTAATTTTCTCAAAAATTGACAGTGTGCCTTATAATCTGATGCTTATGTATTAATCCTGGTTGTGCTTACTGACATGAAAGGTAATTATTTAGATGTTGCAATTTTGTTTATTAGTGATTGAATTAATAATTTTATAAAATTTCATTTCATTTGTCCAAATAGATTTTTTTTTTTATTTTTTTTTTAATTTTTTTTTTTTTAGTATATCTAATTTATTTTTGAGATCTTAATGACAGATTTAAATAAAAATGTTGTGTCACTCCCGCATTATTGATTTGGGAATTTTTCAAAAATTGAGTTTTTAATATCTTTATAATGAAAATTTTCTTTGAGTGTTTTTTTTCTTCTAATTTTAAAGTTTAGACTTTTTTTTTTTTTTTTTTTTTTTTTTTTTTTTTAAATTGAATGAGTTAAAAAGTAGTAATTTTCACTTTAAATATTTTTTCTGAATGTTTGAAATCATTGGGAGGGGGAAATGGCAATTTCTATGAACATTGCTACAAGAGCTCCAAGGAGTAATACGTACTATGCTTCAATATACTGGTAAGATTATGGTGTGTGTGTGTGTGTGTGTGTGTGTGTGTGTGTGTGTGTGTGTGTGTGTGTGTGTGTGTGTGTTTAAGGACCCCAAAGGGCACCTGTTAAGAGACATGCTATCGAAACAGATTGCAACCTCAAGATTATCAGTTGCGCATTACAACATGTGGAATAGAGCAGCTGTGAGAGAATTCAACATTTAATGATTCAATGGTACGGAAGTGGAGGAAGCAAGAAGATAACTTGTGCAAGGTAAAGACCAAAAAGAGTTTCCAGAGGAACAAAGTGAGATAGCCACAGAGGGCAAAAGGGAACAGTGGCTTATTGAACAGAGAACAGCAGGTAGAAGTGTCTCTACAGTCTGTTCAATTCAAGGCAACAGTGCTAGCATGTGACATAAAAATCAATGACTTTCAAGTAGGTCCTTTTTGGTGCTTCTGTTTTATGAAAAGGTATAATCTCTCCATCCACATAAGAACTACCATCTTGCAGCAACTGCTAAAGGGTTATGAAAAAAAGCTGGCCATTTTCCACACCTACTGCAAGAATAAGATCACTGAAAAGAAAAGATCCAGCCTGAACACATCACCTACATGGATGAGGTCCCTCTCACCTTTGACATCTTTGTGAACTGTACTGTTGAGAAAATAGTGACCAGTAGAATGTCTGTACACACCATAGAATGAGAAGTCATCCTTCAATGTAGTTCTTGGTTGCCAGGCTAATGGCCAGAAACTACCACCCATGGTCATTTTCAAGAGGAAGACTTGGCCAAAAGAAAAGTTTCTGACTGGTGTCATCATCAAGGTTAACCCAAATGGCTGGATGGACGAGAAGTTAAGTGAGTGGTTGTGAGAAGTTTGTCAAGAGACTGGATGGCTTCTTCCACAAAACTCCATCCCTATTGATATGCGACTTTGTGCGCGCCCATCTCACCAATAGTCAAAATCCAAGTGAAGCAAGCTAATTCAGTGCATGCTATCATTCCAGGTGGATTAACCAAAGAACTTAAACTGCTAGATATTGGTGTCAACAGGTTCAAAGTTAAATTGTTACCTGCATGAGAACATTGGATGACAGAAGGCAAACACATTTACTAAGACAGTGGCATAACTCACCTGGCATTGTCTCTCTATCAGCCAATGAATCGTAGATGCTTAGGTTAAGGTATCAGTTTCAAGTGTCTTCTGAACTTTCATGAAAGCCTGAATCATCACTGAAAAACTAAGTTCCAGTAATAGCAACAGGACTAACTTTGATAATGAGGAGAGGGATCCAGGTATGCTTGATGCTGAAATTGCCCAACTGTTAAACTCGGACACTGAATATGAAGAATCAGATGGATTTGTGGAAGACTGAAAAAGTGAGTGAATTGTTTTGTATTATGTGTTACAACTGAACAATGTTGAGTTATTGTGAATGAGTTGAATAAAGTTCAACTTATCTGATACACGTTTTGTTTCGCTTAATACACATCTAATGCGCATTATGTATGAAAATACACGTTCATTGATATTATGTCTTATGATCTGGTGTGCCCTATATATATATATATATATATATATATATATATATATATTTGTTGATATTGCGCCTTATAATCTAGTGTGCTTTCTAGCCTGAAAAATACAGTGTGTGTGTGTGTGTGTATATATATATATATATATATATATATATATATATATATATATAGAGGGTGGGTTGAAAAGTTCATATGGTGATATGATATCTGCTGTTAACTTTTTTGATGAATGGGATCCAAGCACTGCAATGCTGATGAAGTGTAAACCACAAGGTGGAACTGTTAAAAATTAAACACATTTGGTTATATTCCATTAGTTACTTGATCAGCCTAAGAACATTTCTGTCAATCATTATCATATATAGTAATTTACTAAGCTTTTTGCTTAGATGAGGCACAAGGGTGAATGAATAGGGCACCCAATGAGATTTGAACTCACTATATATATATATATATATATATATATATATATATATATATATATATAAAATCAAGACTGAGTTTTATGGTTTTGTTTGGTGAGCTGGTGATCTACATATCTGATATTTTCAATTCTCTACCAAAAAAAATAATGAGCTAGAACCGGAAATTAAGTGATCAATTCTTAAAGTGCACATCCTTTTAATGAGAGTTCAAAAAATTGTAAGTTGTGCCTGGAAAAGAAATATATAAACTTTCAAGACTCAAATGAATTACTGAATAAAATATCAAAGTTGGTGGCAAGATGCCACCAAGACGAGAAGTATTTGCTTTTCAATTTGGTGCCAGATTGAGTCACATGACTTATGCCTTCTGCATTATAGTCATGTGACTCAAAATATATATAAAATTGTATAGTTTGGAATATGTTGGGTGTGTGGATCTTCATTTTGTCTGATGATTGAAGATATAAAACTCTAAGGTGAGAGTTATTATCCTATCTTATTTTTATTATTGTTAATATATTGTTATGTTGCTCAGCATTTTTGTATGGTGAGTACTCTAAAGATTTTTCAGTTATGAGGTGCTTTTGGTATTGAATTCTGATTATATATGTGATTTCTACACATGACATGTTTAAGATAAAAAATTTCAAATAACGAATTTATCATATTACCTACTTGTCATGTTGGCTAGTGTTGTAGAATTGCTGACTGCATCTCTGCAGAAGGGTAAGATTCCCATCCCCTCAGTGAATATCCTGGATAGGACATTAAACTGCATCTGATAGTAAAGCTCCAATTCTGGAGCTTTTGGGAATGTAGAGTATCCCTTCATTGTCTTGCCAAGTCGGCTGGAGCTGTAGAATACACCAACTGCATCTCTGCAGAGGGGTAAAACTCCCCCCCAACGAGTGTCCTGGATATGACATAAAACAATCTGATGGTGAGATTCCAGTATTGCTGGAGCTTTGGGGAATGCAGAGTACCCCTTGATTGCCCTTGCTCCGAGGTCTGCTCTGGCCCGGAATGGTAGCACCTGATAGGGTCCTATCTATGGGTCGAATAGAATTTAACTATAGTTTCGATAGTTTACTGTTTTTGCATTTAAACTGCATATTTATGCTAAATTGAAATGTTTTAACATTGAAACTGTACTTGCACTAAACTGAATTAGAACTGTTGGACTAAACTATGGAAATGTTTTCGACAATTGTGTATTCATGCTAAACTGAATTGTTTGAAAAAGAACTGAAAATTGATTTGGCGTTAAATAAACTACGAAGGTTGATATGCCATAAAACTCAAACAACCAACTAAACTTCATTGCCATTACTCCCAGGTCCACTTTGACCCAGAGTGGTTGTACCTGTTAGGCCCCATCTATGGGTCAAATGGAACTGTTTTATTTCCTAACCTGTAGGCATAAAATAACCCTAGATAGGTTGATATGTCAGTAAAACCAATTAATCAGTCCTTGAAACCATATAGAATTGTATATAAATTGTTGATTGTATGATATCAAGTATTATGTGCTAAGTTATTTGCATTATGTAGGAATGTTTAAAATCATATATAACTGTGCAAATTCTTTGTGTTGGATACAAATATTTGATATCATATAACTCAAGGACAAACTGTTAGGCAGCCCATTCATAAAGCAGTGAGGCTAAGACTTAAATTTTTTAAAAAGATCTTTTTACTAAGAAGAAAAAAAAGCAAACAACTTTTTCCTATTTCTATGGCAGTTGCTTATGCGTATTGTCTTCTGTAGTAAAATCAGTTGATGAATCTTCCACATTAAACAAAATTCAAGGTTATTTTATTTTGTCATGTGGCCCTCCTACTGATGCCCCATGTCTCATGTGGCCTGCTTCTTTAAAAAGGTTACCTATGCCTGGCTTAGACTTTACAAAGACCGTCTCCTATGGAGTACATATTTTATACCATATAATTGCATATAAATTTTTAGTAGTGCGAACCTCCTGATGATGAACCACGTCTCATGTGGACCTCTTCTTTAAAAAAGTTGCTCATGTCTGACCTAGACTTTACAAAGAAATATAAGATACACACCTTCCTATGGAATATGTATTAATACCATATAATTATGCATAGATTATTAGTATTAGATAGGAACTGTTCAATCATTTACTAAGGATTTTTATTAATTATCTGAAATCATACAACTGTGTGTAAATTATTCATATTCAACAAGAATACTTGATAGATTGAATTACTAATGTCAAGTAGCAATAATTGGAACCATTTAACTGTACGCAAACAAATGATTAATATTAAATAGAATTATTAGTGTTAAATAGGAATGCTTGTAACCATTTATCTGTGCAAATGAATCAGCTCTAACAACTTGTTTAAAAAGTAGTTACCTACAAACTATTTGCTTATATATATATATATATATATATAAATGGGATTTGACAACCCACAAGGGTTGATATGCCATAAAACACTAACCTACGTTACCTACAACATGATAGGACTTATCTGATAAAATAGTCTTTTATACTGTTGATATGCCAAGCCTGGTATTTTTTTCCCCGGTTCTGGAATTTGTCTTTCACTGAAACTGATTAAAAGGAGGCTGCTTGGTTGAATGAGATTTACTTTCCCCTGAATAAGATTAATAGCAAAGTATGCATCGTTGTGGTAATTATTCATGTGTACTACTTACTTTTTTTTTGTAATTATTTTTGTGTAATCAGCACTTTTTGCTGAAATTATTTATGTATAATATGCACTTTTTTTTTTTATTTTTTTAAAATACTGTAATTGAGTATGATATGCATTTTTATGTTTTTATTTTAACTATTCCTGTATAATACATTTTTTTTTTTTTCATCAGATTTTGAAGCTTAAAAACTAGGGGGGGTTGTATTATATACGAGAATTATATATTAACTTCAAAAAATAAATTTTTGATTTTTGATGCATTGCTTTTGTCTCTCTGAGGAAGTTTTTGGCAGCTTGTCAAATTTTCAGATAATTTCCTCCAAGGTACTATGGGTAAGTCTGAGTTAGTCTGGTCCCTGCAAGATATAAGAGTGGCAGTTCAAATAGGGTTTGTCATGAGAATTGGTTTTGGAGAAGGATTTCTGAGATTAGGTACTGGTAGTGTAGTTACTGATCTAGCTTTACAAGAATAGACATTTTGAAATTTTAGAATCTGAAATAAAGCAGAAGATACCACCCCAACAAACTGCTATTACTACTATTATCATTATTATAGAACACAACATTTTTAAAGTTAGATGGAAACAAATGATTATTATTAGACAGGGATAGTTTCTTTGAACCCATTAACTGTATAAATTATTAGCATTAGATCAGAATACTTAATACCATATATAATTGTGTATAAATTATTAGTATTATATAGGAATACTTGAAACCATATTGTTCTGTGTATGACTCTAAACTTTATTTGATGAGACTGGAAATCTGGAGAGTGTCTTTTCATTGCCATTACTCTCAGGTCCACTCTGACTCAAGTGGTAATACTTGTTAGGATTTTATGTAGGGGTCAATAGATCTGTTAGCAAATTTGTATTAGGACTGTATGCAAAAGTCTTAAACAACTACACAAAAATGTATATTAGAACAATGTGATTTCCTAACCTGTAGGCATAAAATAACCCTAGATAGGTTGATATGTCAGTAAAACCAATTAATCAGTCCTTGAAACCATATAGAATTGTATATAAATTGTTGATTGTATGATATCAAGTATTATGTGCTAAGTTATTTGCATTATGTAGGAATGTTTAAAATCATATATAACTGTGCAAATTCTTTGTGTTGGATACAAATATTTGATATCATATAACTCAAGGACAAACTGTTAGGCAGCCCATTCATAAAGCAGTGAGGCTAAGACTTAAATTTTTTAAAAAGATCTTTTTACTAAGAAGAAAAAAAAGCAAACAACTTTTTCCTATTTCTATGGCAGTTGCTTATGCGTATTGTCTTCTGTAGTAAAATCAGTTGATGAATCTTCCACATTAAACAAAATTCAAGGTTATTTTATTTTGTCATGTGGCCCTCCTACTGATGCCCCATGTCTCATGTGGCCTGCTTCTTTAAAAAGGTTACCTATGCCTGGCTTAGACTTTACAAAGACCGTCTCCTATGGAGTACATATTTTATACCATATAATTGCATATAAATTTTTAGTAGTGCGAACCTCCTGATGATGAACCACGTCTCATGTGGACCTCTTCTTTAAAAAAGTTGCTCATGTCTGACCTAGACTTTACAAAGAAATATAAGATACACACCTTCCTATGGAATATGTATTAATACCATATAATTATGCATAGATTATTAGTATTAAATAGGAATACTTGAAACTCACGCAACTGTGCAAACAAATGATTAGACAATAAAAAAAAGTGCAATTTAAAAACAATGCAATGGAACATTGAAAATATAATTTTGACTTTAATCAATCATTTACAAATTAATCAAATTTTGGCATTTAAATAACCCATAAAGAGATGATATGCCATTAAAGAAATAAACCAAACCAAAATGCTCTGTGAGGAAATAAAGCATTGTGATAGCTTGGGTGAAAATTCTGCTTCAAAACATTTGATCTTATCCTTCCTGTGCAAGATGCTTTAGTCATGCAGCACCTACATCAATGAAAATGATTGATTTTAAGGGCATGTCAACTCGTGTAGGATTATTTTATGTCTAGAGCTTAGAGAATAATTTCTATTGAATATGAATCATTTTTAAATGGATCTATGTGACTTATAGTTGGAACTGTAACAGGTACTACCACTCTAGGCAAGAGTGGACCTAGGAGTAATGACACTCACCGGATGTCCAAGAGATGCCCTTTTTCTTGGGAGGGGTTCTTACCCCTCTGCAAGGAATCTAATAAAGATAAGGCATATCCCTTCATACCGAAAATCTTTTATAATGGCAATGGCATCTTTCTGCAGGATAATGTACATGACCACATTATTCTGCTGAAAGATGCCATTGTCATTATTAAAGATTTTTGGAATGTAGGAGATAGTTTCAGGAATATAAAGAAAATTCAGTGTGTTACCCTGGCCACTAAATATAGAAGATGATTTATGGGATGTGTTGGATCAACATGTTCCTCTGCAGAACCTTCCTTACTTAACCTGCTAAGATTAAGCTATTTGCTATTAAGATCCTTGAAACCTGATTTGAGACAAAAGTTTAGGGTCTCTTATAGTGTTCATGGATAAGTGAGATTTTGGGAATTCAGGAATGTCTGTCTTGTTGGTTGTGGCTGTAGAATATACCAACTGCACTTCTGAAGAGAATTAAGTCCTCTCTCTAATAGAGCTACTTGTTGGATGTGGATGGCGACCCATAATACCTGAGGATAGGATCCTGGTGGCTGAACACTCTGTTACCTGGCAACCAATGTGGTCACATGACCTGCAACACTCCACTCTGTTCCTTACTGGGCTCGACAGGTAGTTGGAGTGATCTGATCCAATCAATTGTGTGTTCCTGCCAAATTCTAGCAACTATATAATCAAGACCCAGCTGTATTCTACAAATTGCTCTTATAGCAAACAAGTACCCAACAGTTTATCTTAATGGTGCTGGAAGGTGGTGGCTGATGGTCAACTGCATTGAGAGAATGTTATAGTGATATGCCCCATGATGTCACTGCAGGGACCCTCCCTGACACTATAAATAGTGACTGGCTCGATAAATGAGGAGAGCGAGTCTAGTCAATTACTGGTAACTGTTACTATCTGTATTTTCATAAATATATGCTGCTGTAAACCTTACATCTTTGTGTTAATCATTTCTGGCCCTTCAAGGCCACGACAGAGAAATGGTTAATAAAAATTATTTCTATCAATTCATTAATACACATGAAATCATGTATACAAAAAACAAGATTTGGCATTAAATAGCCCACAAGATTTGATATGCCATTAAATGAAATAGCCAACATATGAATGACCATCACCTTATTAGGCAGGTACTTAAAAGGTTTTGGTTCATCACAATCCATGTCTGCAGTTTATCTATTATCTTATTAGGAATTAGTTTTTTTGTTTTTTTTTTTTTTTGTATGAGGTTTTCTAAACATGTGCATGTGTATGTTCATTTTAAACCTGCATTTGGTAATATGAACAGTACTTATCTTGCTTGGTTTGTTGTTTCGACATTGAGTAGTTTACATTGTGCAGCTGTTAGTAACAAGATAACAACAGATGTATAGTATGGTGGGGGAAGGCAAGAAGTAGTTTGTGGGAGTTAGTGACACAAAACCAGCTGGTGTGAGTTTGTACCTTCTAAATATAGCTGCTAAATCTTTTTTTTGTTTTGTTCCAGCATTTGTTTGAACAAGTCAAATTGAAATTCAGTGAGTAGTAGTAATAGTAGCAATAATAATGAATTTAATTTGCCTATAACTGATTCCCCACCTCTTTTTGATAACATCACCCATATTTACAATATTGATAGTAATTTTAACTATCATGGCGTCCCATTCATGGGTTGCAGTTGTAAGTATATATCTATCCAACTCCCTCCACTATGAGCAGGATATGACACAAGGTGAATTTTTAAAGTAGAATTTAATGGATTTCAACTCAGTTTTCCTCCTCCAAGATTGGTTGCCATATCAAAATTAAAAAGTCCAATCTGCCCTAATACTTACCCATAGCTGGAGAGAGAATAGTTGGATGCATACCTTTTCCAAGGGTATTAGTATGATGTGAAATGCAAACAGCCTAATCCAAGATTTGAACTCTGATCACCGTGTCCATTTCCTACAACAATAACTGTTAGTGCAGTTATAAGTATGGTACCAAAGTTGAAAGCTATGGAAAGGGGAGGGGGGGCAATGAGGCTTGACTATTTGAGGAGAGCCCTTCTCTGATGATTGGCAAAGTTAGTTATTGTATAATGCCAGTAGAACTGCAATTGGTGAACTGCTACTTGTAAAATTTTTTTTTTTTTTTGTTTTTTTTTCAAGACCCTATCCTCTAACCTTCTATCAAGTGGGTGGTGTTTTTGATTAGCCTTTCATTCAGTTATGTCTTTGTAAAGCATTTAATTTCAGACAAGTTTAGTGATATCCAAACATCAACTCCTTAAAAAAAAATGAGGGTGATGAGCAGAAATCTAAATGAAAACTTAAAAAACTCATCCTCTACTCTTTTTCTCAAATTTTTTTGGCACCAGATATACAAGTAAAGTTAGCGACTGTAGTCAAAGGCAACTTGAAGGCTCCCTTTTCCATAGCTACTACACTGAGGTGTTAGGAGGGCGCTACTACTTTTCCTGGATTGCTGCACTTTACCCTTGATCCATACCTTATAAAGCTGACTGTTAAGCAAGTAGGGATCAAGAACTGTTTCTTTTTACTTTTTTTGTTTTTTTGTTTGAGTCGGCTATGTATTACTTAAATTCTACACAGGCCTATATGGTTTCCAGTATTTCTGACATCAATAATTTGCTATCAAGTATATAGTTTGAAGTAATTAATAATCCTTTGTAAATATAGCTTCAAAAAGCTTGTATTAATCCAAATTATTTGTATATTTGATTAAATATTTAAAATTGAACATATATAAATAAAATTTCAAATTAATGAATCGTGTACACACACACACACACACACACACACACACACACACACACACACACACACACACACACACACACATATTTTTGATGAATACGTAGAGCATGAAACCCAGGGTCACAGACATTACTATGTAATATATATATATATAAATTTTTGATACATTCATATATGGACTTTTTCTTTTCTTTCATTTTTTTTTTTTTTTTTTTTTTTTTTTCAAAGTCTCATCAGTTACCAATCTTATGCAAAAATGAAATTTTATTCTATAAGATTGGTGATATTATTTAATGACCAATGAGACTTTTTATCTATTAATCATATATTTTGTTTATTTAGTGAAAAGTGAAGTAAAAAAAAATTCCATTATGAGAGAGGGGGTCAACAATCAAGTCCAATGCTTTCAAGCAGATTAAGCTTCTCTTTTTCTTCCTTTTCCACTTTTCTGTCTTGCCCAGTCGGCTGGGGCTGTAGAATACACTGACTGCTTCTCTGCAGAGGGGTAAGACCCCCCCCCCAACGAATGTCCTGGATATGACACTAAACAATCTGATGGTGAGGTTCCAGCAATGCTGGAGCTTTGGGGAATGTGGAGTACCCCTTCATTGCCATCACTCCCAGGTCCACTCTGGCCTGGAGTGGTAGCACCTGATAAGGGTCCTATCTATGGGTTAAATAGAACTAAACTGTGCTTCTTTCACTATATTGATTTTTGCATTTAAACTGCGTATATATGCTAAACTGAATTGTTTAAAATAGAACTGTTTTGACATTGGAACTGCGTACTAGTGCTGAACTGAATTGCTCAAAATAGAACTGTTTTGACGTCCAAACTGTGTACTTATGCTGAACTGAATTATCTGAAATAAAACTGTTTGACATTTAACTCTGTGTATTGCCCAGTTGGCTGGGGCTGTAGAATATACTGACTGCACCTCTGCAGAGGGGTAAGACCCCTCCACCCCCGACGAGTGTCCTGGATATGACACTAAACAATCTGATGATGTTGTCACAGCAGTGCTAGAGCTTTAGGGAATGCGGAGTACCCCTTCATTGCCATCGCTCCCAGGTCCACTCTGGCCCGAAGTGGTAGCACCTGATTGGGCCCTATCTATGGGTTAAATAGAACTAACAGCATACTTATGCTAAACTGAATTGTTTGACTAAACTGAATAGCTTGAAATAGAAACGTTTTTGACAATTAAACCGTACTTAAATTTAAACTGCGTACTTATGCTTAACTGAATTATTTGAAATAGAACTGTTTTTTGACATTAAAACTGTATTTACACTTAAATGAATCATTACATATAACTGCTTGAATAGTTTGAAATAGAAATATTTTTGACAATTAAACTATGTAATTATGCTAAACTGAATTTTTTTTAATAGAACAGATTATTTACATAAAAATGGATTTGGCGTTAAATAACCTACAAAGGTTGATATACCATAAAACCAAACAAACCAAACCAAATCTTTTCTGTCTCGTCTAATCCTCCATTTGTCTGTCTCTAAAGTATCAAGCCAAAAAAGAAAAACTCATCATTCCCCCTTATAAACCTGCTATATATTCACGTGTTGAAGGAAGTCAGAATTTACATGTGTGACTCAACTCTCTTGCCAACACGAGACATGCCTTCACATAAAGACTGATCTCGAAAGCTGGCAGATTTTTTCCTTATTGGACATCTGTAGGCAAGGCATGTACAAGATTGCTTAGGATCTTGAGGTAACTCATTTCACCTTTTGCTTTTATTATTCATTTTGACAATTATTTTCTTTCTTTTTAGTTTTATTTACCCTCCCCCATATGGGGTAAAAGACATTGAGGAAAAAAGTAACAGATGAGTTAAAAGGTTTGAGTTGAACTTCTGCCAACCAATGAATTCTTGTATGTATTTACTAAACCCCCTCTGTCAAATGGTCAATTTATTTTAAGTTGAGCAAAGCTTGTTTGAATTTAGTTTTCCTTCTCATAGACTAGTTTCCAAGGTTAAAGAACCTGGTCTGCTCTATTATATTTACCCATAGCTGAGTAAATGCACAAAATACAAGTAGCTTGAGAAAGAGATGCTCAGAGGTACTGAATTGCTCTTGAGTCATGTGTTTTGTCAGGCTTTGCCGATTCTGAATGATGTACATCTACTAGAGTTGGGTGGTTTGGTAATTTGTTTTGGGATTGGTTTTGTTTTGTTTTTTTTCCCCACTTGATACCGCAGTTTTCCATTCAGCTTTTAATTTAGTATTTTTGCTTTCTAAGGAAGCCATTCATTTTGTATAATGACAACATTTCCTGTTGATATTTTATTTTGTTTGAGATTGTCAAATTTGCAACTTAGTCCATTCAACTCACAATTTCTCATGTATTTCTTGTCCAATCATGAAAATATTCATATGGCTGGAAAGAAAATAAAATCTTTCTAAATAAAATGAAATCTAACATTAAGGCAAAACTGGCAACTATTTTTTTTTATTTCTACTTTTGTTCACTTAACTTTAGCACAAAAAGTTTTTTTTTTTTAAACTGAAGCAAATAGATTTCAGATATCATGCCTTATTTCCCTTTTTTCCTTATTTGAAAACATTCTATGATATGCAAGATTTCCAAGTGTCATATCAGTCCCATTTCCTTCATTTCTTTTGTAAACAAATAGATTTCTCATTTGTTTCCTAAAACTAGTCAATTAAATGCGTTTATCATATTTTTATTCAATCTTTCTTCTTACAATGGTACAAATGTTGATAAAATTCAATTTTATTAAGATCTGAAAGTCTTTTTCAACAGTGTTTCCTTGGATATGGTCACTCAGTAGTAATAGCACTAAACTGAATGATTTTGGTTTTGCAAAAATACTTCAATGATGTTTCATAGTGTGAAGATGAAACCGAAAAGTCTTTTTTTTTTTTTTTTTTTTTTTAAAAACCACCCATCTCTAACATCCATATGTTTAAAAACAACAGTTTTGTCCTTGACAAATGAAGGTATCGGTGGACATACCATTACCTCATTGTTGTTACTTGCTCTCCAACCATCACTTACAGTGTGTGTGTCTGGTGTAAGATACTTTTTTATATTAGATGGCAGCAGACAGTGCACAACTTATCTGTTGGTTGAACATGGAAATATTTACCAGATCTGAACCTGACTCTGTAATGCCAAACACCCAATACTCCTCCCTCCCCGGGTTGTTCTTATGAGGTGTGGGGTACAATTAGGAATGTATATATTGCAATGTATTGTGTGTACTTGATGAGCTGAGAGTAGATTACTCTTAGGTATGGGGGTTCAATTGGGTGAAGGCCAGCCATGCTCTCTCCATTGCCATTTTTGATATTAATAATCAGATTTGTCCAATTCTACATATATTCAATGCAAGCCTCTTCTCTATGTCTGTAAAGCATTAGACTTGATGACCCCATGACCTACTGGTAGTAGGTTTGAATTAGGTTTTTTCCTGTACCAATAAAATCACATAGGTTTTTATATATATAATTTATAAAATTTGGTTACTAATCTGGTTAAAGTTTCCAACCTATTGAGGATTGGAGCTAATGTACTGTTTACAGAAGATACTACAAAGTATTTTTCAGAATTTATTAATATATACATTACCAGTTATTTATCTATTTGATAATTGAAATTAATAAATATATTTCTTTTGTTATTTTTCAGGTAAGTCCTTCAATATCATTTCATTGGTGAAATGCTAATTTCGAGGTTGGTAGTGCCTTTCTTTCTTTTTTTTTTTTTTTTTTTTTTACTTTGTTAGAAGCACCTAATGGCCATCTGGGTTAAATCTGCTTTGATAGCTGATATGGCTGTGGTAAACTTAAGCACAGAATTGTGAAAAGAGGTTTTAATTTCTACAAACCTAAAAATGTCCTGAGGAATATTTGCTGATGTTCAGGATTTGGTCTTGCTTTCATCTGTTTTTGTCTTCACAATAGTTCCGCAATTGTAATGGAATACCAGTTTTGCTGTTGTGTAAGGAAAACAGAAGTACCAGTTCTCCCATTGTTATTTGTCAGTAAAAATGTGGTAGGAGTCTCTCAAGAACTAACATCTGACTCGAGTCTTGTGTTGCTTTTATTATAGTTATATTCTTGAGTCATTGTGACATTGGGGAGGGGGAAGCAAAAGCTTTTCTTTCTGCTATAAACACACACACACACACACACACACACACACACACACACACACACACACACACACACACACACACACACACACACAACCCTGAGTACCAGAAACAATTTTGTAATATTTACTCTTTCTGTTTAAATGCTTCTCAATAACTTAAACTTACTTTGTTGTTATCAAATTGTCATTAATAAAATTCCTTATATTGAGTCGAATTATTAAGGGGAAAAAACTCTGTAAAACAACACACAAAATCAGTTTTGTTGTTGTTTCTCCTTTGTCATCATTGTCTGTCTAATCCTTGCAGCTGCCTCTTTCACTTCCTTTAAATTCAGTTGTTCTTTTTTAACGTAATTTATTAAGCTTTTTGCTTGGATGTGGCGCAAGGCTGTATGAATGGGGCACCCATGGAGATTCAAAAACTCACTTATGAAGGTTTGCTAGTCTTGCTTGCTAACCATTATACCCCCTGAGGCACCTGTTCTTTTGAATGTTCTGCCAAAGCTTAAATTTGCCATCTTATGTAGAGTTGAAAACTTGCTTATGCAAAATATGGGTCATTTGCATGAACAGAACTTCAACACTGCTCAGCTACCATTACAACCAAGTGTTCTTGCTGGTTATTCTCTTCTGCATAGATAACATACCAAACGAGGTCTCTTTGACTGATGAGGATTGTCATTCTCATTAATGGCAGCCAGTGGTTCACTCTGCCATTTCACTCTTGCTACATATATTGCACTTATTTTTATATTCTTGAACATTGTGTGTAAACTTGACATAACTGAAATGAATTGTGAAATTGAAATTAATACAGGGTGTTCATCATCTTTAATAAGTGAGAAATTGGGAGTACCAATTTTGCTATTGTGGAAGGAAAATGAAAATACTGGTTTTGTTATTGTTATTTGTTAAGAAAAAAAGTTGTAGATTCTCTCTTGGTTTCTGAGATGCTCAGAAACCCTCCAGAAGTCTGTACATTTTCTCTCTGATAGCCTTCATTTACTTTGGCACATATCCTTTATGAAAAATTGTTCTACACAGTCCAGATAAAGGGCGGCACTCGTCCAAATATCCTAACATTGATATGTCTGGGGTGGGGGGAATCTTGTCCATATAATAAATTCAACACTTCAGTCAGACTGTTAGCTCCTGAAAGAGTTTTTATTGATAAATAACAACTACCACACTTGTACTTCTGGTTTTTTAATACATATAGAATATTTTACTCAGGCCTGGGTTTTAGTATTTAGATATGGAAATTGTAGGGAAACTGGAGGCTGTACAAAAAAGTGATAAAACAAATTTTAAAAAAAGTTATGTGGAGTGATTAATATTAACTATTTTACTGGAAAGAAGAACAAGAATGACCTAATTGAAACTTTCAAAATAATCAATGGATTTTCTAATTATGGTAGAAATTTTTTAAATATTTCTCCTCAAACTGTAAATTTACTGTAGAGACAGATTTCAAAAACTGTCTATTAATTACACATTTAAAAAAAATTTTTTTTTTTTTAAATTTTTAAAAATTTATTTATTTTTTTGTTTTGTTAATAGAGTAATATATTTTTGGAGCAAAATTGGCTTATCAGATCAAAAACATCAATAGGATAAAAAAAAATCTTAAGATTAAATTGGATAGTTTCAGAAAAAATGGTAATAAAATGAATTTGAGAGGACATTTTTGGGAACTATCAGATGAATTACAAAGTGGAATTTGATCTGTATATAGATATTGTATTAATAGTGTATATGTTCAGTGCAAAAATTTTCTCTTCTCCCCCCCCCAGGTTGCTATGATAAGATCGTAAAAAAGGGAGATACCCATGGACGCATAACAAACAAATAATAATAATAATAATAATAATGATGGGATTGGTTCTTCCAGTTTATTCAAATTCAAGAAATAAAGTAGAACAATAACCTTTGTCCTTTCTTGGTGATTAGTCTTAGTAATTCTCTGATGTTAAACGGAACCATTTATTTGGTTTCTGAGATTGTGAACATCTTGCACTCGTCATAACTGAGGTCTATAATGTTATTGATGAAGTGAAAGATTCTCATTTTCATTTTAAACAACTACTCATAATTAGAATAAGATGGTTTGTTAGCTTTACAATGTTAACTCTTATAAGGTTATTAAATGCCAAAGTCATTTTTTTCTATGCAATTATATGGTTTCAAGTAACTGATAATAATAATTCTTAGTAAACAATTATAACTTCAAGAAACTATTCTCAGTACAAATAATTTGTACACAGTTATATGGTTTCAATTAACTAATGAAAATCCTTTGTAAACAATTATAGTTTCACCTAACTATTCTTAATAGAAATAATTAGCACACAGTTCTATAGTTTCAAGTATTCTATCTAGTACTAATAACTTTTAAACAGGACTATTTGCTACTTAGATGAACCTGAACTGGTACTACCATACAAGGTTAGAGTGGACCCAGGACTAGTGGCAATGAGAGGGTGACTCAACATTCTCAAAAACCCCTGATTGAGTTTCACCACTGGTGAGTTTAGTGTCATACCCAGGACAGTAGTCCATTTGGATAATAAAGTAATGTATAGTCTATAAATTTACATACACATACCTTCTATTTTTATATTAGTAAAATTCTCATTGTCTATATAACTGTGTTCCAACAAAGTATTATCGTGTGATTGTCAAAGTAAATCACCTAAAATACTTGAACTAGAAAATAAAGCGATTTCCAGTTAAGAATGCAACTGAATGATAATTTTGTATATGTGTGGAGAGTTGGCATTTGAGCTGAATTTCACTTGAAACCATTGAACTGTGCAAACAAATGATAAATATTAAATAGAATTATTACTGTTAGATAGCAATACTTGAAACCATTTACTGTGTGTGTGGGGGGGGTTGTCCTCCTGGTGTAATAGTTAAAGTGCTGAACTGCAGAATCGTAGTTAGTGAGTTCAAACTCCAGTCATGCTATTTACATTTACTTTTGGACAAATACCCTTGGGAAAGGTATGAACCCCTTATCCTCCCAGCTATGAGTTGAATTGTACAACTTCTGTTCTTCTAGAAGGATGGATTTGGCATTAAATAACCTGAGAAGGTTGATATACCATTAAACAAACACTGTGTTGAAACAAATGAATAATTTTAAATAGAATTATTAGTGTTAGATAACAATATTTTAAAACCGTTTAAAAAATGATTAATACTAGATAGAATTATTAGAGTTGATAACAATACCATTTGATTGCTTTCAAACAAATGAGCTCTGGATTATTCAAAAATTGCTATCTACAAAATATTCAGTATCAAATCATATATAATTTGGCATTAAATCAAAGGTTGATATGCCATTAAACCAAATAACCCAACCTTGAGCTGAATGCCATCTTTTAATCATCCAAATTCTTAAGATAATTGACTTTTTAATTAGAATCCTTTTTTTCCTAAATAGAAGCATTAATGTTATTATAGACTACTGCAATAATGAGTTCATTAGCCATCTAGTATGTGTATATGTATCAGCACACACACACACACACACACACACACACACACACAAATATATAAGAGGGCCATTCAATAAATAATGTAAATTTTGACAAAAGAATTGAGAATAAGAAGCACTGTTTACAGTTGCACCTTTTTCATGGAAATCAATAGTGATGGCTGCCCAGTTGGCTGGTGACTGAAGAAGACATTGACTGCATACCTGCAGCAGGGTAATTAACCCCTCCCCCAACAATTCTTCAATGAGTGTTATATAATGCTAAACCATCTGATGATGAGGCTCCAGTCCTCAAGCTTTGGGGAATTTGAAGTACCCTTTCATTGCTATTACTCCCAGGTGGTTTGCAAACAAATGTGTTCTGGCTCATTAAAAATGTTACCTACAAACTATTGGTTTACAGATCATGTTATATTATATAAAATGTGTGTGTGTGTATATATATATATATATATATATATATATATATATATATATATATATATATATATATATATATATATACTAGCATTAATAACCAACAAGGGTTGATATTCCATAAAACACAACCAATGAATAGTGATAGCTTCTTTCATGTTCCAGAAGACTGAGTATGACCTTTTCTACTGACAGTTGTGCCTGGAACTTTTTCTTTACCTGAGAGTCAGTGTGTTTCCACTCCATGGACTGTCTTTTCAACTTGGGCTAGTGGTGCCAACCTTTGTTTAGTCCATTTGTAAACATTTCTTTGACTAAAACATGCTTCTCCATATATATCACATATTCTTTGGTAAACTTAACATTGTTTGCACATCTCAGCTATGAAAAATTTGATGACAGACCTTTGTTTAAGCCTGGAGGCCAGTTTGATTTTGAGTAGCCTGAAAACATTTTTTTTTTTTTTTTTTTTTTTTTTTTGAGATTAAGATAATCTTTGCCATAAACCAATTCCAAACAATGCAGAGTTTACATGTATAGAAAAAAAATAGTTTTGCTTTAAAATATAATATAAATTTAAAAAAAAAAATCAAACAAAAATGCCCCTTGTGTACGCGCACACACACACACACTTTCACATTTATTCAGTCATAAAATCAAATTGACATATTCTATTATAGCAAATGTACTGGACCATTGGCCTAAGGAGTAGAGTGTTTACCTATGGTCCAGGAAACTAGTTCAATTCCAGGTCGAGTCATACAAAAGACTCAAAAAATGGTACTTGATGCTGCCTTGCTTTGCACTCAGCACTATAAAGTGAGGATCAAGGGTAAAGCGGAGCAATCCTGGGAAAGGAGTAGCACCCTCCCCTATATCTCAGTGTAGTAGCTATTGAAAAGGGAGCCTTTGGGTCATCCTCAACTAAGGCTGCCAACTTATAGCAATATCATCATAAGAATGAATTCATTATTCCATACAAAAGAAAATCAATACATGACAAGGGAGAGAAGCACACTAAGTGTGTGAGTGATTGATTGATATATATATATATATATATATATATATATATATATATATACACACACATTATCTTTTAGATTTAATCATTAAAAATAAAAATTATATCTTTTAGTATCCCCTGTTCTTTTTTTCATTTATTTATTGAAAGCAGAAATTTACAAAATAACCTGTAAGCATTGGCTTCCACCCCCAATACCATGGCAAAACTTAAGATTTAAGAAAATTTGAGAACAAAACTCATGCACCCTCAAAACACCTGTTACTATAACTTTGTTTTGAGAAATTTCTTTGGAAAAAAAACCCACAAAAATAACGCAAGATGTCATAGAGAGTACTGCAATCTACTAACATTAATTATTCATTTTCAAAAAAAATGACATGGCTCAGTTAGCTCGGGCTGCAGAATACACTGACTGCATCTCTACAGAGAAGTAAGACCCCCCCCCCAATGTGTGTCTTGGATATGATGATAGGCTCCAGTAATGCATTGGGGAATGTGGAGTATGCTTTTGTTGCCATTCCTAGGTCCACTCTGGTCTGCAGTGGTAGCACCTGATAGGGTCCTATCTATTGGTCAAATAGAACTAAACTGTGTACTTATGCTAAACTGAATTGTTAGAAATAGAACTGTTTTTTGGCCCTGTCAGCTGGAGCTGTAGAATACCCTGACTACATCTCTGCAGAGGGATAAGACTATCCCAATGAGTGTCTTTAATATGACAATATACAATCTGATGGTGAGGCTTCAGTAATGTTGGAGCTTTGGGGAATGCGGAGTACCTCTTTATTGCCATTGCTCCCAGGTCCACTTTGGCCCAGAGATAGGGTCCTATCTATGGGTTAAATAGAACTTAGCAGTGTACTTATGCTAAACTGAATTGTTTGAAATAGTACTGTTTTATGTATAAAAATGAATTTGACATCAAATAACCTACAGTGGTTGATATGCCATGAAACCAAATCAATAAAAAAAATGACAGGAATAATAATAATAAAAAAAAAAAAAAAAATTAAATGTTACTAATACAGAAATATATATATATATATATATATATGAGAGAGAGAGAGAGATTTTATAAGATATTATTCAATCTAGTAAATCTGGAGTAGGGAATAATTCCAATCAGGACCAATAAAATATTCAAAAATAGAATATTAAATTTAAATAATACTGGTAGTGAATAAACAGCAAATGAATAACTGATTTATTAAATTGGTAAATGAATTAGAATTTGAATTTATATTAGTGATTTTGTACTCTATTATTGTAATTTGAGGGTGGGCTTACCATGATTAACATTAGTTTTAGATTTTTTAGTTCATTTTAATGATAAAAATTGATATACTAAAATTAGATTGTCTAAATAATTTTTTTTATAGATGTTTGAATTTTTGACATGTATTATTGTAACTAATTTTTGCCTCTGTTAAATTTGAATTATGATGAAACCAGATAGTTTTACATGCCATATTTTGATACTTATTGTTACTTAAAGGTTTAGGCTTGCTTTTAATACATATGAGAAATAAGATGTTTATTATTTTTGTCTTATACTAGTTGTAAAAGGAGAAAAAATATTTTGTTTTAATCCGTTTCTTGTTTGATCTGAAAAAGTCCTGTTAAATTTTATAGCATTGATTTATATCAATACTTTTAATAGGATGGAAATAAATTTATCTTAATGTGACTAATTTTTATTTTTTTATTTTTTTTTTTATTTATTTATTTTTTTTTTTTGAAGAGAATATTATATTTTATATTTATTTAATAGAATGGAATCTTGTCTGCGACCATAGGTTTCATGCTGTCTTATAAATGACAATCATCAAGCAGAGATAGTGACAACCAACACAGTTATATGAAATCTGTATGAACAGAGGAGAATAAACAACTGTTTAGAAAAATGATTGATAAATCAAAGTACTCCACTGCCGGCCAGGGAGGGGGCAATCTCTGTAGTGTAATGGTTCTAGTGCTGGACTGTGGCTTCAAAGTTAGCAAGTTCAAACTCTAGTTGTGCTATTATGTTCACTTTCAGACTAATACTTTTTGGAAAAGCATTGACTCTCTGTCTATATTATCTTAACTTAAATCTACATATGCTCCATCACCAATCCTGATTGCCCAGTCGGCTGGGCCTGTAGAATACACTGACTGCATCTCTGTAGAGGGAGTAAGACCCCCCCCTCCAACGAATGTCCTGGATATGACACTAAACAATCTGATGGTGAGGTTCCAGTGATGCTGGAGCTTTAGGGAATGTTGAGTACCCCTTTATTGCCATTGCTCCCAGGTCCACTCTGGCCCGGTGTGGTAGCACCTGATAGGGCCCTATTTATGGGTTAAATAGAACTAACAGCATACTTATGCTAAACTGAATTGTTTGATTAAACTGAATAGCTTGAAATAGAAATGTTTGACAACTAAACTGTGCTTACATTTGAACTGCATTATGTTAAACTGAATTATTTAAAATAGAACTGTTTTTTGACATTGAAACCGTATTTACACTAAACTAAATTGTTTAACAGAACTATTCTGACATGTAACTGTGTGTAAACAAAATCTATACTTATACTAAACTGAATTAGCTGAATTAGAATTGCTTGACTAAACTGAATAGCTCGAAATAGAAATGTTTTTTACAATTAAGCTGTACTTACATTTAAACTGTGTGCTTATGCTAAACTGAATTGTTTTAGATAGAACTTATTTACATAAAAATGGATTTGGCGTTAAATAACCTACAAAGGTTGATATGCCATAAAAGCCAACAAACCAAACCAATCCTGAGCCATCTTTATTTGTAAATAGAGTAAACTACGTTTCCATTCGACTAATGGATATGCTATGCTACCAGTACATTTTATATTGCTTTTCTTTATGGTATATCAACTGCTTAAAAAGTTTTTTTTTGTTTTTATAAAGCCTTTTTCTCTTGACAATGACCTAAGGTCAAGACTAGTTGGGAACAAATAATTAAACCACATAAAAGTAATATTCCTATTTGTCCAGTACAGTCAGCTGTGGAGGCTGTAGAATACACTGATTGCATCTCTGCAGAGGGAGTAAGATCCCCCCACTTCCCAACAAGTGTTTAGGATATGACATTAAACCATCCAATGGTGAGGCTTCAGCTCTGGAGCTTAGGAGAATATAGAGTACTCCTTCATTGCCATTGCTCCCAGGGCTACTCTGACCTGGAATGGTTGTACCTGATAGGGTCCTACCTGTGGGCCAAATAAAACTGTTTGACATTTAAACTGTGTGCTAACAAGTGACTTATGTTATTTCAAATTGTTAGAAATTGAACTGTTTGACCATTTTATTGTGTGTAGTAAAATAAAACAAACTGAGGTTTAATTGAATTGTTAGTGAATAATAGCAATAGTTGGAGCAATTTAACTGTGTGCTTATGAGTAATGTTCAATAGAATTATTAGTATTGATTAGCAATACTTTGAAATTCTTTAACTATGTGCCTAAATTGAAGTGTTAATGTTACATTGAAACTATTTTTGTGCTAATAAAGCTATTTTTATTAGATTGTAACATTTGAATTTAAGTGAGTGCAAGCAAATGATTAATATCAAATAGAACTATTTGTGTTAGAATACTTGGAACCATTTAACTGTGTGCAAACAATAGTAATACTTTAGTGCAAACAATTTAGCTCTGACTAATTTAAGATAAGATTACCTTCAAACTATTGTCTTACAAATCATATGTATAACCATTTAATTGTATGCAAACAAGTGAGTTCTGGCTTGTTTAAAAATCTTATCTACAAAGTATGCATTTACAAATCATATGTATAAAGTAGATTTGGCATTAAATAACCTACAAGGGTTGATATTCCATAAAACTCTACCCAACCAAATCCTATTTGTTTTATCACTTTTATTCTATATATATATATATATATATATATATATATAAACAAGCACCTGCCTACAACAAAACATCCAAAAAATGCCTTCTTTGTCTCATCAAAAAATTAGCCATCATCACATATCCATCACAAAACACCCTCCTAAATAAAAAAATCTGAAATCCTCTCAAAATGTAGGCACGAAAACAAACACCTTTCACACTTCAACCCACTTACACAACCCACCTAACACCTCGTACATGTATTTAATGAGAAAAAAAACCCCAAAAACCCTAAAGCACCGTAAGTACCATTTCCCTCCTCCTACCATCACATAATACACCCACATGCCTCAACCATTTTAACTTTTAACAAGTATTATAATAGACCTCAACGCTCTACATTCACCTTACCAACCAAATTCACTCTAAACTTTCCTATAAGAGTATATGTACCACCCATCCACAAATGATATTACTATTAAAAAACAACCCCAACCTTTAAACCTGCTATCTAATGAATTTCAATGACGACACCCTACCCCTAAATTATAATCATCTTCATACGCAAACACATTATCTATTATTTAAACCCTTTCATTTTATTTTATTTCATTACACACCCACCACCTATGAGACCCATAATATATAATATTTACGCTATATTTCATTCATTTATTATTAGCATTACAACAATTTATTACACACATATTTATTATTTAACACCCTTACTATTATTTACCCCTTTATTATTTTATTTTATTGCATACATACCACCTATGAGATCCATAGTATAAAATTCTTACGCTATATCCCATTAAGCTATTATTATTATTATTATTATAATACACCCCCCTCACATATATTACACCAACATATTTATGACACAATATAACCTTACTTATACCTATTGTAACTCTTGCCCACCATACACATATACAAATCAGATTCTCACTCATTCCCCACAACTTGCAGCAATGATGATTTGTCCCTCTGTCAACAAAAGAATATATCGCAACAAATGTATACACATTCATAACCCATTTCCGCTATAACCAACGCTTTACATTCCTGGCCTGACTTAAAAACACGCATCCACACGCACACACATACACCCACATACATACTTACAACCACACATAAACGAAATCTTAACGGCTTTTTGTCTGTATTTTGTCGCAATTTCGATTTTCAATTCATTCCATCTTCTTAACTGCCTGATGAATGTTGTTATAAACTTCATGAAACCTTAGGTTGCAGAATATTTTCCATGGATTAAATATATATATATATTTATTTATTATCATTATTATTATTATAATAGCTCTATCATAGATATTGAGCACTCTCCATATTATATTGCACTTGGTTTAACACATAGCCACATAGTGATTTACTGACGACCAACACTCTCATAATATATATATATATATATGTCTGTGTTTGTGAATTAAAAAAAAATTGGCATGTATTTTGTGGGATAATTAATTCTGATAACACTATTCCTATAGTGGGACATGTTTGATTATTCATACTGTCTTCATTTTTTTTCTCATCTGGTAAGATTTCCTACCAAAACTTAAACATATGTATTAGCAAAAATATAAGCCTAGAGAGCTCGGGTATTTACATTTGAATGTTATAAAACATTATTTTAGATTAGAAATACTAACAAAACAAAATAAGAATGCTCATTTAAAAGGTATTATTTATCTTTTTTAATTCTATATAAAATTATACATGATTATGTTAAAATTTTGAAAAATAACATTGATTTCAGGCAAAGGGAAAAAAATTGAATTAAAATTAAATCATTATACTACACCTGTTTGAAATGGGGTATAATCAATGAATAGAACAGCTTAAATTCTAGCTTTTCTCATCACTCCTGGCTTTCATTAGTAAGTAAAGTCAAAGTTGAATTGGCGATTAGTCGAGGACAACCACTTGGCTCCCTTTTCAATAGCTACTATGCTGAGGTGTAGGGGAGGGCGCTACTCCTTCCGCTGGATTGCTCCACTTTACCCTTGATACATACCTTATAAAGCTGAGTGTTAAGCAAGAAGGTATCAAGTACCATTTTTTTTAGTTTTTGGTATGACTCAACCTGGGATTGAACCCTGGTCTCACGAACCATTGGCGAACTCTACCCACAATGAGAACTAAATTAGACAGTTAAGAATAAAATTGGTTATTTCTTTTTCTTAATGGATTTCTTTGAAGATTCATTGATGGGATATTTGCTCATTTTGATTAAAATAAAACCAAACAATTAGAAATCGATAATATCAAACAAATATTTATCAAAAATCAAGTTTTTAAGATTCATATTGTTGTGGACAAGTAAAGGGTCTGGAAGAAAGACATGAACTCAGGTTTACGTGGAACAAAGTATATTGATGAAAGTATAATATAACATAGGTAAAAAGGTGTTGAATGTCAGTCTGACTGCCAAAGTGTTAAGCTGGGATAAACTTCACCTCCGAATGAATATTTTCCCGGTATTGATAGCAACAGGAAGAGTTCATTACAGTCCGTAGGTTGAGTACTATAACACATATGCAAATTATCCTTCCAGTTCACACTGTAAACTGCTACTTAGTAGAGTATATAAATACATTTTATTAGTATATAGTTTAGGCTAACAGTTCTAATGAGATAAGACAATTTTCTTAACTGAGTTTTAAATGAAATTATTATCATGGAGAATGTTATGTAAATAACTAAGGGAATTGTGACATCAGTGTTGACATAGTTTTAGTTACAGACAGACACATAATCTACATTATAATAAGATATATTAAAAGAAAATGTATATGAGACATTCTGTGAGTTAAAATCTATATTTTATTCATGTGAATGACATAAAAGAAATTTCTCACAAGTTGAATGATGAAATTTCTTGAATTTCCTTTTTTTTCCCATGTCCAGCCATATGCAAACCAGGGTAGGTACGTTCATTCTGCCAAGTGTGTGCAAAACAACTATTTGATGCTACTCCACCTTTTTCTCATATATTTTGCATAATGTGGTCAAAATCCCAGGCAGATTTTATTACTCACAAGCAAAGTAGCACTACATTGTCCAGTGCACATACTTCATGAAAATATCTTTGTTAGGACATCCCACTGTGTCTCTCTTATTATTTTATATATATATATATATATATATATATATATATATATAGTCTTCTCCCTTTTTACATTTTGGATAGGACCCAGCTATGGGTTAAATAGTATCACTGCTGTTCTTATGCAGAGATAGGTTTGGCATTAAATAACCCATGAAGATTGATATGCTGTTAAACAAAGAAACCAAACCAAACCAAACCCTGGGTAGGACACTAAACTGCATATGGTAGTGAGGCTCCAGTTCTGGAGCTTTTGAGAATGTGGAGTACCTCTTTGTTGCCATTACTCCCAGATACACTCTGACTCTTTTTAGGGTCTCATCTATGGGTCAAATTGACCTTTTGAAAATTATTTATATTTGATAGAAATACATAAATGCATACAAATTCTTTGTATTAATCGGCTATAGTTGTTTAGAGGATTATTAGTTACTTGAAACCATATCATTGCTTATATACAGTTCATCTAGTGTGTGTGTGCTAGGAGATATATTTTCTTCAGCTGTTAAACTCTCATCTATAGGTTAAAAAGATGTGTTTGAAAATTACTTGTATCAGATAGGAATGCTTGGTAACATAAACTTAGTAAATTATTTGTATTAAGAATAGTCACTTGAAGCTATAATTGTTTATAAAGGATTTAGTTACTTGAAAACATAATTGCTTGAACTACTTGAAACCATTTAATTGGCGTTGTGGTTAACATGCTGGACTGCAACACCATAGTGAGTTTGAATCCCAGTTATGGTATTACATTCATATTTACTTTTTTGGCTAGAGTTTTGGCTCTGCATTCTCTGGTTGCTGGTTCAATCTCCAGTAGGAGAGATCACAGTATACATTGCTGATGAGACCTAATAAGGTCGAAACAGCTATCCAGTGTTTCTGTATGTCGTGCGCAAATGTTTGCCAGATTTTCTGCTCATGGTAATTCAAGTCACAATATTATATTCACTTTCAGACTAATACCCATTTATCCCCCACTCCTGGGTTAAATAGCACCAGTAATGCTCTTCTATAAGGATGGCTTTGGCATTAAATAACCCAGAAAAGTTGATGTGCCATTAACCCCCCCCCCAAAAAAAACATTTAATTGTATTATTAGTGTTAGGTAGAATACTTTAAACCATATAGATATGTACAGCAAATGATTATTGTTAAATAGGAATAGTTACTTGAAACAATATAATTGCTTGAAAAGACTGATTTGGATAATGAATTAAATTCTTTGTGAATAATTATAGCTTCAAGTAAATCGCCAGAGTTAAGCATTGTGGCCTTCAGGCTGAAAAGGACGGGAGATCCTGGCTTTCATTGTATAATGACTTTATTTTGATATTTAAATATTTTTTTTAGATCTTTTTTTCTTTCTTTGAAAATATTTGTATTTTCAACTTATTTAGAACAGGAAAACTTAAGTGTTTTCCACTGTATTTCTGCACATGAAAACAAATACTATTCAGCACTCATATCTGAATATCCAGGCTTTTTTCTTCCTTTCTTGGCTGCTTCTGAATCTCCAAATACTTTTCAGATTTGAAAAAAAAAAAAAAGAAAAAACTGTTACTCCCCCCCCAACTTAAAATTTTTTGAATTATGGGAAGTTTCTCAAATATTTTTTGTTTATTGATTGAAATAAGAGAACTGTTAACATAATTTTTTTTCTTTTTAAACATCTACCTCTCTATTAATGTATACTGTTCCTCCTTATTCTCCCTCTCTTTCCTCTCTCCCTATATATTCCCCTTCTATCAACCCTATATTCTCCCCCTTCTCCCTCATTTATTCCTTGCCTCCCATCTCCTCTATATATTCCTCCTCCCTCTCCCTATATATTCCTCCTCCCTCTCCCATATCTCCTGTGTTTCTCCCCTGTTCCCTCTCTCCCTTTATTCCTCTCTCTCATCTCCCCTATATATTCCTCCCCCTCTCTCTTTCTCCAATCCACATCTTTTCCTTTCTCTCCCTGTCTCCCTCTCCTCTCTCTCTCTTTTTTGTTACCCCCCTACACTCAGACTTGGTCACACTCACCCATCCACACACTCTTAAATTAGTCACACTCAAGCTCCCTCTAACACTCACTTGGTCATACACATCACTTGGTCTCACCCATACATTTTTTTCTATCTCTGTCTCTTAGACAAACAAAACCCACCCACTCCCTCACACACACTCTGACTTGTAACAATCACCTCCCCTACCACACACACTAATTTTATCTCACCCACCAACAACTATCACTCTCCTTCACTTTCACTCACACTCACATGCATTTATTGATGCATGTCTATATTTAACTGCTCTGGTGGTAAAGCTAAGAAAATACTGACTGTGTCTCCTGCTGAGGGGTATGATACTACCAAAAAAAGGGGGTTGTCTTGGCTATGACACTAAACTGCATCTGATGGTAAAGCTCAAGTTCTAGAGATATGGGGAGTGTGGAGTACCCTTTCATTGCCATTACTCCCAGGTCCCCTCTGACCAAGAGAGATAGTACTTGTTAGATCCCATCAATGAGTCAAATAAATCTTTTTGATAATTATTTTCATCTGATAGGACTACATGTGGAAGAAAAACTCTTAATAAAACAACTGCACAAAGAATATAAATGTAAAATGAATATGATTCTTTAATCTTTAGGCATGAAATAACCCGGGACGTGTTGATATGCCTTTAAAATCAATCAATCAAATTCCCATGCTCTGACTTGTTTTCACTTATCCTGACACACACTCTGACTTCAGACAGTCACCCCTCAACATATTCTGATGATTACATTCCACCACAGCTGTCATTTTGTCACACCAAAACACAACTGTCATGCCTAAACACAACCATCACTCTCCCATATTTATTTATGTACATCTACCAATATTTAAGTATGGACTCTTGATTTTCTCTTTGGCTATGACATAAAACTGTGTCAGAGTACAATTTTTTTCCTAGGTGCTCCATTATTGTGCCCTTGTACTAAGCTATGCTAAATTTTCTTTTTTTTTTTTATCTGTACACTTAAAAACACGTTCCTTTCTTTTTCTCACTTGATTTATCAATGTGCACAAACCTTTCTTTCCTAGGCCTCGACTTAATTAACTGGCAAGTGACCAGGTTAAATTGCAGTTCTGTTTGAAGTCAGGTTGCACTTGAATGAAACCTGCTGGTGATCAAAACTGCAAATGACAAAAAGAAAAAAAAAAGCTGCAACAGTCAGCAGCTGTCTACTTAAATTTACAGCATATCCTCTTTGCTTCTGTCTCGATTTGAAGCCGACGCCCCTCCCTGCCCAACTTGCAAATATCCTTCTCCATTTGCAATATAACTTTCATGCTCTTGCTAGTACATTTGAAGTGAGGTAGACTCAGCTGCAGCCTTTTTTTTTTTTTTATAAAGCACTCCACTCTTTCAACCTGGCTCTGTCCTGGCTCTTAAGAAGTATCATGGTCCCATGCAGGTGCAACCTGAAGCTGTAGGTTTTCATTCAACATGATTTGGTTGACTGACATTTAATCTGCTGTTTTTGATTTTAATCAGATTAACAGGAGGCTATTCTACTTGACATTTACTAAGCACAGCTTAGTCTGGCACAAGGCCACAAGTGTAGAACACCTGGTGTGGCTCAAACTCATTAGACTAGTTATAATATTTATGAAATTTAGCCCAGTCTGGCACAGGGCCACAAGTGTTGGGTGACTAATGAGGATTGAATTCACCATTGCAATCATTACAAGGTTATAGGATGCTAATTGCTCTAGTTACCCATAGCTATGTGTGGGAGAGAAAGAGATAGGGTGTCAAAAAAGTAACAAAAATAGCACAGACCATTTGGAGACATGTATTTGGAAGTGTAATTTCAACTTCTGGGATACCATCCTCACTGATCATCTGTTAAAATGTCTAGACATCAGTCAAGAAGAGTTTATGCCAATCTTCAGTATTTTTTGATCAGCAGTTTTTTAATTACTAGGGTGAGCAAAAAGTTTTGCAATATTTTGGTAATAGCAGCTCTGGGATGTGAGATGCTGAGATTGCCTCGGATTCTCTTAGTGCTGCTCACTGTATCTTCTTTTATGGCTTAGTTTCACTTTTGGTCTTATACATTTGGGGGAAAAAGCCCAGTTGGCTGGGGTTGTAGAATACACTGGCTACATTTCTGCAGAGGGGTAAGACCCCTCCCCCCTCTCTAATGAGTGTCCTGGATATGACATTAAACAATCTGATGGCAAGGATCCAGCCTTGGAGATTTAGGGAATGTGGAGTACCCCTTCCTTGCCATTGCTCTTAGGTCCACTCTGACCCGTAGCGGTAGCACCTAATAGGGGCCTATCTATGGGTCAAATAGAACAAACTGTGCAAACAAATGACTGATGTTGAATTGTCACTATTATATAGCAATACTTGAAAACATTTATTGTATGCAAAAAAGAGCTCAGGCTCCTTTAAGAATGTTATCTCCAGAATGTGTTCCCAAAATAAACAGGGTTTAGCATTAAATAACCATCAATGGTTGATATGCCATAAAACCCAACCCAACCAAACTTGGTATGACCTTGTTTTCCCCTACCAAACTATAGATTAAATAGTCCTACTACTTTCCTTCTACAAGGATGTCTTTGGTATTAAATAGACCCAGCCCAAGGCTGTAGAATACACTGACTATATTTCTGTAGAGGGGTAAAACTCTCCTGCACAATGAATGTCCTGGATATGACACTAAACCATCTGATTGTGAGGCTCTAATCCTGGAGCCTTTTGGAAATGTGGAGAGACACGTCATTGTCATTACTCCTGGGTCCACTCTGACTTGGACGGGTAGCATCTGTTAGGCTCTCATCTATTGGTCAAATAGAACTGTTTTACCATTTAACTTTATGCAAACAAATGACTTACATTAAATTAAATTGTTAGTATTATATAGCAATATTTGATACCATTTAATTATGTGTAAACTAATGACTAATATTGAATAGAATTATTTGTATTAGATAGCAATACTTGGAACCGTTTAACTGTGTGCAAATGAATGAATGAATGATGTTGAATAGAATTAGTAGTGTTAAATAGCAATACTTGAAATTGTCTGTGTACAAAAACTGAATTATTGGTATTACATAGCAATACTTGAAACCATTTAACCATGTGTTAACCAATTAGCTTTAACTTAAAAAATAAAAAAAAATTAAATTACCTATTAACTATTCACTTACAAATCATATGAATATTCATTTAACTGTGTGCAAACAAATGAGTTCTGGGAGCATTTAAAAATGGTATCTATAGACTTTTAACAATAAATTATTTGATATATTTATAAACAGGATTGGCATTAAATAACCTATAAGGGTTGATATGTCAGAAAAACAAACTAACCAACTTACCTTAAATAACCCGTGAAAGTTGATATGCTATTAAACAAACCACTTCTATGGCTTGGAGCACAACCTTGCCTGATCATCAACGTTCTTGAAACCTTAGCAAAATTTCTTCAACCATTTGTTTATTGTACTTTGATCAACTGCGCCTTTACCTCTTGCACAACAAATATTTTTGGATGCTTCTGTGGCTCAGTGCAGTTTTCAAATTGCATTTAGAATCAAGCAATGCAGAATGTGCTAATGCATCAACTACAACCAACCATTCTGGGTACCATTCCATACTGCTTTGGTCATGCAATATATGCACCACATATACATAGCATGTACTAAAATATTGCCAAACATTTGACTCGCCCTTATAGTATATTAAAATAATCTTTATTTTTTGTCAAGAAAGTTCAATCTCTCTCACAAAGACATACTGGCAGTTTTGTGTCTCTATTCAAAATAAACAAAATAATCCCTTTGTATATGTTGTTTTCATTTTTCTTCCTGTCATGTCCTTTCTTGTTCTGTTGCTGGGGCTTAGAATATACCAACTGCATCTCTGCAAAGAGGTAAGACTCTTCCTATGAGTGTCCTGGATATGATACTAAACAATATGATAGTGAGGCTCCAGTAATGCTGGAGCTTTGGGAAATGTAGAGTACCCCTTTGTTGCTGTTGCTTCCAGGTACATTCTGGCCCAAAGTGGTGATAGGGTCCTATCTATGAGTCTAATAGAACTGTTTCACATTTCAACTGTACTTTGATATTTAAACTGAGTGCAAACAAATGACTTATGCTAAAATGAATTGCTTGAAATAGAAATGTTTAATCATTTAACTGTGTGCAAGCAAATGACTGATGTTTAATTGAATTGTTAATGATACATAGCAATACTTGGAACCATTTAACTGTGGAAACAAATTATTAATAGTAAATAAAATTATTCATATCAGATTATTAAATAGAAACAAGTGAAACCCTTCAACTGTGTGTAAAAAAAAATGAGCTCAAGCTTATTTAAAAGTGTTATCTACAAAATGCATTTAGAAATCATATATTTAATATATATGTATAAAAAGGATTTGGCATTTAAATAACCTACAATGGTTGATATGCAATAAAGCCAAACCAAGCCAAAAATGTAAATATAAAGGTATAATGAATGCAGTTCTCTAACATCTTGGCACAAAATAACCCTAGTTGGGTTGACATGCCATTAAAATCAAAGATGATTAACATGAACATGATCACTACCATACAAAGTAATTAGAAAACAATCCCAGAGGATTTTGACGGATCATTAAAATGAAATAAAATTTCTCAAGAAATAACTCAAGAAAAAGTGAATATAAATACATAATATACATGATTTCCTAACCTTTTGGCATAAAATAAGCCCAGACGGATTGACATGCTATTAAAATCAATCAATGAAAATGTAAGTGAATGCCAGGTGATACCAGTAGTCATGATATGATAAACTGAGAACAGATGAGGAAACTGGTGTACTTGAATCAATGTATAATAGTAAAAACTCTTAGTATTTCAAAATTTTTTTTATGTTTGTACAGAATAGCCTACTCAGGAAAATTTATTTCATTCATTTTATTTATATATATATATATATATATATATACACACACACACACACTAACCCCTCCATGCAAGTAGGATGTGACTAATAAGATTTTAAAAGGTCTGAATTCAGTTCTCCTTCTCCAGGATTGGTTACTAAAGGTTAAAGAGCTTAGTCTGCTCTACTATTTACCCATACCCGGTGGGAGAATAATTAGTGCTTTGTGAAATACAGTCCCCAGAAATTGACCTTGGGTCACCATGTCCATTTCTTACAATGATAAACATTATACCACTAGTGCTTCCTCCTCTATCTCTCTTATATATATAAAGTATTGGCAGCATGGAAAATGGCCCAGGCTGTTTGTGTTTCTCTTAGAAGACCATAACTTCATCTATCACTTATTAGTTGGGCAGACTGGGTTCTTTAGCCTTGGTAAGACAACCTGTCTAAGAGAAGCTTGTGGCAGAGGGTTGAGTAAACACATACATTCACCATAAGAGTAAGTTTCAGTAATTGCTTAATTTTTTGTTTTTGTTTACTGAATAGTTATTTCCAAAATTATATTGGCCATCAGTCATAACTTGACATCTAGTAAGGAATTGGATATACTAAGGAAATATGGATGAAATGTGGCTGATCGAAGGTAAAATTTTGGGATTGTAGTGACAAAAAAAACAAAAAACAAATCATTGAAAATTCCGCTTACCCACATGGTGAATGTAAGTATTATATATATATATATATATATATATATATAATTAGTATTTTATTTTATTTTTTTATATTACTGCAGAAATAATGGAAATTTTTATGGGTGGGCTATTCTGGGTAAGTACTGAGTTTTCAGTTACATGCCTTTACCTTGATGAGAACTGACTGAACCAACTTTTTTAGTTTTTTTTTTTTTGTGTGGTGGGGGGGTATGATTTCTTGTTTCACAACTAATTTTTTTCCTCACAGCTGATATTTTAGTTTTACCTAAAAAACTTTTGAACATATGTGGACTTGTTTACCTTTCTTTCCACTCTCACCCTTCCCAGCTAATTTTTCATTGTCTGATAGATTGTGTCACTGAGTATTTGTTGAGGTAATTTTTTTGCACTTGTGACCCTAAAAATATTCAGGTTCCTGTTGAGTAGGTACACATGTCGGACTGATGTAGTTAGTAGGTATGTGTTGCCTTAGTTGATAAACATACCTATTATTCAAAGTTTGAGTTAAATATGATGGTTTGTAAGGTGCTTGTTTAGAATTGGTGTCTATTCAAGAATGTGAAGAAATTTATTCAATAAAGTTAGAAGTATTGTTTATAATATCAGACTCTATTTTTGGATTTGAATGAAATAGAACAGAACACTAAACAATGTGATGGTGAGGCTCCAGTAATGTTGGAGCTTTGGGAATGCAGAGTACCCTTCATTGCCATTGCCTCCAGATCCGCTCTGACCCAGAGTGGTAGTACCTAATAGGGTCCTATCTACGGGTCAAATAGAACTGTTTGATTATGTACAAACAAATGACTTGTGTTAAATTGAATTGCTCGAAATAGAACTGCTTGATCATTTAGCTGTGTAAACAAATGATTGATCTTTAATTGAATTGTTAGTGATGCATTGCAATACTTGGACCCATTTAACTGTGTGCAAGTGAATGAATTGTGTTGAAATAGAATAATTAGTGTTAAATTGCTATACTTGTAACCACTTCATTGTGTGTCAGCAAAATGACTGATGTTACATTGTTACTGTTACATAGCAATACTTGAAACATTTTAACTGTGTGCAAACAAATGATTAATAGTAAATAGAAATATTTGTATTAGATAGAACTACTTGAAACCATTTAATGGTTTACAAAGGGATGAGCTCACGTTTGTTTAAAAATGTATCTACAAAATGAGTTTACAAATCAAATATATTTGATATATATGTAAAAACAGGATTTGACATTAAATAACCTACGATGATTGATATGCCATAAAACCCAACCCAACCAAACCTGCCTGGGAATAAAGCCACATGTAAGTAAAATTAGATTTTGAGTGGGATCTATATTGTCTTATTACTTAAGAGCTCATTTTTATGAACTTTCTTTAGAAATAGTTGAATTTTTGTTTATTTTGCACTAAATAAGATGTTATGTTTTATTTTTTTGGATGTTCTTGTAGTGCCATGGCAAACATTGTTGTAAGCAAGTTTGAATTCTTGTCATGCTATTATGTTCACTTTCTGACTAATGTACTTGGGAAATTTACACACAGTTTTATGTATTCCTGTCTAATAATTTTATGATTTTAAGTAATTATTTCTATTTAATAATAGTCATTTGTTTGATACCAAGTATTCTTATCTAATACCAATAATTTGCAAGCAAATATATGGTTTCAAGTAACTAATAATAATCCTTAGGTTTTAAATCTTTATAACATTAATAATTCTATCAAATAAATTTAAAAAAAAAATTTGTTTGCTCACAATTATATGGTTTCAAGTATTCCTATCGAACACCAATAATTTATAAGCAACTATATGGCTTCAAGTAATTAATAATAATCCTTAGGTTTCAAGTCTTCCTAACATTAATAATTCTATTTAGTAATAAACATTTGTTTACACATATGGTCTCACATATTCTTATCTGATACTAATAATTTTTCAACAGATGTATTTTGCCTATAGATGGGACCCTAACAGGTACTACCACTCCAGGGAGTATTGGCAATGAAGAGGTTCTCCACTGTCCCTGGAGCTCCAGAACTGGAGCCTCATCATTAGATGTAGTTAAATGTCCAACCCAGGACACTCATTTTTATGGGGGTTGGTCTCATCCCTCTGCAAGGGATACAGTCAGTGTATTCTAACCCTCATGTTTGTTTGGGTTTTATGGCATATCAACCTTTTGTAAGTTATTTAATGCCAAATCCATTTTTATACAAATAAACAGTTCTATTTCAAACAATTAAGTTTAGCATTAGTACTCAGTTTAAATGTGAAAACAATTCTATTTCAAGCAGTTCAGTTTAGCATAAGTACACAGTTCAGTTCTATTTGACTCTTTCAGGTGTTACCACTCCGGGCTGGAGTGGACCTGGAAGTAATGGCAATGAAGGAGTACTCCACATTCCCCAAAGCTCCAGCATTACTGGAACCTCACCATCAGATTGTTTAGTGTCATATCCAGTACACTTGTTGGAGGGGGGATCTTACTCCTCTGCAGAGGTGCAGTTGGTGTATTCTGCAGCCCCAGCCAACTGGGCAAAGCATGACAGGAACCTTACCATCAGATTGTTTAATGATATATTCAGGACACTTGTAGGAAGTGTAGTCAGTGTATTCTACGGCCCCCACCCCTAGCCAACTGGGCAATTCTAAGCCTTAACTGACATGTTGTTATGAGCTTGGGTAAATATGCCGAGCCACTAAGTGGCCATTTATGATACCAGAATGAGGCAGGAACACCACCCTCTTCTTCCCATAAAATAATAAAATGCCCTTTCTTAGGTTGGTGGTATCCTAGCAAACTCTGGTAATACATGGCTGTCTAAGTTTCTCCTGTTATCAGGCCTAGAAGAGATTTTGGCCTTAGAATGTCATTTGAAAGTTGAGAGTTAGGGTGAACTGACATGGTCTATCAGTGCACACATGTTGGGCATTCCATAATTAATGTGAATACTGAGTGCATGGAATAGTTGGGTATGGAATGACTTGTTGAACAAGTCTTTACTAAGTTTAGATTAAAATCCTTTTCTTTCTTTTTTTTTTTTTTATGTAAACTTTGTTTTAAAAAGAAAAAAAAATTGAATATTTGTGTCCATAATCATGGAAGTTAAAGTAATCATTAATTATCCAGAATAGGACACTGATAAAATATCTGCAGTAATATATGGGGGAAAAAAAAAAAATGTAAGAATATTTACATTCACCATTTATTAAGGATTATTATTTACTTGAAACTATACAACTGTATGAAAATTATTTGTATTAAATAGGAATACTTGAGATATAACTGTACAAAAAATTCTTATAAAAAAGGTCTGAGGAGAGTGGAATACCTCTTCGGTACCATTACTCTTAGGTCCACTCTGATTTGGAGTGGTAATATCTGTTAGGATCCCACCTATGGATCAAATAGAACTGTGCAAAAATTATTTGAGTTCAATAGAATTGATTGCAAAAAAAAAAATCTCTTAAACAGTTATATAAAAAATGTAAATATGAATACAGTTTCTTGAATCTCAAAGCATAAAATAACCCTAAACTGGTTGACATACCATTAAAATCAGTCATGAACATTTCAGTTAATTCTGCAGTAATGTACAAAAAACTATATTGAAATGTAATATTTGTATTCACTATCCGGGTACGAGTAAGTTTCAGTCACTTAATTCAGTTTTATCCTAAATTGTTAAATCCTAAAAGTACATCTTTAATTAGGTACAATTCAGCTATTAGCTATGTTTCTTTAGTTTTTCACTTCCTTCACTATTTCTTTCTTAATTCATGCAGTATTTCATTGTTTGACGGGCACACATTTTTTTTTCTTTTCTTTAATAAGATTTCATGTTAGTTGTTAAGTAGTTTTAAAATCTAAGCTTACCTTTTAGTCTGTTGTGAGTATCCAAGTGTGTCTCTGGGCAATCACTTTCTCTGTTAGGAGGGAAACCATTTGCTTGGTTTTTGCCTTTTTTTATGGGAGGGGGATGGTCCAGAATTACATTTGATTGGATGTTCCACTTGTGTGCTTGTGCTACTTTGTATAAAGCTTCATGTTTTTTTTTTTTTTTTGTTTTTTTTTTTTTAATTAAAAAAAATTTTTTTTTACTGCAGTTAGACTCCCTGACCACAAGCTGGTAGCTGATCAACACTAGCTGGGTCACCCAAGTGAAGGAACACCTAATGATTTTGGGAAGAACATCACTGACAATATGGTCAGGGGTACCTTAGGGTGTATTCCTTGAAACTGAATTATGTTTTATAACTGATTTGAAAATTTTGAGATTTAATTGTTTTGTACAAAATTTGTTGCACGTCCAGAATAGCCTGCGCATGAAAATCTGTAAATTCTGCAGTAATTTACAGAGATACTATATGTAATACTTACATTCACCATCCAGATAAGAGTAAGTTTAAGTCATTGATTTCATTTTATTTATGGATGGCTATTTACTGCAACATTAAATCTTCTATAAGCTAGTAGATGGCCATTTTCTTCTCTGCTCCATCCCCAAACAAGGTCTTAAGTGTTGTTTTCTGCTCACCCTTCCTAAGCAAGACGCTGATAAGTCATCTGTTACCTATGAGAACTCCCCCCACTCCAAATATGACTAAATCTCAGTGGCTGTCTTGACCTTGTTTGGGTTTGGGAGATAAAAGATAGTTTTAAAAGAGAAGGGGTGGGGAAGACTGTCTACTTGCTTGTAGAAGACTTGGTGTGCTAAACTAATCATAAATAAAATGAAGATAATAACAAACTTAGTTTTATCTGAACATTTCTTTGGTGTCCTATTCTGGACACAAACACCAAGTAATGTATACTAAATTTTTCTTTATTTAATGTTCTTTATATCTGTAGAAGGGTAGAGCTTATGATTATATTAATAAAGCCACAATGGTCAAAGAAATAGAAGAATACACTTCTATTTTTTATATTAAGTATCGGCTTATTGGCCTAGTGGGTAGTGTGTTCACTAATGGTCCGGAGACCAGGGTTCAGTCCCCGGTCAGGTCATACCAAAGACTTTAAAAATGGTACTTGATTATCTCTTTGCTTAACACTCAGCATTATAAAGTACGTATCAAGAGTAAAGTGGAGCAATCCAGGGAAAAAAGTAGCGCCCTCCCCTACACCTTGGTGTAGTAGCTATTGAAAAGGGAGCCCTCAGGTTGCCCTCGACTATGGTTGCCAACTTTTTATTTCTTATATGTCTATACTTTATAAGCCCAGTCAACTGGGGCTGTAGAATATCTCTGCAGAGGGGGTAAGACCCCTCTCTCCCCAACGAGTGTCCTGGATATGATGCTTAACCATCTGATCGTGAGGCTCCAGTTCTGGAGCTTTGGAGAACGTGGAGTACCCCTTCATTGCCATTAGTCCCAGGTTTACTCTGACCTGGAAAGGTTGTATCTGTTAGGGTCCCATGTATAGATCAAGTAGAACTATTTAATCATTTTCTGTACTTGAAATATTTGTGTGCAGACAATTGATTAATATTAAATTGAATTATTAGTGTAGTGAGAGAAATTACGCACGCGGTAGCTCAAAGCATGCACGAATATGTCTGGCATGTAAAATGAGATCAGGGAGAGAGAAATGGGCAATTGGGAAGATCGAACTTGCATCGTCCCGATCGTGAATCGTGTTTGACATAAGCTAAGTCCTGCCTGAATGCACCGGAGGCAGTAATATTTGAGTCTTGGCAGTGCACCACAAGAGACGAGTTTGGGTACAGGACCGCTGGAGAAGATTGTTGAGGAAGGAAATGGAATATTTACCAAGAGATTTGTACTGCAGCTGAAGCACTTCGGCAGACACGACTGTATATGAAAGATTATATCGAGCCTGGAATGAAAATCATTGATATTTGCAAAACCATAAGAAGAAATAGATTCCACGTGTTCTTTTTATTGCTGAGGAGGCATACTGTCCACCCCGCTCCTCTTTCAGATAGGAATATTTGAAACCATTTAAATGTGTAAAAACAAATGAGTTTTTGGCTTGTTTAAAAAAAAGTTACTTACAAATTATTCATTTAAAAATCATGTAAACAGTATTTGACATTAAATAACGCACAAGAATTGATATGCAATTAAACCAAATAACCTAGCCATACTTTATATATGTATTTACCACCTCCTTTGCATGAATAGGTGACATAAGGTCACTTTTTTTTTTTTTTAAGCGGTTTAACAGGTTTAAATTCAGTTTTCCTTCTCCTAGACTGGTTGCCATACCAGGGTTAAAGAGCCTAGTCTGCCTTACTATCTATGCTAGATGGAGGATAGTTGGATGCATACCTCTCTTAAGGGTATAAGTGATCGTGAAATGCATACAACCTCATCCAGGATTTGAACTTGGATTGCCATGTCCATTTCCAATGACATCAACCATTTTAGGTTAAAACACATTTTGATCACATTTTTAAATGAGCCTAAGCTCATTCTTTTGCACACAATTAAATGGTTCCAAGTATTGTTATGTTTTGTAACCTAATGAAAAGGTTACTCAATAAGTAATAACCAAAATGGAAGTTGGAAATGAAATGGAAACCTTTATAACATTAACAAAGTACAGTTTTTGCCAGCAGCGTGAAGAAGGTACCCACTACTAGTGGTGACTACTTAGTATAAATCACCCTCCTCATAATAGTGTCCAATGTATTTATGAGGAATGGGACATACCCATTAATGTTCACCGGTAGAGTATATAACACTATGTATCACTAACAATTCATTTAAATATCAGTCATTTGTTTATACCCAGTTAATAGACCAAACAGTTCTATTTAGCATAAGTCATTTGTTTGTACACATTTAAATAGATATACATGTATGATTTGTAAGCGAATAGTTTGTTGGTAGTTTTATTTTTAAATGAGTTAGAACTAATTTGTTTGCACTCTAGTATCACTATTGTTCCCATACAGTTAAATGGTTTCAATTATTACTTTCTAACATTTTTATTCAATATTAACCATTTGTTTGCACACAGTTAAATGATCAAACAGTTTAATTGTTGTAACCTAACAAAAGGTTATTGAAGGAGAAATAACTAAAACAGAGGTTGGAAATGAAATGGAAATCTTTATAACATTAATAAAATGCAATACTCATCAACAGTGTGAAGAAGATACCCACTACTAGTAATGACTACTTAGTCAGCAAAAATACCCCCCTTACAATAGTGTCCAACATATTTATAAGGAATGGGAAATACCCATTAATGTTAACTGGTAGGGTATATAACATCAATTTAGCATAAGTCATTTGTTTGTACTCAGTTTAAATGGCAAACAGTTCTATTTGACTCATAGATAGGACCCTTTCAGGTGCTACCACTCCAGGCTAAAGTGGACCTGGGAGCAATGGCAATGAATGAGTACTTCAGTTTCCCAAACCTCCAGCATTACTGGAGTCTCACCATCAGATTGCTTAATGTCATATCCAACACACTTATTGAGGGGAGGGTCTTACCCCTCTGCAGAGATGTAGTTGGTGTATTCTACAGTTCCTACTGCCTGGGCTGCAATATACCATTGGCAAATACTTACTGCATATACCTGAATTATAAATCATTCTCAGTCAAGCCTTGATTTATCATCACAAAATCATTAATTTGTTAAGCTAACAGCTGATTCTGGTCATTTCTATCATAAATTTCAGCCTTGTAAAATTATTACTCATGTCATAGAATCATGATTTCATGGGTTGTTCCTTGTCCATCTAAGTTTGAATTTCAATTTTACAAAATTGTTCTTGTTTAGGTTGACCTGCAGTTTCTTGCCAAAACATTAAAATGTTTAACATTTAATTTCATTGCAAAAGCAATGGTTAATGCCATATATTCTCTCTGGTTAATACATATATGAATACAAAATGGTAAATAAAGCAGTTCTTAGTATCATTTCTCTCATGTCTGTCTTGCTGCTACCTTCTCTTCTTTCCTCTCTTGTCCCTTTCTTCTTGCTTCATTCTCTTTTTTCCCCCTCTCTTCTCTCTCTTTCTCTCTCTCTCTTTGTAACCTTCTCCTTCTTCTCCATCTGTTGTCCCTTCTATCTCTCTCATCTCTTTATTCTCCTCACTCTCCTCCCCTTTCCCCCTTCTTCTCCCCTTTCCCTTTATCTTTCTTATCTCTCTTTTCTCCTTTACTTTCCTCTTCTCCACCTACCATCTCTTCTCTATTTACGCCCTGTCAGCTGGGGCTGTAGAATACGCTGACTGCACCTCTGCAGAGGGGTAAAACCCCCCCAACAAGGCTACCTGTTGGCCGTGGGTGGCGACCCGTGATGCTTAAGGACGGGATCCTGGTGGTTGAGCAGTACCTGGCCTGAAAATCGAGTGGTCAAGTCTCTTGCAACACACCACTTTGGCCCTTACTGGGCTAGACGGGCGGTCGGAGAGGCCCGATCCGATCAATCGGCTGGTCATGACAGTACTCTCTTAGATTTTTTTTTTTTCTAAATCTAAATGAGGACGATGGCTGTAGGGTCAATCATGCTGTGGAAAGACTCGTAGTCCTTTCTGTCCCTGGGGAAGTAGTTATCTTGGGAACGAAAACCCAGGGACAAAAAATTAATTCGTCTATCACCAGCATGAGTATACTGAACATGTAGCCCTGGTGTTGCTAGGCGAATGGGTTTCCCCCTAGGCACATCCCCATATGGGGCTCCGAGGTGGGTGGGGAGCATGTTCAGTGAAACTCATCCAACACTTTTATGGCTTCTGTTAAAACAAAAACCCAAGCAAAAAGACCCCATATCGAATGTGATTCAGACAATGATGAGCCATATCCAAGGTTCATCATTCTAGAATCAAAAGAAAAACTACCGCTAACAAAAATATCCCCCTTCATCAGAGAAAAATGTATTTCAGCTCTAATATCACCCAAAATCGTAAAAAACTTGAAAAATGGAACCGTCCTTATAGAGGTGACAGGAAAAAAACAAGCTGAAATAATATTAAAGCAAAAAAAAATCCACAACATAGATATAAAAGCTTACCCCCATGAGAGATTAAACACCTCTAAAGGGGTGATAAGAAATGGAGAGCTATCATTATGCTCAATAATGGAAATTAAAAATGAACTAAAAAAACAAAATGTAATAGACGTCAAAAGGATAACAATCAAAAAACAAAATGAAATAATTGAAACCAATACCTACATTCTAACCTTTAATAACCCAAAACCCCCTTTAGAAATAAAAATAGGCTATGCAGTGGTTAAAGTTGAGACATATATCCCAAATCCCAGAAGATGTCATAACTGCCAGAAATATGGACACTTGAAGCAGCACTGCACAAGAAAACAAGTGTGTGTCAAATGTGGAGAGCAGGAACCAAACCACATAGAGGAATCCTGCAAAAACAGCCTAAACTGTAACAATTGCAAAGGGAATCATAGAGCAGACTCAAAGTACTGCAAAATCTGGGAAAGGGAAAAGGAAATTATCAAAATGAAAATCACCAAAAACATTACCTTCCCTGAAGCAAGACGACTCATAGAAAATCCCTTTAACAAATTAACTTTCTCTCAGGTAACCAGGACTCCCTCAAACCAAGTAGAAAACGAAGCAAAAACACAAATAAAAACAACAAAAATAGAAGAAGAATTAGCAAATTTAATAAACGACCTACATGAACTAATCAAAACCCTTAAAACTATTATACCCAATGTACAACTAACTCCAACTGACAAATCAAAAAACATCCCTTCAACCTCTAGCCAAAAAAATGAAACGCTAACGATCAAAAACAGAAACCGATCAACCTCAAGAACCAGAGAAAAAGAAGAAAAACAAAAACCTACTCAACACACCCCTTCAAAAACCAAAAATAAATCCAGAAACATAGAAAGTATGGAAACTGAAATGGACTCGACACCTAAAATCGAAAATACAAAAATTAAATAGTACACTCTAAACCCAAGACACACACTTCATAAATAGTTATGGCCAAATACCAAAATACCCACAAGATAATCCAATGGAACTGTCGTGGCTACAAGGCAAATTACAACGAACTCCAGCTGTTAATAACTGAACAAAATCCTACCATTATATGTCTCCAAGAAACATTCAAAAAAAGCAATGATAAAACAAACATGAAAAATTATGAGCAATATGACTATATACATGACACGGGACTAAGAGCTTCGGGTGGTGTATCAATCCTAATAAGGAAAAACATTCCCCAAAGCAAAATCAACATCAGCACCCCCCTACAAGCAGTAGCAATTTCAGCAACTTTACACAAAACCACCGCCATCTGCTCTATATACATTCCACCTCAAGACCCTATAAACGAAGAACAGCTAAATAACTTAATAAATCAACTCCCTAAGCCATATATATTGATGGGAGATTTCAATAGCCACAACATTTTGTGGGGAAGCAGGACAACGAACAAAAGAGGTCAGACCCTTGAAAAAATCATTAATAACAACAACCTATGTCTCCACAATCGGAAAGCTCAAACCCACCTAAGCTCATCCTCAGGTACATTCTCTGCTATAGATCTAACACTCAGCGATCCAGCCACCTTTATAGAATATAACTGGAGGTACATGAAGATTCCTGCGGCAGTGACCACTTTCCAATCATAATAGAAAATACTAAACCAGGAAAATCAGACCCACAAACAGTCTCAAAAACCCCACGATGGAACTTCAAAAAAGCAAACTGGCAAGCCTACAAAAAACTATGCCTTGACACCCTAATCCCAGAAACAAATACAAACCAAGAAGAACCTATAATACATTTCACAAATACCCTAATTAATATAGCAAACAAAACCATACCTAAAACTACAACATCCCCAAAACATAACAATCCCTGGTTTACGGAGGAGTGCAAAACTATGATCAGAGAACGCCAAAGAATCCTCAGGAAATTTAAAACCAACCCTTCATCAGAAAATCTAGACAAATATAGACAACATAGAGCTAAAACTAGACGCACAATTAAAGAAGCTAAAAGGTCCTCCTGGAAAAACTTCACTGCAAAAATAAACTCAAATACTAATCCCAAAACAATTTGGAACTTTGTAAAGAAAATATCAAATAAAACTGTCCACACTCCTATAAATCATCTCTCCCAAGGAAGCACAAAAGCTTTGAGTGAAAAACAAATAGCTAATCTGATGGCAGAAAACTTTGCCCAAGCATCATCTACCAAAAAATATTCCAACAAATTTAACTCCATCAGAATCAAAGAAGAAAAGAACAAAATAAAGTTCACCTCTGACGATACTAAATGCTACAACCAACTTTTCACCCTAGATGAACTCCAAAATTCATTATCCAAATCCAATAACTCAGCTGCTGGTCCAGATGAAATCCACTACACATTTCTTAAAGAATTACCTTCAATTTCCCAGAAATATCTCCTAAACATATATAACAATATCTGGATCTCAGGCAATATCCCTACTTTATGGAAGCAAGCTACAATCATCCCCATCCTCAAAAAACAAAAAGACCCAACAAATCCCACCAGCTATAGGCCCATAGCCCTAACTAGTTGTGCATGCAAAACTTTAGAAAGGATGATAAACCAAAGACTAATATGGTTTCTTGAATCAAATAAACTGCTCTCAAACCTACAAGCAGGCTTCAGAACAAAAAGAAGCACAATGGACCAGGTGGTTCATATAGAAACTCTAATCAGAGAAACATGCATAAAAAAGGAACACCTGGTGGCAGTCTTTTTTTATCTTGAAAAGGCCTATGACACAACGTGGCCATACGGAATTCTCAAAGACCTTAAAAACTTTGGGTTACAAGGTAGACTTCCCATCTTCATCCAAAACTTTCTTGAAGACCGATCTTTCAGGACACTGATTGGCAGCACATACTCTGATTCGAAGCCACAAGAGGTGGGAGTTCCTCAGGGCAGTATTTTATCAGTATCCCTATTTATAATAAAAATAAACAGCATAACATCCTGCCTCCCTCCAGAAATCAAAGGGTCATTATATGTAGATGACTTCCTCATCTGCTATAATTCAAAAAACATGACAACCATAGAAAGGAAAGTACAACAATGCATAAATAAAATCCAAAAATGGACCACAGAAAATGGATTTACAATTTCAAATAGTAAAACAAAATGTGTACACTTCTGTCAAATCCACAAGATGCACAACCACCCTAAACTTACATTAAATAACACTGAAATACCCATAACAGATGAACATAAATTCCTTGGCATTATCTTTGACTCTAAATTATCCTTTATCCCACATATAAAAAAGCTAAGAATAAAATGCAATCAAGCCATGCAACTATTGAGAGCCATAGCCCACACAGACTGGGGTGCTGATAGAAAGACACTTATCAAGCTATATAGATCTCTAATAAGATCAAAACTTGACTATGGCTGCTTCATATATGGAGCAGCCAGAAAATCCTACTTACAACGACTGGAAACAATACACCACTAAGGACTTCGCCTTACTTTAGGAGCCTTTAATACTTCCCCAAAGGAAAGTCTATACATAGAAGCAAACGAACCCCCTCTCTATTTAAGAAGACAAAAATTAGCACTACAGTACTACATCAAACTAATCTCCTGTCCACAAAATCCTGCTTATGACTACACCGGCAAAACAAAATATGAAAACCTGTATCAAAATAACCCAAAAAAAATCAGACCTTTTAGCTTAAGAATAAGTGACCTCCTCAACGAAATCAAAATCAACACTAAAATAGTACACCATACCATACTCTCCAAAACGGCACCATGGACCATAAGGCAACCAACTATAAACTTAGAACTGGCTAAGTTACCCAAAATAAAAACACACCCCATCACTTATCAAGAGAAACTCATAAAAATACAAAATAAGTTCCCAGATCACTATCACATCTATACAGACGGATCCAAACAAGGAAAAAAAGTAGGTTGTGCTGCTATTTCTCAAAAAAAAGAAACCCTAAAACCCCTACCTAATGAAGCTTCAATTTACAGTGCAGAAACCACAGCCATTGATCTAGCTATGAATATCATAGCAAATCATAAAGCTTCCAAATTTATCATATACACAGACTCCAAATCAGTCCTACTAGCACTACAGAACAGAGATACATCATCCCCCTTGATCACAAAGCTCCTAAACAAACTAAACACCCTCTCTAAAAATAACATCATATTCACCTGGATACCAAGTCACATTGGCATCCAAGAAAATGAAAAAGCAGACAAAGCTGCAAAAAAGCTCTTCAAATTGATATGTGCAAATCAAAAATCCCATATACAGATCTAAAACCAACCATAAAGAAATTTATATCAGACAAATGGCAGAAATCATGGGACAATCAGACCCAAAACAAACTCCATGAAATACAAGAAGCTATCGGAGAGTGGCCAACAGGCTACAGAAGCATCAGAAGAGAAGAAGTAATACTTGCCAGATTGCGTATTGGGCACACCCACATTACTCATTCACACCTGTTAAAAGGGGAGGATGCCCCAGTGTGCCCATCATGCAAAGTACAACTCACAACCAAACATATCCTTCTAAATTGTAACAACCTTAAACATATCCATACCAAGTACTATCAAGCAAGAAACCTGAGGGACATCTTTAAGAATACAAACCCTGAAAACATTTTTAATTTTCTAAAAGAAAGCAACTTTTTCAGCAAGATATAACCAAACATCTCTATAGAACTGCTACTTTAATGACTGAAATTCAAAATAACCTTTTTGGCATTAAATGACCCACAGGGGTTGATATGCCGTTAAACAAAACTCAAACTCTTCTCTATTTACTCTTCCTGTTACTTTCCTTACTCTGTCTACTTCCTGATACTTTCCTTACTCTACTTCTTGTTACACCTTCTCCTCACTCTTCATGTTGAAACATATCTACGTTATCTTTATCAACATATAGATAAGACAATTCCTCCCCTTTTTTGTCCCACCACAAAATCTTCATTCAATCTTATTTATGTCCAAAAAAAGAAAAAACCCAAATAATTTTATTATTTTCATATCTTTTATTTGTAAATGTGTTAGGTGGCTACTAACGGGTACATTTTAACAAAGTTCAGCTTGAGTTTCAATCTCAGCAATTTTTGGTTACCAATTGAATTAGAACATGTTAAATGGATTAAAAGTAAATTCATGAATATTGGAATGTGCAAAGGTAGTATATATCAAAATTTTTAATAATTTAAAAATATGAAGTATCTATACTGTTCTTTTTGGTTATTAGTATGTATTCACCCAACAGATGGGATATATATATATATATATATATATATATATATATATATATATGTGTATGTGTGTGTGTGTGTGTGTGTGTGTTGTCTCAAAATAGATGCAACCCATTAATATAATAATTGTAATCACACACTCAGTGCTTTTTTTTTTTTTTTAAATTATCAGCTTCTAGGACATACAATTTTTTTTTTTGACTTAGTTGTCTCAATAATAAATTGTTACATCTATTTTGAGACAGTTTTCAATAAGTAGTGACGCAAAATATTTTTTCCTCTCTTGTCCAAGGCACTGTGATCGAGGATGAATTGTTATAGTATAATATTTTCAAATCTAAAACAAAAAGAGAATACAGCATTATTATTGAGTTATTTGCAGTCACATTGGTCCCATGTACATTGAGACAGACACCTTATCTATCTATCTCATATATATATATATATATATATATATATATATATATATATATATATATATATATATAATACACACACACACACACATCTTCCCAACTCCTTTGCTTATGGCGGGATGTGACACAAGGTCAATTTTCCTCTAGACTGGCTGCTTTACCAAGGTTAAAGAATTCAATCTACTCTACTATTTACCTGTAACTGGAAGGAGATCAGATGGATTCATGTCTCTCTCAAGGGCATTAATACAAAACATAAACAGCCTTGTCTAAGATCTGAATTCTGCTTACCAATTCCATTTCCTATGATGTTAACCATTGCACTAACAGTGCTACACCTTTCCTCCTTATTAGTAAAAAGATTTTTAATCTGTTGGCTTCTCATTTTCAGAAGATAAGTAATATAGAAAATTAAGTTTTAAAAGATAAATAAGAAGTAGTTATATGATTCGGTTTAAGTTTTTAGCTTTGAGGTTTCTCTGACTGAATTGGGCAGAGTACTTTCTATGGAAGGTAAATGGAGGAGTTGCTGCAGTTGTGCACACTTCCCAGCAAGTTGTGACAGTCATATTTAGTTGATAAATTTAACAAGGCTGGGAGTGTATTATTCATTATTGATTGTAAGGAAGAATTCAATAAAAATGATAAATCAATCCAACTTTGAAATGCACACAAAATTTCATTCCTGGTCAGACCAATGAACTATAATATTTTCTACATCATTATGAAGTGTTTTAAGAACTGAAAAGCTTTTTCTATTAATATTAAGAGAAACATTGGAGCTTAAAAAGGTTTCTTAGGAAGGTTTATACAAAGAGATGCTGAAAAGTTCTTAACCCAACCAAGAAAGTAATGATAGACCTGTGAAGTACATGGTATTCCAGATATTCATTTAGAAGTTTAACATGTTTTAACATATTCCCCCAAATTCAGTAATAGGTTAAATCAGGGCTTTTCACACTTTTTATTTGATGCTTGAGCAGTAGCTGGACTACTGAAGTTACATGATTGTTAGTTTAACTTTGTTGATCTGATGTACCAGGCTTGCTTATAGCAGTATCTCTATTGGGATGGTCAAAGACACTCTACTCAAGCTGCAAGTACATTTGTACTTGCTTCATATTTGACCTCATGTGAGTCCAGGCAGAGAGACCCTGCATAAAGTGAGAAATGAATCTCATCTATATGAGACAAAACTATCTATTGGCAACAAATTTAAAAATGTACAACCAATAATACTAGTGCGAGTCACATTTTTGCAATATTTTTGTAACATGAACAATTCAGCAACTCCAGATGTTTTTGTCAAAGTCTGGAAGATGATAAACCGAGCTTACCAAATACTCTGTTACTCATTGGATTTGCCTTTATGGCTTGGAGCATGGCATCAGAATCCGCATTTTTAGACCTACCTGATCTTTCCTGATGAGATTCTGGCAACCTGAGTGAAATTTCCTGTTGTGTTCTGGTTAGTGAACACAAGTAGTAGTAATAAGACAAACCACGAGATGTGAGGAAATAGTTATATTTACAGGAAAGAATATTTACAAGAGAGAGACTGTTAGTAATAAGAACATAGGATTAGTGATAGAGTAAGGATATACTTCAACAATAGGAACGGCTCTTCTGCTCTGACTTGTAGAGTGATCTCAGACTGATCTGGACTGGAGTATTTGTTGACCGCCCCACCTTACGGGCAAGTGTGACACAAGGCCTTTTTTATGGTGGGTCCGGGCGCAGGGCCGTAGCCCACACGCACCCAGCATTTCCCAAAAATGCCTACGGTCCCGTCGGCATTCCCCTTATTAGGGGCGCCTCAGGCGCCGGGCGATGAACCAAACCTCCCCAAAGGGAGTGAAAGCCTGGGGGGAAGGCCCCCTGAGGCCGTAGGAAATCCCCAGGCACCGAGACACACTCTGCCCGAACCGCGTCCCGATAACACGGCTGGCCAAAGTGCTACCCAGCACCTGGAGAGGTCCAGTCCGAAATCAATTTGTCACCAAAATGATCGGGACTGGAACCTCTTGGTATTAGAGCTACTGCCATATATGGTAGATGGCCTAGCTCATTATGCTGGAAAGGTAGGTGATACCCAACATTTCCCAAACTACAAACCACAGCCAGTCCAGTTGGCTGTGGCCGTAGAATACACCGACTGCTTCTCTGCAGAGGGGCAAGACTCTTCTATTGAGTGTCCTGGATATGACATTATACAATCTGATTGTGAGGCTCGAGTCTTGGAGCTTTTTGCTATGTGGAGTACTGCTTAATTCCCATCGCTCCCAAGTCTAGTTTGGCCCAGAGTGGTAGCACTTGAAAGGGTCTTATCTATGGGTCAAATAGAACTGTTTGACATTTAAACTGAGTGCCAAATTGAATTGTTTGAAATAAAACTTTGATTATTGAACTATGTGTAAACAAATGACTGATGTTAGTGATACATAGCAATATTTGGAACTATTTAATTTGTTGACTTATGTTTACAATTCATGTATATCTAATATATATCAATAAACCGGGTTTGGCATTAAATAACCCACTGGTTGATATGCCATAAAACCAAAGCAAACCCAAACCTAACCATGGCTTGAACTGCTTTGGTCATGTGATATACACACTGCAAACTAGTATACACCAAAATATTGTAAAACTTTGACTCACCGTGGTAATTTTCCTGATTTGAGATTTTTAATGCATTGTAAATGAATCTGTATTGAAAAACACACCCTACACTCTTGGGTAAGCTTGCTGGTGAGCAGGAAAGGATTATCTGAGCTATCATTTTTAAAATTTTTTTAGAATTTTAGCTGATAAATCCCCTGCCTTTTCACCTTGAAATGTTTTAAATTTGTTGTGTGGCTTCAATTAATTTGGATTTTCCCAAATTGAAAAATAGCTAAGCAATTCTGAACAGATGAAGCTGAAAATACAAAAGTATAATGGCAAAACATTTTTGAAATTTTATATAATGATTGGCTGAGGCAGTAAATGTTTGAATGATGGAAAAGGAGAGAGGAAGATGGAAAAAGAATTTGATAGGGAAAGTGAACAGATTAGAATAGAAGAGATATGGAGGGTGTTGGGGGGCAGAGAGATTGATGTGTTTGTGAGGGAGAGAAGGATGCAGTGTGTTGAGATTGGGGGGAGGGAAGAAGAGATAGATGGCAATGTTGAAGAGAAGAGGAAAGATAGAAGAATAATGGAGGAGATAAGAGATATGAGAGTGTGTTAAGGAGATGGGGAGAAGAGAGATGAATGTCTTGGAGAGAAGAAGAAATGGGGGGAGGGTTGGCGGGGGGGAAGAAGATACAGATTGTAGTGTTGGGGAGAGAGGAGGAGAAATTAAAGTGAAGGAAGAAAAGTGATGGATGTGTTGGGAGAAGGAGTAAGAGAAACTGGGGTGGGGGGTATGATTGAAAGGGAAGAGGAGAAATGGGAAAGATGAGAGAAAGAGAGTAAGAAAGTGGAGGGAAATGTATATTAGCAAACTAAGAATGGGAACCTTTGTGGAAGGGGCAGTGTTAGAAAAGAGAGGGAATGTGTATACCAAAGTAAAGGGAGAAAGTCTCAGGGAATGTGCTGAGGAAGTGAAAGTCCATCTTGGTGAAAGAAGAGAGTGAATCGGATTCTGAATAAGAGGAAAAGATTTCAACATTATGGATGAGTGTAAAAAGAGAAGGGAGAAATTCAACACACACACACACACACACACACACACATATATATATATATATATATATATATATATATATATATATATATATATATATATATATATTTTATAAAGACAAAAATGGAAATAAATCTGACAGTATGTATATGGGTTTTTTTAAATTTTTTTTTTTAATTCATTTTTTTTATATGAAAGATGTATTTTGGTTGTTTTATGGTATATCAACTCTTGTGGGTTATTTAATGACAAATCCTATGTATACATCTTAAATATATATGATTTGTAAAAGAATATTTTGTAGATTTCAATTTTTAAATGAGCCAGAGCTCATGTTTGCACACTGCTAAATGGTTTCAAGTATTGCTATTAACACTAATAATTCTAGTCAACATTATTCATTTGTTTGTATACAGTTAAACCATTCCAAGTATTATGTAATACCAATAATTCTATTTAAGTCATTTGTTTACACACAGTTAAATGCTTTTAAATATAGAAAACGATTGAATATTTCTATTTGACTCATAGATAGGACCCTTAACAAGTACGACCATTCCAGATCAGAGTCAGAGTGGACCTGGGAGTAATGGCAGTGAAGGGGTACTCCACTTTTCCCAAAACTCCAGAACTATAATCTCCCCATCAGATGGCTTAGTGTCATATACAGGACACTCATTGAGGTGGGGGCAGCTTAGCCCTCTTTAGAGAAACAGTTGGCATATTCTACAGCCCCAGCCAACTGGGCTGTTTGTTTTTAAAAAAAAAAAATTTTTTTTTTTTTCTAAATTATATACAATGTTTTTGAGAATTAAAAAAAAAATCCTTCATTCTTATAAGGGTTCTAAAAGATTAAAACTCTATCACAAATATATTACTCTATTTTGGCCAGGAGGAAAAATAGATAAATAAAAAAAAAAAAAGATGAAGTTTTCGAATATTAATTACATCACATGAATTTTGAAACAGAATGCTGTTAACAATAATAGAATGCTTACAATTTTCTTATTTTTTTTCCTTTGAAAATATTTTTCATGTGACATAACATTGTATTAACATTACCCTGAAGGTAGTTTAACAAAAAAAAAAAAAAAAACCCAAACATTTAACATTTGTATATTATTCATATAAATAAATACATCCTCTGAATATCAAAAAAGATATTTTATGTATATAAAAAAAGTAACGTGTTAGATGTCAGGAAGTGAATTTTTGGGATGAGTGGGTGTGGGGGAAGTTGTTGGCAAAGGTAGAGGAAGAAAAGAGGGGACATTTTTAGAAAATTAAGATATCAGGAGATGATTATTTAACAGAAGAGAAAGAAATGAGCAAAACTTTGGGGTGGGGGGAGAAGCAGCAATGTGAGTATCATGAACAACAGTTGAAAATGAGAAAAAAGAAGTTGAAAGAAAAAAATCTTGAGCTTTGTCTTTGAAGATCAAAGAGCCATGTTCCTTCTCTGTAGACAAAAATGGCATCAGAGCTATGAAAGATTTTAATGGTTTTAACATATTTTGAAAGCAAACTCATATTAGGTCTACAATTTTGATGACCTAAGTATTGTTTTCATCAATGTAGCTGTTTAGGTGAGTCAACTATGAGTTAGAAGGATAATTTTTTGTGTATATAATGTACTAATATGTGTAAAATGTACCCCTAAGTTTGCACTACCAAATTCTGGGAAAAAATAGTGCTTAATATGCACTATTTCAATATTGATTAAAACAGGTTGGTGTATGAGGGATGATGAAGATATTTAGTCTGAACATTGGGTTAAATTTCTTTAAATGCTATTTGCAAAACTGAATACAATCACAATCTCAACCAGGGCTGTAGAATATGCTGCTAACACTTCTGCACAGGGGTTCTTCTTTAAAGTGTCCTGGGTATGGCACTAAATTATCTGATGCTCCAGTCCTGGAGCTTTGGGGAATTGCCATTACTCTCAGGTCCACTCTAATCAAGAGTAGTTGTTAGGCTCCCATCTATGAGATAAATAGAACTATTCTATCATTTACTATATTTAAAACCATTTAACTGTGAAAACAATTGATTAATACTAAATATATTTTGATGGCAATACTTGAAACCATTTAACTGAGTGCAGGTGATAAATAATGTTGAATAGAATTATTAGTAAATTGTTATACTTAAAACCATTTAGTATCCTTGGTATGATATTAAACTGCATCTAATGGTGAGGCTCCAGTCTTGGAGTTTTAGGAATGTGGTGTATCCCTTCATTGCCATTACTCTCAGGTCCACTCTGACCTAGAGTAGTAGTACCTGTTAGGGTTCCATGTATGGGTCAAATTGAGCTGTTCAATTTTTTGCTCGGGCCTTTTATTATTAGTGATTTGAAATGATACAACTGTGTGCAAGTTGTCTATATTAGATAGCAATACTTGATAAATAGAATTACTAATGTTAAATAGCAATATTGGGTGCCATTTAACTGTGTGCAAACAAATAATTAACTCTAAATATAATTATTAGTGTTATGTAGTAATACTTGAAATCATTTAACTGTGTGCAAACAAATAATTAACACTAAATATAATTATTGGTGTTATGTAGTAATACTTGAAATCATTTAACTGTGTGCAAACAAATAATTAACACTAAATATAATTATTAGTGTTATGTAGTAATACTTGAAATCATTTAACTGTGTGCAAACAAATGAGCTGACTCATTTGAAAGTGATGTTACTTACAAACTATTCCCTTACAAATTGTGTGTGTGTGTGTGTGTGTATATATATATATATATATATATATATATATATATATATATATATAATACACACAATGTATATATGCATAAAAAGGATTTGGCATTAAATAATCCACAAGGGTTGATATGCCATCAAACAACCAAACCAAAGTATCAGAATTCAAACCAATATTATCCTGCTTAAAGATTGACCTTGTGTCTTATCCTGCTCAGCAGAGCTCTCTGTTGGAGCTTTACTCTAAAATACACACACACACACACACACACACACACACACACACCATAATTATTTGTGTATAACATGCTCTGGGAAAAATTCTTGTTTATAATAAGGACTGACTTTTTAGAATTTGTAGCAGCTAAATTTTAGCTTAACTCAGAATTTAATCAACTTTTTATCAGTTCATACTGATAAAAATAAGAATTTATATCATTAACATTTATAATTTCTTTCCCAACAGAGCTTGTTTGAAATTATGTCACTCCTTTTGCTGTATCTTTACTTACTAGAATTGGTGTTCCTTCACCCGTCAGTTTCACTTTACCTCTTTCTTTGCTCAGAACTTTGGCTATCACACCTCATTTTGCTGCCTTCATTATTTAAACGATGTTGGCATCTGTTTCTTTGCTCAGCTGAGTTCTTTGTGTGAACTTTGCTCTAATATCTGATTTTGCTAAAGCTGGTGATACTTTGCCATAATGCCTAATTTTATTTATTTATTTTTGCTCTGCTGAGTTCTCTGTGAGAATTTTTACACTTATCTCATTTTGCCCTGTCTTTGCTTGGAGCTGACAACAGAGATCTTTGGCATTTTTTTTGCTGTTCAATCTCATTTCTTTGCTTTGCAGAATAAATGTTCCTTTGCATTTCTGTCTCATTTTGTTCTGTTCTTTTCTGGTTTCTTTTGTTTCGTATCTTTCCCTGAAACCAAAGAAAGTCTAATTTGAATTCTGGTAACATCAAGAATACTGAGGATGGTAGTTCTTAGACTTTTAGAGGAAGGCTGAAGAATGTCCCTCCCTAAAGGTAATGATAAAAATGACAAGGTTGATAATGCTGTCTTATGGAATAATAACAAAGAAATCTCAGGATAACGTATTGACTGATTTTTTTTTCTTTTCTTCCTAGGATGATTCCTCTGGGTTGTCATGGAGAGAAGAGCGAGAGTTGAAAAGGGCCTTGTACGCTTCTTTGCAGGAAAGCCGGAAACAGAATCGGCAGCAACAGCAGGAACAATCCGAAAACCAGCAACAGAATTCCACCGCACTGTCTGGCACTAATAAGACCACCACGACCCCCACCACCACGACAAATCACCACTCTGCCACTGCCACTACCAGAAGCACTACCACTCCTATCATCACCACCAAAACTGCCACTGCCAACACCACCACCGCAACTACAGCCTCCCACAACAGAAATAACCACCATCTCAATAACTACAACCACCTCAACCACCGTACAAATCACTGTCACAAGAATACTCACCGCAAAACCAGCACAAATAGCGGAGGTCAAGTGCCGATTTTGGCTACTTCTTCTTTCAACCACGTCTCCTCCTCTTCCTCTTCATCTAACCAATCAACGTGCAGCAACAATTCCTCAGCGTCCACTGCCACAAATTCGGTTGTAGATGAGAATAGCCGAGACTCCATGAAGCCTGTCCTTGGAGTTGGGGCCCATATAAGGTCAGCAAACATAGCAACAACTGATATCAAAAGGTAAGGAGGATTGTTTAGGCTGTGTTTATCTCTAATGCGCTAAAGAGAAGTTGACTTAGGTTTTATTTATTTATTTTTTTAAGTTAAGGAAAGCCTTTAGAAAGTAATTTGGTCAATCTTTAAAAATATACTGTTTCCAATAACAGGAACTTGAGAAATTATGAAAATTAGAAACATACTTAGCATAACTTATTGTTCTAGGAAATGGAATCTGTGACCCAAGTTCAAATCCTGGATGAAACTGCTGGCATGTTTCAAATGAGTGACTATTCTGTTAAGATTGACAGTAGATAAAGCAGCCTTTTTTTCCTGCAGAAAATTAAGAAAAAAAAAAGTTAAAAGTACATTCACTGTTTGTTGTCTTATATTCATGAAAGATTCCTTTGCATAAATGCAATATATGTATGAAAAAAAAAAAACGGATAAACTTTTGAGTTTTTTGTTATTTCAGGACTAAAATTCATGCTCAAAGGAAATTTGCTCAGGGCTCCCTTCCATCAACCCCAAATACAACTCCAAACAAAGCAAAAATGTCTCCCCTTTGCCTCCCCAAAAGAGCTAAGACTGAGGACTTTCTCACCTTTTTATGCCTAAGAGGTGAGTAAATGTTACACACATGATTTTAAAAGTTCAATGAAGCAAAAGAAATAGCATGTTTTTTTTTTTTGTTTTTTTATAGAGTGAAATTGATTTTTTCTTTTTCTTTCCTTTCTCTTTTTGTTTTTTTCTTTCTTCTATTAGTTTATTATTTCTCTTTCTTTTCTCTCTTGTTTTTCTTTTTATTTCTTTTCTCCTTTAGTTTGTTTTATTTCTTTTCTATTTTTACTTTCTTTTCAACTTTTTTCTTTTGTCTTTCTCTACTATTTATTCTTTCTTTCTTATGTTTTGTTTCCTTTCCTTTTTCCTATTTTTCTCTTCCTAGTTTTTTTCTTTTCCTATTTTTGTTTCTTTTTCCTTTTTCCTATTTTTGTTTCCTTTTCTTTTTCCGATTTTTGTTTTTTCCTTTTTCTTTTTGTTTTTTTTCTTTTTCCTATTTTTTTTTTTTTTCCTATTTTTGTTTCTTTTTTCTTTTTCCTATTTTTCTTTTTTTTTTCCTATTTTTGTTTCTTTTTCCTATTTTTGTTTCTTTTTCCTATTTTTGTTTCTTTTTCCTATTTTTGTTTCTTTTTCCTATTTTTGTTTCTTTTTCCTATTTTTGTTTCTTTTTCCTATTTTTGTTTCTTTTTTCTTTCCCCTATTTTTGTTTCCTTTTTCCCCCTAGTTTTGTTTCTTTTTTTCTTTTTCCTAGTTTTTTTCCTTAGTTTTGCTTCTTTTTCCTACTTTTGTTTCTCTTTTTCCTTTTTTTTTTGTTTCTCTTTTTTCCCTTTTTTTTTTCTTTTTCCTTTTTTTTTGTTTCTTTTCCTTTTTCCTCCTCTTTTTGGCCTCTCCATTTTTTTCCCCTCTTTCTGTTTTCTGACTTTCTGGCTCTCGCCCACCACCCCATTTTTGTTTCTATTTTGTTTCACTTTTTTGCTTTTACATCTGATTATCTCTCCTTTTTTTTCTTCTCCACTTGGATTTTTTTTTTCATTGTTACTTCTGTAGCAGTCACAGATCTATTTCCTCTTGCGAATCAATGTCCCTGCTAAGCGATTCGGCCACACACTGACCAGTTAGAGGCAGAGCGCATTGATTCCTTCTTCCTCTCTAGAACTATTTTTTCCTAGCCCTTTTTGGAAATCACGACAAGTCAGAGAGCACCTAGTTAGCAGCCAAGACAGACCTCTCTTGCGTCCTCTGCTTTCCACATGGAAAACCTTCACTGAAGAACATGCTGCTACTAGCTTCACACACAGAAGAACCAGCCTTGCGGCATTCACACGAGCTACTTGCGGCATTCACACTTCCTACAAACTCAAGGACCAACATACTATCCAACGACACCAAGAAAAACCTTTTCTCACTCTGACTCATTTACTTCTGCTACTGTTGTTATATTTTGACCTTCGACCCGGCCCAAAAATACTATTCCAATGTGATACACCGGAAGGAAGTGACACATTCCAATGGCCAGTAATCGAAAGAGATCGCGTGGGCGGATTAAGGCTTAAGATATAGGACAAGGTGAAGGTCCCATTGTGCCACTACAGTGATGCACTGGAAGAGAGTAACCTCTGAACTGCATGACAGTTATTTCCGCTTGATGATGATTAAACATTCGATTTCAAAGATTCAGTGGGCGATCGTGTGGGCGTTGAATTATTATATAATTGAGTTGAGTTGGGTGCCAAAGCAGTTGCCAGTAGAATTCCTGACAGGAGAGACCAGATGTTGTAGGGAAGGCCACACCCGACCGAGGGGGCTCTCGGAAACCCCAGATAGAGTGAGCCCTAGGCCTCCGGTTGAACAACAGGAGAACAAGAAAGACACAACGTGACGGTCATAACAGTGGGGTCAAAATATGAAGTTTATGTTCGGTCTCCAGCACCCTCTCACATGCAAACCTTGAACAACCTTTTCGAACCTTGCAATAAAGTGAGAGGTGAATATATTTGTAAAGAAGTCTTCCTGCTTCCTTTCTTCATGCGTCTTTCTGTGTGCGTCTGTCTTTACTATTATTGAGTCGTTATGATACGGCAAATGAGTATACAACACTGTGTTTTCAAAGAAGTTTCGTTATTTATTTGTATTGTCAATTAATTTATAGTGTTATGGAAAAAAAACATTTAACCCTAAACCTCTTATGGTATGCTCTAGTTCCCTTTTCTTTCAACTTCTTTATTTTCTGACCCTTTTTAAAATCCCTTTTGCTTTTTTAACTTCATTTTATTTAAGTATTTTATGATTTGCTTGAAGCATTACACAAATTGTATTCATTTCGAGGTTTTATTGCAATGCAAAATAATAATTTGGATCTAATTAATTTTAAAGTAAAAACTTCATAAGACTTTAGGACACCTTCATTTGGCAACATGGTTACAACACCCAACATGGCATTCTAACACCATATTTACAATATCAAAAAAAAAAAAAAATTGAACATACAACATCAAGTTCCTTTTTAAAAAGAAGTCTGAAGTTCTTACTTTAAAATTAATTAGACCTGAATTATTATTTTGCGTTGCAATAGTCCTCTAA
>OY757943.1:40108642-40178642 GCA_963585895.1 Sepioteuthis lessoniana
TAAAAAAGATTTAAAAAAAAAATTAAATCATAAATATTAAAAATAAAGTGGATAGTAAATAGTACCTGTTTTAATCCTGAATAAATCAACCCCCCCCTCCTTTTTATTGTATTTATATTTTTAGTTTACCTGCTTATTACTCTTTTAGCTACTGGCTAATAATTTTTTTTTTTTAAAAATCCTCAGCTGACTATTTTTGGAAAATTTTCAAAGTAGAGGGTATGTTTAAACAAGTCAGTTGATCATCTATAAGAAAAATGAACAAAAACATAATTTGATCATTAGCATAAAACAAAGCACTCACTTTTAATTAAGGTTATTTCACAAAATATCACAACACAATCTTAGACCACAGTGGGGCATCTTAGAAATACTTAGCAATCACTAATAGCCAATAGAAAAATGCCTGACATTAAGTTATTGCTAAAATCAAAAAATATTGCTGTATCAGCAAAAGGGTTAATTTGAGTATTCTATAATCTACCTTTATATAAACCTAGTTGCCTTGTCCATTTTGGCTTTTGGACAGTTGGTTATGATGTAATATAATTAAGGATTTTATTTATTTTATTTTAGTGATAAATTGTGTTAGAAAAAAAATTTCAAGTTTGAATTTGCAAGTTTTTGAGTTGGAAAGGTCAAAGTGGGTTGATCTTATTTTGTATATGTGTGTGTCAGTTCCTCTCATAATAAACCATGTAGGATTTGTTTTAAAATCAGCTGTGGGTGAGATATTAAAATGAACATTTAGATCCATACTTTATCATGCTGAGTGTTAAGCAAGGAACATCAAGTATCATTTTTTTAGTCTTAATCTGCAACTTCCAAATAATTTCACTTAGCACTTTCCAAATAAATACCTTGCCCAGTTGGTTGGGGCTGTTGAATACACCGACTGCTTCTCTGCAGAGGGGTAAGACCTCCCAACGACACTAAACAATCTAATGGTGAGGTTTCAGTGATGCTGGGACTTTCGGGAATGCGGAGCACCCCTTCATTGCCATTGCTCCCAGGCCCATTCTGGCCCGGAGTGGTAGCATCTGATAGGGCCTAATCTATGGGTTAAATAGAACTAAACTGCATACTTATGCTAAACTGAATTGTTTGAATTAGAACTGTTTTTGACATTAAAACTCTACTTATGCTAAACTGAATTGTTTCATATAGAACGGTTTTGAACTGTGTGTAAACAAAATCTATACTTAGAGTAAACTGAATTGGCTGAATTAGGACCGTTTGAATACACTGAATTGTTTGAAATAGAACTGATTATTTGCATAAAAATGGATTTGGCATTAAATAACCTACAAAGGTTAATATGCCATAAAACCTAACCAACTATAATCATTGTGCCATGTGTCCTGCTGGACAAGTCAGAGTGAATTTTGGAGACTTATAAACCTATTATGAATGATTTTTTTTTTTTAACCTTAGCTCATATTGCAATTATTTTTTTTTTGTTTACATTTAATTTATATTTATTTTCTGTGATGCTCTACCTCTACCCAATCACCCTACATTCCCATCACCAATCTGAGAATCCCCCCCCCTCAAAATGGTTGAAAGTTAATTGAGAAATGTTGTTGAAACCCAGATATCTGCATATACAAATGGTGTAGGCATCAGTAAACCCAAACCTGTGAAAGCATTGAAAGTGACCGAATCCAAATCTGGAGAAGTTCCGTTGATAAGTTTCCCAGGCGTTAAAAAATCCAAGGTGAGCATTCACACTTTTAGATTTTGTTTGAATTGTTGCCAAGTTTACCTCTACCTTCCAATCACTAAAAAAAATAAAAACTCCCCAGAAAACTATACAACACCTTATAGTTTCTAATTGTGTGTGTGTGTATATATATATATATATATATATATATATATATATATATATATATAATAATTACTACCTCTTGTCCTATAATAATTGTTTCATTTCCCTAAAAATTTCATATACTAAATCTGTACAAGTATTTGGGGACTGGTGATGGTAATATTATTATTATTATTATTAATTCTATTATCATCATGTTTCTCTCCTCTTTAATTACCGACAGGAGAGTCTCTTTGGTGTAAGGGTTAACATGCTGGACGATAAGTGAGTTTGAATTTGTCATATGATTGTTTACTTGTGGACTGTGATACCCTTGAGAAAAGTATCCCCCTCAGCTATGGGTTAAATTGTGCTGTTACTGTTCTTCTACAAGAATAGATTTGGCATTAAATAACCCATGAAGGTTAATATGCCATCTTGTAGCATAATAGTTGTTTTACTCGTCTGTGCCAGAAGTTTTACTGTATCTTGTGCATATAGCATTTAACTGAAGCAATTCAAATCATGGATGGTACCAGCTGTAGTTGGTAGTTTCATGGTAGCTGGTGTGCTAATATATGCATTGCTTCACTCCATGTGTGATTTGAAAGCTGCATTGATAATGTGAAACATAGTCTGATTAGGGAACTAATGCTTATAAGTTTGAATTTGGCTATATTTGTTGTATGCAAGTGAAGGCATAATTGATTACAATAGAGGAACCAGATGGTTCAAGAATTTTTGTTTGGATTGTTAGAACCACAATGTTCAAGATAAATAAGATAGGCCTAAACATGTGGATTCTGAGACTGTACTCCAAGCCATAGAAGCAAATTTGGTGAGTAGAACACAGAAAGTATCAGGTATGCTAGGTATCTCACATTCCTGTGTGGTTCATCACCTTTATGACTCTGGCTAGTTAGCTGGGACTGTAGAATGTGCCAACTGCATCTCTGTAGAGGGTTAAGACACCTCTACCAATGTTCTGGATATACAAGGATAATTAAATAAGTTTCCATACTTTTTTCTTATGAGCACTTCTATTGATAGTACACACATGAAACTCTAGTCCCCTTTGAAGTAATCTCCTCCGGCTGCAATGCATTTGTTGTACCGTTCCAACAACTTCTGGAAGGCCCCATGGAAGTCCTCTTGTGTGAGCGTGTCAATGACCTTCGTCACAGCCTCTTTCATTTCCTCAATTGTCTCATGATGACAGCCTCTGAGCTTAGGGAATAAGCAAATGTCACAGAGAACAAGGTCTGGACTATAGGGAGGCTGAGGAATTGTCTTGATGCCCATCTTGGTCAAATAGTCTGTGACAAGGATGGAGTTGTGGACTGGTGCATTGTCCTGGTGGAAATGCCACTGACCTGATTTGAAGAGCGCTGGCCTCTTCCTAAGGAATCTCTTCCTGAACTTCCTTAAAACCTCAACATAGTAACCCTAACCCTTTGGCCAATCAACTGTGGTGTATTGATTTCCTTACTCCTCCCACACCTCTCATCATCCCTCACCGACTCTCTGCCTTCCTTGAATCTCTTATGCCACTGAAAAACTGATGCTCGATTCATGCAAGATGGTCGAAAAGCAGTCTGAAGCATTCCATACGTTTCTGTGGCATTTTTTCCAAGTTTAAAACAGAATTTTATTGCATATCATTTTTCTAAAGTGTCCCCACGTCCAGATTACATTTTTGAAATTCTCCAGCTGTGACCATCAGTGTATTCCAATTGCTGCTGTAGCTGTTCATTTGAGCTGAAATCATAAAAATTGGTCAGTCATCTCATAAGATGTATAACAATAACATACTGAATTTTCAAGAGTCTATGACAATTTCAAATGCCTGTACAAAAATGTCTGGAAACTTATTGAAGACACTACATAACATTAAACTATCTGATGGTGAGAATTACTCCTTTATTAACCTTACTCCCAAGTCCACTGACCCGGATTGGTAATACCTGTTAGGGTCCATCTATGGGTCTAATAGAACTATTCATTCATTTACTGTACTTGAAACTATTAAACTGTATGCAAACAAATGATAAACTTTAAATTGAATTATTAGTGTTAGATAGCAATACTTGAAACAATTTAACTGTGTGCAAACAAATAAGCTCTTGTTTGTTTAAAAATATTATCTACAAATTATTCACTTAAGAATAATATATATGTATAAATACGATTTGACATTAAATAAGCAAATAAAGGTTGATATGCCATTTAAACCAAATGATCTAACCTTTACAACCTTGGCAAAAGCATCTGAAGTAGCCGAATTGTTCTTCACATTATCAAAATGTTGCAAAACTTTTGACTAGTTATTTTATATGCATAAAAATTTTATATACTAAATTTTTAGAAGTATTTTGGAACTGGCATAATTAATATTATCATCATCTCCTCTTCTACTTTTGTCTCATAATGGTTTTTATTTGAATATAAATTTCACATCCCATAACGATTTGTGTATAACATGCATCCCTAAATTTGGACTATGAAATTTTGGTAAAAGAAATTCTTGTGTATAATATGCACTGACTTTTTAGAATTTGTTGCAGCTAATTTTAACATAGATTTAGCAGTTGTTCAACTTATCAGTTCATACTAAGATAAAAAATCTATATAAAACATTGTTGTGAAACCAAAAACTTACATAGTATTTTGGATAAATGCCTAGGCATATTGATGCAACAAGCTTGTGATTAAAATAAGCTCAAATTAGAAGAAACAGAATTATAAACACACATTCCAGTGGATATTTCTCAATGATGTAAAACACATTAGTTTAGACTATAGATATAACTTACCTTCAGTCACCTCATTCCAAATATGGTGAGGTGTGTAGCCAGAACAAAGTTATATAGTTCTCATGTATAATACACATCCGTAACTTTTGGACTGAAAAATCTGGAAAAATTGTATGTTTTATGCATAAATATGGTACTAAATTGAGACAACTATTTGCGACCTATTAGCAGTGGTGATATTTTTATTATCATCATTATCTCCTCCTCCACTTCTACCACATAATGGTTTATTTGAATATAAATTTCATGTACTCACTCATTGGTCCAGTAACCTGGTTTTGGTCATTGGGGGGTGCTACTCATCTAATGTGTCTTGGGTATGAATAGCTTGGTGGAGCCCATCCCTCTCCAAATATGACTGATTTGAATTCAGAGTTTTCCTTCTAAACTGATTGGCATATCAAGAGCCCAGTCTGCCTTACTATTTTACCCATAGCTAGGAGAATAGCTAGACCTTACCCAAAAGGCATTGTGAAATACATCCTTTTTCAGGGTTTGAATTTGAGTCCACTTTCTACAATGATAACTATTATACCACAAGCTCCTCTATGAACTATAATTTGAATATAAATTTCATATACTAAGTCTCTGCAACAATTTAGAGACTAGTGGTGGTGACATTGATATTATTATTCTTATTATCCCCTCTCACCCTGTCCCACAATAGTTGATACATTTACATACAAATTTCATATACTAAATGGAGCAACTATTATTAGACAAAGATAGTACATTATTTAGTCAAGTTATTTCAATGCTAATATTACTACTGATTTTTTTCTAATCCCTATAACTAACATTTTCTTACTACTAATTCTTGCCATTGTATAATGGTTTACAAATTAATATAGCAGACTATAGTATATGTTTAATTCTCACTAAGTGTTCCAGTCTTGAGGCCTTGTGCCAGGTTAACTAAATCTTTTAAATGGAAATCAAATAAATAGTGATTATTGTAGTGAATTTACTCTTTGCTGGGTGCTTTTATATTTGTTGCCTTGTAGTGAGTTCATTTTTAATATCTGTTTTAATTGTACAGTTTTCTACAAGAAATACTTATATCCTCTGATTTTTGATTTAACCCTTTCACTTCATAATTAAATTTCATAGTAATTCCCATAATAATGTTCATTATCCACCAAATAAGATTGATACTGTATTAGCAAGAGTTAGTGCAATGTTTGGAAGTCAATGAAGGTGTATTCACTTCTTGCAGCAAAAGGGGCTTTAAAAAAAAAAGTAGAAAATTTTTATTAAAAAATTGTTAGCGATGTATTTATTTATGGGCAATACTGGATGGAAGTAGGTATTCAATGTATGTATTTTACATATATACAAAGATAACAGAAGTAAAAAGATGAAGCTATATTTTGAATAAGTCTTTATTCAATTACATTTTTATTCTTTCAGACAGTTCTGCTTTGCTCTTTATGCTATAAAGTTTTTTGCATGTTTTCTAATTTCTGTATTTTTATTATAGATTGTATTAATTCTCAATGAATCTATCTTTATTGAAATATCCACCATGAATAAAATATTTGTGTGTATAATATATTAATAATATAGATTGCTATAGTGGTAAAGAGTGCTCAGTATTTGTGATAGTGTATATATATATATATATATATATATATATATATATATATATATATATATATATATATATATATACGTGTGTGTGTGTGTGTTCTAATTCAAATTAGGATAGCATAGTCAGTTAGTGGTGTTTAGTGACTAATTTTCTCACCTGTGCAATCATTGGACCAAGTCTAATGAACTAATGACTGTATCAGTCAATTATTGCAATGGGTGAAAACTGACAGTCACCAAGTCCCACTCTGTATCTAACTATTCTAATATATATAATAGGTGAAGAAACAAATTATTTAAAAACTTTCCTTGAATTGAGTGAGTGCTTGAATACTAGTGATAAAACCTAAAAAAAATTTACCTTACTACTTTTTACTTAGTTGCATATATTAAAAATATAATCATCAGATGAAACACAGGATATATTAGTGATAGATTTGCTGCTAATATGAAATAACCCATATGGCAGGGTTTATTTGGCTGTTTGATTGTCTAGTGGTGTGGACCCTGTTATTGCTTCTCACATCTGGCCAAATGGGCATTTCAAAAGTTGAACAAAAATTGACAATAACAGAGGGTGGAAGGAAGAAAAGACAAAACACTGATTTAAGGACAGTAAAATGTAAGAAGTTAAGGTCTGGCACCATTTTGGCACTCTCTGTATATGCATGTGTTTGGCCATCACAAGTGCATTGTGAAATTCTCAACAGCTACCAAAGATGCTAACTCATCACTGGTTATCGTCTACACTGCTTGACGTCCCACTTCTGACTTTACTGCCCTGTGTCGTGGGCTTGACTGTGTGACTCTACTGCTGGAGTCCCACTCCCAACTGACCAATGTCCTTCATCCTTTTTGCCCCACCCCCACTTCTGGTCTCTCAGGTTCACGTGGACCCAGCTCTTTGTGTGGTCTTTGCACCAAAATAGAAAATGGTAGATCCCAAAGAGAATCAGATGCTAGTCAAAGATGCTGAAGATGAGATCTCTTCTTTGGTCTCCCATCCATGAACACACATAGGCCAACACACACACATACATATATATATATATATATATACACATGACATTATTGTGTCACATTAAATGAGTAGAGGTAAATAAGTCCCAATACTGTATTGGCAACAAATGGCTATTGGTGGCTGTTTCTGTTTTGGCAGGAGGTGGGGAGAATTAAGACCAGTGGTGTCAGTATTTACTCAACACATCCATCACAAGCAGGGTAGTTGGATTCATGCCTTTCTCAAGGATTGGCTTAATTTAACAGTTATGGTTATAAGAAATGAAATTGGCAATCTAAGTTCTAATCCTGGATGAAGTTTGTTTTATTTCAGGTTAATTTCCTAGGGAAAGGCATGAATCGATTTTCCCCTCTTTGCAATGGGCAAATAGTAAGGCAGACTGAGTTCTTTAGTAGGAGAAGGAAAATTCAAATCAGCTTTGCTTTAAAATTAACCTAGTATCACAACTCATGGGGGGATGGTAGGATAAATACATACATTCATAAAGATGGTGATTACTTGGCTGGAATTTGTGCCACCTGTGTATATACATTTGCTATAGGTAGTGGCATATACAAGGGTTGGCTGAAAAGTTCATAGACTGTGACATATCTGCTGCTGATGACTTTTTGACCTATGGGATCTAAGCACTGCAACATTGATGGAAGAAATAAATGAACTGCATAGGGGACTGTTAAAAAAAAAAAAACCTCATTTGGTCATGTTTCATGAGTACCTTGGCCAGTTGACCTTTTCAGTTGACCTTCATATACTTGTTGCTCAATTTTTTGTATAAGCAAAAATGAGCAGAAAGAAGTCTGTTAAGCTTCTGCTTCCTTCATTTCAATTATCTGAAAATTATGATATAATCCTGAATAACTATAAATCTATCCATAAATATATAAAAATAAAAGTGAATTTTTAATTGTTTGGCATTTGAAAACACAATTTTTCTGTTTGTTCTAAGTTTCTAACACAAGCCATTATTATTATACACTGATATATTTGAATTATTATCTTCATCTTGTTTGTTTTAGCCAAACATTTAGTTCTATGTACATAACTTTGTTTGCCAGGCAAAAATACTGTTTTGTTCCAATCAACAAATGATAGTGTTCTGCTGAATTGTGTGCAGATTGTAAAATCCTTGACAGATGCTTTCATTAACGTCAAAAACTGTGACATAGTTCTGACTCAACCTTTTCAGTATTTCACCATATTAAATCTGAAGGAGTTATGTTTGGCTGTTGATGCCTCTTCTATTGGTGTAGATGTTGTCCTGCAGATGAAAGTCAATGACCACTGGAAACCGAGTTTCTTGTCTATTTTTTCTGATTTTTTTTGAAAGGGTGGACTTTCTACATCCTTATAATCTCTTGCTGAGTGTTTTCCACTTTGCCAAATTGTATACATTGCAGAGGACCCTTCAAGATTCTCAAAAGGCACACAAATCTTTTTTAGAAACTGATATGGTATTAAAATCAATCTATCAATCTTGACTAAAATAAGGTTTTCAAAGTTTTTAAGTATTCTGAATCTTAACCTGTTTGGGTTGGGGGTATGCTTATAGAGAAGATAAAGTGAGTAATGTAGAGTTGTAAAGGTTAACAAGATAAAAAGGTTTTAAACTGACAGGAATGTTGTTGATATTGATGTCATATTAAATTATTGTCAAATTCTTATTCTCAACAGGCTGTTCGTTGTCTTCAAACTCCAAATCGACAGGCGGCTCGTGCCTGTGCCAGCACCCCAGAAACGGCTAGAGGTCTAGCAGCCATGCAACAGCAGAATTTAGTTAAGAAAGTTGCAGGCAAACTTGGTGCCAAACTAGGGCTGTCCAATTCTTCAAGACTGCGGTCAACGCAGAACAGTTCGCCCAATAAAAAAACTGTCAAAGCCAAAATTCCTCAAGCTAAAACTTCAGCTCGGAATGGTGTACATGCAAATGATCTCCGAAACAAAAAACGTTCACCTGGACGGCCGCCACTCAAAAGAAAGCTGAAGGAAAGAGGCACGCGTATTAAAAATACACCAGTGCATGTTATTCCTGAAACTAAAAAACGCACAGTTGTAGTGAGAAGTGGTAAACCAGGTGTTTTACGGACTCTAACTAAGGTAATGTTCATAGTTTTTTCTTTTTTTTTTTTTTTCATTCTTTTCTTTCTTTGTCTGCTTTCTTTCTTCTGCTTTCTTTTTCCTTTCTTTCATTCTCTCCATTTTTTCTTTCTCTATTCTTTCATTATTTTTGTTTTTCTTCTCTTTCCTCTGTTTTTCTTTTTTTCCCCCACCTTGTCTTTGCCCAGTCAGCTGGGGCTGTAGAATACACCGACTGCTTCTCTGCAGAGGGGTAAGACCCCCCCCCCCAGTGTCCTGTTTTTGACACTAAACAATCCGATGGTGAGGTTCCAGCAATGCTCGAGCTTTGGGGAATGTGGAGTACCCCTTTATTACCATTGCTCCCAGGTCCACTTTGGCTCGGAGTGGTAGCACCTGATAAGGGTCCTATCTATGGGTTGAATAGAACTAAACCGTGCTTCTTTCTCTATACTGATTTTTGCATTTAAACTGCATATTTATGCTAAACTGAATTGTTTAAAATAGAACTGTTTTGACATTGGAACTGCATACTAGTGCTGAACTGAATTGCTCAAAATATAACTGTTTTTGACGTCTAAACTGTGTACTTATACTGAACTGAATTATCTGAAATAAAACTGTTTGACATTTAACTCTATGTATTGCCCAGTCAGCTCGGGCTGTAGAATACACTGACTGCACCTCTGCAGAGGGGTAAGACCCCTCCACCCCACAACAAGTGTCCTGCATATGACACTAAACAATCTGATGGTGAAGTTCTAGCAGTGCTGGAGCTTTGAGGAATGCAGAGTACCCCTTCATTGCCATTGCTCCCAGGTCCACTCTGGCCCAGTGTGGTAGCACCTGATAGGGCCCTATCTATGGGTTAAATAGAACTAACAGCATACTTATGCTAAACTGAATTGTTTGAAATAGAAATGTTTTTGACAATTAAACCGTACTTACATTTAAACTGAGGGCTTATGCTTAACTGAATTGTTTGAAATAGAACTGTTTTTTGACATTAAAACTGTATTTACACTTAACTGAATTGTTACATATAGCTGCTTGGATATTTTTAAATGGAAATGTTTTTGACAAACTGTGTTCTTATGCTAAACTGAATTTTTTTAAATAGAACAGATTATTTACATAAAAATGGATTTGGCATTATATAACCTACAAAGGTTGATATGCCATAAAACCCAACAAACCAAACCCACCTTGTCTTTTTTTACAGTAGTAGTACTATATAAAAAAATTTCATTTTTCATATTTTTGTTTTTCCTTTCTCTTTTCTTTTGTTCCCACCCTTTTTTCTTTTTCTTCCTTTCTCCTTCTGTTTTCTTCCTTTCTCCTTCTGTTTTCTTCCTTTCTCCTTCTGTTTTCTTCCTTTCTCCTTCTGTTTTCTTCCTTTCTCCTTCTGTTTTCTTCCTTTCTCCTTCTGTTTCCTTCCTTTCTCCTTCTGTTTCCTTCCTTTCTTTTAATCTTTTCTTTCTCCCTTTCTTTTTATTCTCCTTTTTTTTTCCTTGGGAGAAGCAAAGTATTTCATAGTATTAAACTTGACCAAATTTCTAATTCTTATTGCATACCAAAAAAGATGCTTGTTGGATTCCAAGTCACATTGAAATCCAACGAGATGACAAGGCCAATTCAGCTACCAAATCTGCTCAAAAAATGCTTATTGACTACACATTCATGGATCTAAAAATAATAATATACACATATTTAAAAGAATTGGCAGCTGCACTGGAGCAACAATGCTCCCAACAAGCTCCTGTCAGTAAAACCTGCTTTGTGTGAGTGGAAAAGTAGTTATAGGACATCTTGAAAGAAGGTTTCCCTGTCTTGACTCTGTATTAGTCATACAAGAATCACCTATTCGTTCCTGCTTAATTTGGGGAGCAGCCATGGTACCTTGTGTGTCAGGCTTCATTCATATATGTGATGATTTTGCCTCCAAATGACAAAGATTTTATGATGTCAACACTATGAAAAACCTGTTTGATGATATAGGATCTTTCTTGAAAGCAGTCGGTTTGTATTTTAAAATATAATAATTGTACATCCTTATTCCCAAATATTAAGATATTCTAAGTAATTATTTTGACATGATTTGTTTTTTAAATTTATGACTATTTGGTATATTGATTTAAAAAAAGATTTTTTTTTTTTTTTTGTGCACTGGTTTAAATTATTTGTCTAGTTTTGATTTTACCTTTGGCAATATATAACCCACAAGCAGTTGATATGCCATTAAACAAACCAAATCAAATTTTAATTGATGAGGAGTCCCTGAGCTCGACTGTGACATCGTAGTGAGTGAGTTTAAACTCCAGTCATGCTATTGCATTCACTTTCAAACTAATGTCCTTGGAAAAGGTATGAACTTCCTCCATTACCACCATGCTATGTATCACCATTATGCTTCTACACAGATGGATTTGGCATTATAAATGACCAACAAGTAAAGAAAACAAACCAAATTTTAATTGTAACAACTTAACTGTCTAGAAAAAAATGATTAATATCAACTAGAATTTATTAGTGATAAATAGTTTTAATTATTGCTATCTAATCCTAATAATTATTGCTATCTAAGTGTGTAGAAACAATTGCAATACTAATATGCAAACAAATTAATTCTTAGTCATTTAAAAATGAAATTACCTACAAACTATTCACTTACAAATCATGTATATCCATTTAAATATATGCAAACAAATGACTGATGTTAAGTTGTTACTGTTGCATCACAATACTTGAAACAATTTAACTTTGTGGAAATAAATGATTAATAGTAAACAGATATTGATATTGGATAAAAATAATTGAATTCATTTAACTGTGTGCAAAAAATAATGAAATCAAGCCTGTTTAAAAACGTTATCAGCAAAATGTTTACAAATCATGTACTTAATATGCTTAAGCAGGATTTGCCATTAGATAGCCTACAAAAGTTGATATGCCATAAAATCCAACCAACCAAACCAAATTTTGATTAAGGCATTTTTCTTCCTAAATTCTTAGAAATTTTATGGGTATCAACTAAATCCATTTCAGTTCTGTGTGATTCTCACATAAGACATGTAACTTGTGGTGTCTGCTTTGAATCCTGTTGTCACAAAATTATAAAAATTCAACTTTGTTCTGAGTATTTGTTTTATTAGCCATTGAAATTTAAAAAAAAAACAAAACATTTTAATAATAATCATTGTCTGTTGGAATGGTATCTATCTTCTGCTTTATTTCAAAGTCTAAAATTTCCAAATGTATATTCTTGCAGAGCCAAAACAGTAACTACACTACTAGCGCCCAATCTCAGAAATCCTTCTCCAAGACCAATTCTCACGGCAAACCTATTCGAACTGCCAGTCTTATGTCTCACAGGAACCACACTAACTCAGTCTTACCCGTAGTGCCTTTGAGGAAATTGTCTGAAAATTTGCCAAACCGTCAGAAAGTTCCTCAGAGAGGCAAAAGCAAGCTGCCAACTCGTCCAGTCAGAAAACTACAAAAAAAAGTCTGGAAACAAAATAATTCCACTGATGGACCCATGTCGCCTACCCAAGAGCAGTTCTCCAAAAAACGTTCCCGACGTGAGAACACTGCTTCCAGCAACCGGCTGCAAAAAGCCCGTTTGGGAGCTCAATCCCGTTCGGATCCTGAACCGCGAATCCAGCCCTCTCGTTTCTCTAAACGTTTATCTTTACAGTTGGCACAGAGGGCAGCTATGCAAGAGGAACTTGAAAATAAGGTAAAGCCTCCTGCCCCAAAGAAGGCTAAATTGTCTGAGCCAATAACTGTGGCGTCTGTTTCCACTGCCCCTGCTCTCCAGCCAGTGTCTTCAACAGCACCATCCCTACCTCACTTGTTCTCCTCTCCAACTCCTTCATCGGTGGTGACCACGCAAGTCTCCTCTCATTCTGTGAACTCAAATGTTTGTCAGAATGGCTTGCACCACCATCACCATCATCATCATCATTTTCATCATGTCCACCAGAGACAACAACAACAACAGCACCATCATCATCACCATCATCACCACCACTCATCACAAGCATCCCATATCCACCACCACCAGCAGCAACAGCAGTATCATCTTCAGCAGCAGGTGAAACAAAAACAGCAACAGGCAGTAACCAAGCAACAGCTGATAACCAAACAACAATCAATAAAACAACAACAACAACAACAATCTGTAAAACAGCAATCCACGAAACAAGAGCCGACAAAGCTACAAAAACAAAACAAACAAACAAATAAACAAGGCCCCAAACAACAATCAACCCCAAAACCACAAAAGCAACAACAACCAACAGCCCCTACTAAACAACAGATGAAACAACAACAACAACAACAACAGCAGCAGCAACAGCAGGAGCAAGTACTGATCAATAACATACCTCCAGCAATGGTGGAAGCGTCAGATATCTCCTCTAAAAAAAAGTCAAATTCACTTAAAATGCTTCGTATGCCCACACGGGAGCAGTTAAAACTTGCCCGCATCATTGAAAAACGTCGTGGCAAGAAGAACTCCACTTCATCTCCACTGTCTGCTACGGCAGACACTCCAAATAACTTATCTCAGGTTGTGAACGAGAGTGCCAAGCCAAAGGAAAATGTCCCAACCACTGAGAGACGGCGTGGAAGACCACCTAGTAAGTATCTCAAGCTTCAGCAGGTGACATAAGTGTGCATATATGAAATGTATGAAGCGAGCAGTGTCATAAGAGCTTATTTTGGCCATCTTGATCTAAGAGTGGACTTTCTTTTTAGTTGTTTTATATCAAGAGAAAGTTATCAAAGTTACTAGTTTGGGTGGTCAGTGTTGAGAATTTTAGGATCATCATTTCTTTGGCAGATCAGTTAATTTCTTGGAAATATATCATCTTAGAATATTTAGCTTTTTTGATATATTTTACAAAGATTTTTGAAAAATGAATAGCTTAGAAAAGTAAAGAATGACCTTGCTAATTTTCACTTTAAATTTAAAGATGTTTTAATAATATATGTATATGTGTGTGTTATTATAGTGTAGACACACTTAACAGTGGTTGGTGGCTGTCAGTTTCTTGCCTATGTAATCATTAGACCAAAACTGATTTGGTCTGATGATTACATTGATGAGAGAATAACAGTTGTGGAGGATGAGTTGTTCTCAAACTCCGAGTGCCAGCTCCACAGTTTACAACACAAATTGGATAAACATTACAGACAAAAAGAAATTTTACAAGTATGTTAAAACAAAAATTTTTAATGTGATAACAAAACTCAACAAGCAAGGAAATGTTGATAGAAAAATAGCAATGTTTGTATATGTCTGTTATGTATGTATGAATATGAATTGGTGTGTATAGCACAAATATGTTAGATGAATAGGTGTGAGTGTTACTTGAACATATCTGTATATGTGTGTTTGCAGTTATCGAGAGAGAGTGGCAAAGTTGTACTTACATATGTGTGGATGTATGTACATGTGTTAATGAAAAGCACATAGTAGTTGAGTATGTTTTCCTCTGTGTGTGTAGTAGATGCTGAAGTCTATAAGAAACTGAGTAGACTGAAAGATGGTAAGCTTACTAATTTTATTGTGACTATGAATGTGTTTTTTACTGTTTTGTTGTGCCCGGCTGTCTGAGCAGTCAGAGAGTCTGTGAATGACAGAGAATGTTCCTGTTGAGAGCATGAAATAAATAGGTTTCCTTATGTTGACCAGTTCCAAATGAAAGATTTATTTTGGTGTGGGACAAGTTCATTTGAAGTTCAACTACACAGATGTAATTGAAAACGTTGGCACTTGATTATTTTCTCCAACCATCCTCCCAAAACTACTTATTTTATTTTGGCACCTAATTATTTTTGTTTTTGGAACAAGTTTTCTACAAGTGAGTTTTGGATCCTATCTTTCTAAAGTTTTCCACTCTTATACTCTTTGCTCATGGGTCTAAAATATAGGAGTGTAAATCCGATACAGTCACCAAGTACCATTGGCTCTGTACTGATATTGAGCACCCTTTATTTAAAAATGAACCAAACTATATATATATATATATATATATATATATATATATATATATATATATATATATATATAAAATAAACTAAGTTGGCCAACCATAGTCGAAAGCGACTCAAAGGCTCCCTTTTCAATAGCTACTACACTGAGGTAAGTGGAGCAATCCAGGGAAAGGAGTAGCACCCTTCCCTATAACTTGATGTAGTAGCTATTGAAAAGGGAGCCTTTGGACTGCCCTGGACTATGGTTGGACAACTTATATATATACACACACACACACACACACATTGGAATAAACAAATCATTTCAAAAACGTCTTTTTATAGGTCAGAAATGTGCTCGAATATTGGTTAGTAGAGCAGGTTAAAACCTGAAATGTTTACTCACCTTATGCGACGGTCCCATGACTTAGTTTTATGTATTTTTTACTAAAAAGATTATCTGATGAGACTTTCTATTCATGTTTCATCTGGGGATTGTATTTTTTGGGTAAAAATACATGAAAATAGTAATGAGATTTTCATGGGGGTGTGGGCAGTAAACATTCATTCATTTTAGGTTGGACACACATGCTAGCTTACTTGCCTGATTTTGCACAAGAAGCAAGGTAGATTAAAAATGTATTGATCAGTTTAAAAAAAAAAATTTTTCCAGCTATTTATTCACTAACTATACACACGTAATGCAAGAAAAAAAATTAAAACTTTATTTGAAATTAGAATTTACAATAGTGTTTTTATATATATATATATATATATATATATATATATATATATATAAAGTGCATTTAAAGTTAACATTAATATGTATGGAAAAGAGGCAATTTTTTATTAGTTTAATAGCAGTAATTTAGATTATTTTAATATTAACTTGTGAAACAAAACAAACCAACATTTTAGCAATATCTACCAATAATTCTTTTGGTGCAGTACATTTGGCAGCTAATTTATTGGCTGGAATACACTTTTGATCATAAAATTGAAAAAAAAAGCTTGCAAATAAAGATTTATTGGTGTTTCACAATTACAATACTACAATATATTCTAAAAAAAAAAACAAACAAAATGTTGATGGGGAAAAAATGTGGGATCTTGTGTGATGGCAGGGTTTATTGCACAAATGTCTTTATAAGAGAATTTTTTTTTATTCACAAAACAACTATTTTTTTTATTTAAAAACAACTATTTTTACTGAAGTTTTAGAAGTAACAAAACTTTTTTTAAAAATTTCAAACAAGAAGTATTTTCATAAAGTGCTGGTATATCACACAAGATCCAAAATTCTTTAAGTAAACTAAAATTGCATCTTGCAATCAGTATATATGGGCGACTCAAGTTGATCTCTGCACCAGAAGGGTTAAATTTCTTTGGATGTCTTACAATAAAATGAATTTGCAATCCAAACAAATAAGATAATTTAACATGAAGGAAAAAGCTGTATAAAAAAACATGATCGGTTTTAAGTATTTGTAATGCTTTCAAGTATATTATTTGATAATGGTCATCACGTCGCGCTGCCAGCATGGATCTTCCTGACTCTCTCTCACCACCCGTCTCTATCGTCCATTGCTCCCAGGAGGTCTTCAAAGCAATATCCTGTATCAGCAAAGAACTGTTGTATATAGGTTTTAGCTGGTCGTCCTGCCTTTGCTTGTCTATGTGAAGGGACCCACAGGAGTATATCGCTTATGAGTTCATCTTTACTTCTTCAGCAGTGTCCTTCATGTCTGGTTTGTCTAATTTTGATAATTATCGTGATGGGTGGTAGGTGGCCATATAGCTGCTCTTTTGTGAAGTGTTGCCTCCAGGACTTATTCAGTATTGCTCGCAGCAATTCTTGTATAATTGCTGTCAAGCTTTTTTCCATACGCTTAGTTAGTGTCCATGTAGTGCATCCATATAGCAGTATCGACACAACTGTTGCTTCGAAAAAACTGCGTTTTATTTTATTGGTCAGGTCTGACTTCCATATGACCGATAGCCTATCAATAGCTGTCCATGCCTTTGCGAGTCATGTGTTGATGTCTTTCTCGGTTGATGAGACACTACTTCCTAGGTAGGTGAACTTGTCCACCAGTTTCAAAGGACTACTCCTTAGAGTGTAGATGTCGCCTCTTTGATTAAAGCACAGGTATTCTGTCTTGTCTGCGTTGGCATGGAGGCCTATGCCAACCAGCTGCTCGTTCCAGACTATATTGCAGGGTTTTGGCTTTAGCGGGTGTATTTGCCAGAAGTGCAATGTCATTGGCGTAGTCCACATCCATAATTATTTCTACTTCTTTCCTTTGCCAGCTTGTGAAACCATTATCTTTCATTGAATCAATAAACATTCTAAGCACATAGTTTAAGAAAAAAAAATGATAGTAAATAAGTTTAATTTCTATTCCAGATTTTAGTTAGTGAGTTTGATTCTCACAAGGTGACAGATTTCGTACTAAAATAAGCTTAATAAATGACTACAATGAAAGTTTTTATACTAGCTTTGTATATATATTTTTTCCATGGCTCAGATATTTACATTGCATGGTGCATTACTGTTACTTGGCACACAGTTTGGGGACTATTGTTTCGACCATAAAAAATAGAATCGCTAAAATAAACTAATTGAGCAAGGTGGAGGAGGCGGAGTAACTCTCAAAGTAATTTGACGAATTTTGGTTTGAGTTCACTTTTTCTTTTAGACCAGTTTTTAACAGCCTAGTCTGCCCTACTATTTACCTGTAAAACTAGTTGAATTCATACCTTATTAATGCTATGTAAAATGCAAACAGCCTCATACAGGATTTAAACTTGTGATGCTGTGTCCTTTTTGTATGACAATAATCTTATCACACCACGAGTGCCTCTGTACATGGAATGAGCTTATCTAAACTGATCTGTGGTGAATAGAACTCAGTCAGTTTTACTACAGGTATACCTCGGATGAGATCATTTTGTGTTACGTTGTTCTCAATTATATTGTGTGTCAAAAAAATTATATGGAAAAATAAAAATCGCATCATTTTATTCAACTTTACGTCTGTTTGGCACAAATATTGAAGTTGTAATATCACTAGAAAAGCATTAAAAGTACATAAAATTATGTTACTCTACAATAAATGTAAATAAACAAATTGAATATAAATATCAGTAAATTTAACATAAATTAGTTTATTTTCTATCACAAAATAATTTTAATAACTGTATTTGTTATTCAACTTTACAAAATCATTTTATTTTATAATATCTTAGAGCAAACCATATTTACAAGTAGTGTCTGCGATGTACTGTAAAGACTGCTGAATTTTGAACATCTATATTTATATGTAAGTACATGTATTTGTAAATTTAGATTACTTTATTTGTCTGTAAGCTTAAAATAGATTCTTATTGACCATATATTATTAAAAATGCCTTGGGACAAGTAAATTTGGAGAAAAGTAATGAATTACCGATGTAAGGTGAGATATACCTGTACTGGAGTTGATAATGAAAACTCAAAATCCTTGTATTATTGAGAAATCTGGCTGACTTAAAGAGTAAAATATAAATATTTTTCATTTTAGGTGTGATTTTAAAAATGTGTTAAAGAAAATAATAATTACATTGATGTTTTTGTACTCTTTTGTCAAGTTCACTGTTTCGGTTAATCAGCAATAGTCATTCCTCTTGGATTTGAAAGATTTGTAAATTTTAGGTAAGTCTAGTTATGGATATGTATTCACACAACCCCTCCACCATAAGCAGGATGTGAGGCAAGGTCAATTTTTAAGAGGATAAAGCTGGTTTTGAATTAAGTTTTCTTTTTCCTAGACTGGTTGCCTAACCAAGGCTAAAGAACCCATTTGACCCTGCCATTTTATTTATCTATAGCTGAGGGAGAAGAGATGGATTCATGTCTTTCCCAAGGGCATTAGCTCAAAATAAAATGCTAGCAGCCTCTTCCAGTATTTGAACTCTGAATACCAATTCCATTTCCTATGACATTAACAGTTATGGTAAGAATACTTCCTGTTATGGTGGATATGTTACAAACAGGATACAATTTCACTAAAAAATATTAAAATAAACGGGTATATATTTTGTTCATGCATGTCCAAAAGCTTTAAAATTATCAACTATTGATCTCACAAATCCTTGGGGATTAATTTAATCTTTTCAAAAAACTATATTTACAATAACAAATCAGATTGATAATTTATTTTGGAATTAAGCTTCATAAAGTTTTATACCATTATTTGATATATTCCTCCTTGACTCATGATTTTTTTTTTTTTACAAGGTCATCAAATACAAACAAGTATTTAAAAAAATTATTTTTTATTATACACATTTAATACAAAAAGTACTTTAAAATGCAGGGAAGAATTCTTTTTATATCTTTTGAAGATTTAAATAAACATAATTTTCTTAAAGAGATGGATGTAAAATGTTTTTCCAGACATTTTTGGTTTCCAATTTTAAAGCAAAATTCCTAATCCCTTTTCATTCTCAATTCTTTTGTAAAGTGATTTAAACTCTTGGTCATTTCTGTTTGAAAACTCCAAATTGCAATTTTTGAAAACATTTTGTTTAAATAAAAAAAAATAAAAAAATAAATTTTTTTTTTTTCTTTTCAAATTTTGTTGTATAAAAAAAAAAAAAAAAGAAACTTGACCAAAAAGCAAATCAATAAAAATTAAAAAATTATCTGAAATTTTTTTCTTTATTTTTTTTCAAAATTTTCTTGTCTTTCCATCACCAAATTCTAATTTGAGTAGTTTTCAAATTTTGTAAAATGTTTGTCATTGCTTTTTGAACTTGTCTCCTAAAGATTAACATTCTAAATTGGAACATCCTTTTCTTTTATTTTTTTTCCGAGCCAATAGGATTTTTCATGACTAAAAATCAGCTGTCTCCAAACTTTTTTCATGATAGAAACTCTAAATATTACTGAGAGTCTTGGAAAGAACTCTTCATTTTGGCTGTAGAAATAACTAGCAGAAATATTCAGTCCATGACCAAGACTAAAAACATTTTGGAAACACCGGTGAGAAAAGAGAGGAGTAACCTAAGAATTAAAAATTTGTCCTTATTTGTAGTTAAGATTTCACCTATTAATTCAAATAAAAAGTATTCTTTAATTTTTTTTTATTTTTTTTAAAATTCTTTTTTCATCTGCATTTAAAATGATATATAAAAAGAATATGTAAACCCATACTGGTAAAAGGTTTAAAACATTTTCATGATTTTAGTCTTTTTTTTTTTTTCCTCCCCCAACATTTTTATTTTTATTTTTTTTCACAATTAATGTTCAGTTACAGAACAATTTTTAGTCTATAATTTTTGAAAAAGCAGTTTTGATCCAAATTTTTATTTACCCTCTAAAAATTTAACAATACAAGAATCTAAGAATTTATGTATTACAATATTTCATTTTAAGAATTTTTCTGTTTACATTTAAAATATTTAAAAAAAACAAAAACAAAATAAACTCCTTAAACTCCTGAGCAGTTTGAAACAATTTAATTTTTCTAAAATCTTTTGAAATATGGCAAAAATTTAAATTGTTCTTAATTGCCTGTTGAGTTAGTGACAAATGTAGTCGTTTAATTCATTTTCTTTTTTACCTTATAAAAATGTAACAATAAAAAGAAGCTAAGAATTAAAAATGTCTTTTGAATAAAAGAAAGCTAAGAATTAAAAATGCAAAATTTTTCATATTACAATTTTTTGGGGTTTACATTTAAAACAGTATTTTTAAAAAAAGGTATCTCTTGATTTCAAATGTTCTCTTTTTTTTTTTTTTTTTTTTTTCCCCCTACAAAAATCAAGAATTTTTTAATTTTTTTTACAATTAGTACTAAATTACAAAATAATTTTCAAAAAAGAATTAAATTTAAATTTTGTCTATAGAATCTGATTGTGGATCTTGAGAAGAATTGAAGAGTTGCATGTACGTATGAAGAACTGTGAAGAGTTCCACAAATCAATTGATTTTTAATTATCGAATTATATTATTCAATCAGTAAAACATCAAAAATTATTTTCTACTTTTCTTCATCATAAACACATGAAAAGTGTATGTTCGATTTTAATGGTCAGTGACCTCTTTTCTTATTTATACTAAGTAAAGTTGGCAACCTTAGTTGAGGGTGACCTGAAGGCTCCCGTTTCAATAGTTACTACGTTGAGGTGTAGAGGAGGGTGCTACTCCATTTCCTGGATTACTCCACTTACCCTTAGTTTTTCCATTATAATGCTGAGGGTTAAGCAATGAGGCATCAAGTACCATTTTTTTGAGTCTTTGGTAAGATCTGACCTGGGATTGAACCCCTGTCTCCTAAACCATTGGCAAACACTCTACTCATTAAGCCAGTGGTTCAGTCAAAAAATGTGAAACTCTTCCCGAATTTGTATGTCATCCTTGCATAGGGGTTGACTGTTGTCTAAGGCAACCCGAAGGTTCTTATTTCAATAGCCACTACACTGAGATATAGGAGAGGACACACCTCCTTCCTCTGGATTGCTCCACTTACTCTTGACCCAGACTGTTATAATGCTGTATTAATAAAGGAGGCATTAAATATCCTTTTCTGAGTCTTTGGTATGACTCAAGCTGGGACTGAACCCCAGCCTCCAGGGCCATTGGCAAACACTCTAACCATTGTGTATGTATTTATTTATTTGGAAAACCCCCACAAAACAAAATGAAAAAAGTACTATTTCATAAAAGAATAGTAGATTAACCTTTTCATAGGCTGATAATTGCATAGTGATTGAATTATTGTCAGAAAATTTGCAAAATAAAGGGTATATTCAAGCAAATCAGTCATATATAAACAAAACCTGATAATTTGATCGGCAATTGTGTGTCATTGTATAATAGCAGGAAAATGATTAATCTTTCACTTTTAATTATTTTGCAAAACAACCATTACACAATCCTACACCCTAATGAGGCCCCTTAGTAATGTTTCTATTTGTTAACACTGAATTGGTTAATAAACAGCCAATAGGAAAATGCCTTACATTGAGCTTCAGCACAAAAAGACAAAACTGTTGCTCTGCCTGTGTACTGTTAGGAACAAAAATGTTGCTCTGTCTGCAAAAAGTTTAAAGTAGAATATTGGGAAGAATTTGATTTTATATCAAAAAACAAGTCTTGGAGATTGAAGGATTTATTTATTTTTATTTAACAATAAATGTGGCACTAATCAAATGGGAATGAATATTGAGTAGATTTATTGGTTTTATTTGGATTTCTGTGATACAGTTGATATTCTTATAACTTAATAGGTAAAGTAGCTGGTATGTTGAACAAAGCCAGATAGATGACAGAAGGGGATGTGAGTTTGAATCTCACTGAGAGCTTATTGTTTATTCTGGTTTCTTGTAAATGTTTCTTGTCATAGCAGTGATGACCAAAGTAAGTTGAAAAAAAAAAACCATCTAGAATTAGGGAGGTAAAGAATCTGCAGTTGTTTTATTCAATTGTCTAATTGAAGTGTGTAATTACCAACCATTCTTGTTTGGGCAGGATAGTATGGGGTATAAGGTTTATTTATGGTTGTTGGTATTGTTGGGAGATTCTGAGTTTTTTAAAACTGACTCCCTTTACTTCTTATTACCCCATTCACTTGTTGTCTTTTGTTCGTCAAAGCTGTAAGGGAATTAAGGGCAGAAGGAAAAAGACAAGGATTCCTTTTTAGACTCAAATTTTATTTTGGGAGTTTATGACTATTCTGTGGTGGGAATGTTTTCCTGAACCAGTAGAAATTATTGCTTTCCCCCAGACAAGGTATTGAAGTATATTGTAGAATCATCTTCGGCAATTACAAGTTCAAGGGTCTGTCATGTGTTCAGTGGGTATGTTTAGAAGAGGCTGCTATTAGTAGGTAAGACACAACGGGCTACTAAATTTGGGACTCAGTTGGCATGTACCCACTAGCATTTGAGAGAAAAAGGTCTTTTCACTCAAAGTATCTCAGGTAACTAAGTGAGTTTGTTTTTGGTGCCAGGAAATGCCTCTTTTTTGGCATGTACTGATTTTGCTTCCTGTCAGAGGCCTCCTGGAAAACTTTCTTTTAATCCCCACAATCTGACGCAAGATCAATTTTTTAAGTGGAGTACAGTTGGTTTGATTTAACTTTTCCTTCTCCTAGACTGGTTGCTACATCATGGCTAAAGAGCCCAGTTTGCTCTTACTAATATCTTATAGGCAATGGAGAATGGTTATCTTCATAGGAAATGGAATTGGCAACCTGAGTACAAATCCTGAATGAGGCTTTATTTCAGGTCACACTAATAACCTTGAGAAAAGCATGCATCCATTTGTTTCTCTTCAAGGCAGACTGGGGTCTTTAGCCTTGGTGTAGCAACCAGTCAAGGAGAAGGAAAACTAAATTTATCCTTCCTAAAAATTGACTGTGTGTCATATTCTGCTCATGGTGGAGAGGATAGGTAAATACAAGTGTATATGCTCTTCAAAGTGGAAGTAAGCTTAACCTTTTATTGTATTTATTTATGATTAAATCCTTATTAACCTTTACTGTGCAGGGAAATGAGTATACTTGGTTTCCGGCATGTGCATTTGAGATACAGAAATTGTTAACTTGTTTCCAGAATTCTCCACATTTCATTTTTACTGGCCAATAGAAAGTTTGCAAGAAATGATTTTCAAATGTATGAATATTGTATGACATTAATAGCTCGTCGACCTTATTTCTAAATTTAGAATTTAATCAGTTTAGTGTGGGTTAATTTTATCTATTTTCTTTCTTCTTTTAATTTTTACTTCACATAAATTGTGACATATAAATTGACCTTTTTAAGCCTGAAAAACTCTCTTTAAAAGTAGGGGTTGACATATGATGTTGTTAAAATTCAAATCTTTTCCTCAGAATGGTCAACCAGAGGTAAAGGTCTGAATTTTAACCCTGTTGTATAAGTTGATCCCTAGTTTTGTTGAGATTTTTTTTCAGTCTTAAGTGGTTGACTTATGAACCACAATTTATGGTAGTTTTTATTTTATTTTTATTTACCCATCACTTCCTCGGATGATCATTTCTACGATAGCGAGGAAGAGCACTTCTTAGATACATTAAAAAAATGTTAGCTCTACCACAGTTGTAAAAGATTAAAAGAAAAACTTGTCAAATACTTCTAGAAATAAACTATAATAACTATAACACTTATGGTGCTGAAAGATCGAGAAACAGAGTGAAGGATAAGTTATAGGTTGAATTTGAACTCTTCTGCAAACTAACAGCTCATGTAGCTTAGTTGGTAGAGCAGCTGTTTTAATTAACCAGGTGCGACTTTGATTCTCACTGAGATTTTATCTTTTATTATTTTTAATGTGTGGTTTCTTGCTGTTGTAGGAATGATGACCCAAGTTAGTTGTGATAAAAATAAAATAACTGAAAAAAATTAAGAGGGAGAAAAATACTTCTCAAAATCATTTTTAATAATGATTGACTGTGCTTTATCTAAAAAGATATTCTAAGTGAATTAAGACTGAGTCAAATATAATAATCTGAAGAGATAGGTTCGTAGTAGTAAGTTGGAATGTAAGGAGTTGAATAGAGTATTAATTATGTAGTGTTGTTGTTGTTGTTGTTTTTTTGAGAAATATGCATTAGATTGGTAATATGAGTATAGATTATTTAATTGACTAAATAGAATAAGGAACTATCGAATAATTTAGTGGTATGAAGGCCAACGAATTAGTGTAGTCGGCAAATGACAAACGGGGAGGGAGATCTAGGCAAATAAGTATGAGTTAATCTGGAGCAAATGATTTCTTGAGTCAAAATAAATGGGAGTTTTTTTCTGGCCTCGAATAAGGGTATAAGGTAAGAGTTAAAGACTGACTGAATAGTTAGAGTAGGGGCTTATTTCATGTTAGTTTGGAAGTATTAGTATAGGATAGATTTGGGGTGGGATACGTGTAGGTCTTGTTAAAGTGGAAATCATGGACGTGGACGAGTATTAAAAATACCATCTTACCTCGGTATCGAATCCGGAAGTAGTCAGCCGAAACTGGATGAAGTAAAGATGGTATTATATAGTAGAGGAATGTGAAATGCCCTGTTTTTCATTGGCTGATACTGAAGGGCAGATGTCTATAAAGAACGGCCGAAGTCCGGCCTTACGGGTTTTATTGCTTTGGCAAAGGCACGTCGCGATCGAGGAGGTGGCTTGGCTCTTCCAGAGTCATGTCGGGGTTGCTGTCGAAGCCGATAGGATGCAGAACCCGAAACCGGCGATGAAGAAAGTGCATCACTGAGGACCTACCTTGATACATCTAGGATGTATGATTGAAATGAATGGAAATTTTTGCCAAAATTTGTTTTAGCTATAAAATTTTGATAATTGTCTCTGTTCTATCAGAAATGTTTACCATTTTGAACAGTGACTATTCTTTACTTGACTTTTTTTTTTTTTTTTTTTTTTTTAAATTAATTTCCCAAGTAAAATCATTAGCAATTTAGTTATACGAGGGTGAGTTAAAAATTTTGCAATATTTTGATCATGTGAGATACAATTTGGCAGCTCTGTGTGTTTTTGCCGAGGTCATGAAGGTGATGAACCACACAGAACTGTGAGATGCTGAGCTTGCCTGATACACTCTCTGAATGTTACTTGCTGAATTTACCTCTATGGCTTGGAGACCAGCCTCAGAATCCAGTTTTAGGCTTACCTAAATTTGCCTGATAGGTAAGGTTCTTGCAATCTGAGTGAAATTTCTTCAATTATCTGGTTATTGTACTGTGATCAACTGTGCCTTTCCCTTCTGTAGTATCATGACCCAGGTTCAACTTGTAAAGCATAAGCAATTGTGTTTCATTGTATAGTAGCAGGAAAATAATTAATCTCTCACTTTTAATTATTTTGCAAAACAACCATTACACAATCCTACACCCTAATGGGGCCCCTTAGTAATGTTTCTATTGTTTAATATTGAATTGGTCAATAAACAGCCAATAGGAAAATGCCTTACATTGAGCTTCAGCACAAAAAGACAAAACTGTTGCTCTGCCTGTGTACTGTTAGGAACAAAAATGTTGCTCTGTCTGCAAAAAGTTTAAAGTAGAATATTGGGAAGAATTTGATTTTATATCAAAAAACAAGTCTTGGAGATTAAAGGATTTATTTATTTTTATTTAACAATAAATGTGGCACTAATCAAATGGGAATGAATATTGAGTAGATTTATTGGTTTTATTTGGATTTCTGTGATACAGTTGATATTCTTATAACTTAATAGGTAAAAAAGTTGGTATGTTGAACAAAGCTGGATAGAAGACAGAAGGGGATGTGAGTTTGGAACTCACTGAGAGCTTATTGTATATTCTGGTTTCTAGTACATTGACTATTCCTTTCTGTGGCATTATGCCCCAGTTCGAGCTTGTAAAGCATAAGTTCTTGAATTAGACTACATTGCATGTTTATTTGTGTGACTTTGCCTTACTCCATTTTAACACACAATATGTCAACACACCAACTACCACAATACTACCAATTACAGTGGTTACTGTCCATGACTTGAGCTGTAACATACCAGTAGGCAATGAGCTGGAACATACCAGCACTGGTATGTATAATACCATTTTCAGTAGTGCTACCATGAACTACCAGTTTTTCTATTTGCCCTAATGCATGAAATTTTAAGTAATAAAATTGGCTGATAAGTTCAAATCCATGTCAGGGCTGTTTGCATTTCACTTTGTGCTAATGCCCATTGGAAAGGCATGAGTTCATCTCATCTCCTCCCAGCTATGGTCAAATAGTAAGACAGATTGGGTTCTTTAGCCTTGGTAAAGCAACCAGGCTAGAAGAAAACCTGCTATACTTTGTTTAAAAATTGGACTTGTGTTGAATCTTGCCTCTGTCAGAGGGGTTGGGTGAATACCTACAAGGGTGTGGTAAATAAGAGGCTAATATTGTTCTTTCTTTCCATAACAATCACATGTTGACAAAGTATAATGTCTGACCTACTTATAAGTTGGTCAAAATATTATGTGCATATGTAGGCTATACAACTTGGTCTTGCTACAAAAACATCGTACATTGTCAGGGTGACAGAGAGCAGTTTAGGAATTAAATATTTGTAATTGTTTTTTTTTCTTTTTCATGAGTAACAACGAGGTAAACTTCAATCCTCTCTTTTGTTTGTTCACATCTTTTTTTTTCCTTTTGCTTTATTCTTCCCATCTTTTCTTTCTTTCTTCTACTTGTGTAATGCCTTCACTACTTAATTTTTCCCTTTCTTTTTTCTTCTCTCACTTTTTATATTCCAGTCTTCTCCTTTTTTTGTCTCACTTTCTTTTTTCTCTTTACTTTCTTCTTGTTCTGGGTATGACACTAAATTGTGTCCAATGGTCAGGCTTCAGTTCTGGAGTTTTAGTAATGTGGAGTACCCCTTCATTACCATTACTCTCAGTTCCACTCTGACTCAGAGTGCTAGTATCTTTTATGTTCCCATCTATGGGTCAAATAGAACTGTTTAATCGTTTACTAAAGATTATTAGTTATTTGAAGCCATACAGCTGTGTGCAAATTGCTCATATTAGATAGGAATCCCATTTGTGTGGTGAGTAGAGAGTTTACCATTGGCCTGGGAGACTTGGGTTCAATTCCAGGTCGAGTCATACCTAAAACTCTGTGAATGATACTTGATGCCATCTTGCTTAACACTCAGCATTATAAGGTAGGGATCAAGGGTAAAGTGAAGCAATCCAGGGAAAGGTGTAGTGCCCTCCCCTACACCTTGGTGTAGTAGCTAATAAAAAGGGAGCCTTTGGGTTGCCCTCAACTATGGTTGCCAACTTTACTATTTTACTTGATAAAAAGAATTACTAATGTTAAATAGCAATACTTGAAACTATTTAGCTGTGTCTAAACAAATCAGCTTAAACTAGTTTTAAAATAGTTACCTACAAATCATTTGCTTATAAATTGCATATATATATATATATATATATATATATATATATATATATATATAAAATTTGGTTTTAGATTACTCACAAGAATTGATATTCCATAAAACACCTACTATTAACTTACTTTCTTCCTGAGTAAAGGCTGCACGTGTTAATTTTTCTTCTTTCTCTTTTACCCTCTTCTTTCTTTTCCTCTCACTTTCTATATTTCACTCTTCTTTTTCACTATCCTACTCTTTTTCATTTTCTCTTTTTTTCCAACTCTCTTTGCTTTGATGACCTAAATTTTTTAAATTTTGAATAAAAGAAAGAAAATTGTGAGGTAAAAGAAAAAAAAACAAATAAACATGGAATCCATTTTATCAAGAATAATTAAATTATTTCTTCAAAATATTAAAGTATCTGAGAGAAAGGAGGAAAAGAACTATTAAGGGAGATAACAAGTGTCAAAAAACTATCATGGGAGATAACAAGTGTTGATTTGGTGTAAGAAGTTATTTTCCTGATTTTCTTATACTTGCTATTTACTATGCAGACAGCGAAGTACACAAAAACTGCTCTTTCTAAACGGTCATTCATCTAAGTACTGAACATGTTTATTGTTGATTAACTTTGGGCATGCCTATAATAGTTATTTACTAAGCTTTGCTTAGTCTGGCACACAGGTTTCAGATTGCTTACAGTACCTGCTGTTATGAAGTGATTACCCATCTGAGTACTGAACAGATTGATTGTTGGTTAACTTCAATCATCTTTATAATAGTTGTTATTTACTAAGCTTTGCTTATAATCTGATGTTTCTAATTGGTCATTCATCTCAGAATTGAACAGGCTTAACTTCAGTGATCTGACAGGAACTAGAGCTGTCTGCATGAATTGACTGACAGATCATTCTCATTTGCTAAGCTTATCTTAGGTTGGCACAAGGCAAGAAATTTGAGACACCCAGTGAGAATTGAATTCACTAACAATTATATTATGCAAGATTTCCAGCATCTATGAAGCTTTGCTTAGTCCGGTACACAAGTTGGTCACAATACCTTCTGTTACTATATAGTCACCTTTCTAAGTACTGAACAGGCTGATTGTTGCTTAATTTCATTCATATCTATAATAGTTATTTATTAAGCTTTGCTTAGTCTGGCACACAGGCCTCAGGTTGCTAAGTTATCACCCAAGTACTGAACAGGCTGATAGTTGCTTAACTTTGAGCACGCCCATAATAGATTTTTTTTTAAAAAACTAAGCTTTGTTTAATTTGATACACAGGCCTCAGGTTGCTTACTTTTTCTAGGTAGTCACCCATCTTGTAAATTAACAGACTTTTCTCTGCTTAACTTCAGTAATTCAACAAGAATTGGTGCTTTTAGCATTACTTGACTGTAAACTTAGAATCTGATAACAAGACATTCCCAAATTTGACAGTGCCACCCACAAAGGTAGGTGATGTTTAGAAGTCTTCAAGATAAAGACAAAATCTATTTCAGAAACAAGTCATACCTATTCATTACAGAGAAAAAAATTAATGTAGATATACATAAAAGTGTGGTTTTATTTTGTCGTCTAGAATGAGTTAAAGGTTGAAAAGTCTGTATTTTGGTGACATGATCTAAATAGGACATACAAGCCTACAAAAGGCACTGAAGATGGGTCAACATTGCAGTCTCATGCTTTTAAGAGTTAGAGCTCTTGGTAGGTATAGATTTAACTCATACTAAGATGGAAGTATATGTTCATTGTATGTACACATATGTGTATATGTATTAGATTTTAGTTGTTTTGAATTTGTATCAAGATAGTGTTTGCCAATGGTCCTGGAGACTAAGGCTGAGTCATACCAAAAATTCAAAAAATGGTACTTGATGCCTCCTTGCTTGATACTCACCATTATAAGATACAGATCAAGGGTAAGTAGAGCAATCCAGGGAAAGGAGTAGTGCCCTCCCTTACACTTTGGTGTAGTAGCTATTGAAAAGGGAGCCTTTGGGTTGCCCTCGTTTACTATCAGCCAACTTACCAAGATAGAAATCAGTATTAATTGCGTGTTTGTTAGATTTTAGATATTTAAAATGTATACCCAGATAAAAGTGTATGTTAGATTTTACGTTTTCTATTAATACTGAGATAGAAGGTGCTTTTTGTTGCAATTGCTCAAACTCTCTACAATCTTTAGTTAAAAAGAAAAAAAAAAAAAAAGTAGAAACCTTTATAAATTGTGAAAGAAATATGCAGTGAAAATTAATAATTACTCAATATCTTATCAATGATGTTTTTGTTATAAGAAACTGATGAGCAGATTTGTTTGAAAAATTCTTAATGGCACTCTAGAAAAATGCCTGGAGGCTAGAAGTGGGAGTCAGTAAATATTGTGGGGATTGGAAAAATTTCTTTTTAAAAGCCACTAATGTACATTTCCCATAGTGTCTTTGTTTCTGTTTTTTTTTTTTTCTCCATTTGACACATTTTTTCTTAAATAACAAATTAAGGTATAAGTAAGTAAAGTTAGCAACCTTAGTCGAGGGTAACCCGAATACTCCCTTTTCAATAGCTACGACACCAAAATGTAAGGGAGGGCACTACTCATTTCCCTGGATTGCTCCACTTTACCCTTGATCCTTACCTTATAATGCTGAGTGCTAAGCAAAGAGCCATCAAGTACTATTTTTTGAGTCATTGGTATGACTTGATTGGGGATTGAACCCAAGTCTCCAGGGCCATTATATATATACTCACATAAACTAGTATATGTTCTGTTAAGGGAAAGATTTTGGAAATCAATGTCCACACATGTATACATACAAATTTATGAACAAAATATCTATTTTGACTTCAGAACTTGGATACAAATCCCCCCCAAATAATAAAAATTTAATTAAAATCAATTAAAAAAAAATGAAACATTGCTTTGAGGGGAGAATTTATGATTCATTGTTTCTGCATTCGTGGCTCTTTGAGAAAAGACCCAAATGTTAAATTTTCAACCTTTCTCATCCCTTGCCACCTTATACCCATGACCAGATGTGCTTGAAATATCTTTTTTGGTTAGCACTGTTCCAAAGAATTCATGTCTGCTTGTGTCTGTGTTTGTAACAAAGTTGGTGCCAATTTATGAAGAATTGTATTTCACTGAATGCAAAGATGGTAAATGGTCCAATCAATGGGTACCATTTTTAGAGTCTTCGGTATGACTCGACCTGGGATTCAACCCTGGTCTCCTAGCCCATTGGCAAACACTCTACTCATTAGGCCAATAGAACATAACTCTGATCTAAGTTGCCATAGCTGTATATAGATCAGGAAAAGAATGTGCATGAGTAGCAACATGCTAAAAGATTTATATATGTTCATTGGTGGTAAAATGCAATTTATCAAAAGATGCACACCTCAGTGTAAAGATGCGCTTGTGCATCTCTGGCAAAATGCAGTTTGCCAAAAGATGTACACATCTTTCAGTGGTAAGCTGCATATGTGCAGTGATGACAAACTGTAACATGTCAAAAGATGCATGCATCAGTGACAAAATGCAATATGCAAAGACATCTGCGTTAATATCAAAAGACATGTGAATCACTTGTAAAATGTGAATCAGTTGTAAAATGCAAAAAGATGCACATGTCCATCAGTGGTAAAATGCACATGTATATCAGTGGCAACATGCCAAAAGATGCACACATATATCAGTGGTAATATGCAGCATGCAAAAGATACACAATGTACATCAGTGTTCAAACACAACTTGTCAAAAAATGGGCATGTGAACCTGTTGTAAAATTTAACATAACAAAAATGCATATGTCCATCTGCGGTAATTTTCAGATGTGCATTGGTGGCAAAATGCAATATATCAAAAGATGCACACATGCATTTGTAGTAAAATGCAACTGCATATGTGAATCAGTTGTAGAATGTGAAAAGATGCCAACACCTATTTGTGGGAACATGCCAAAAGATGCACATATGCATCATTGGCAAAATACATCTAAAAGATGCACATATATGCAACATACATAAAGATGCACATGTTCATCAGTGGTAAAACATAGTGTTTCAAAATGCGACATACAAAAAGATGTATGTGTTCATAAAATCATTGGAATGCTTGAAAGTATACAACTGGGTACAAATTATTTGTATAAGATAGAAATACTTGATATAATATAATTGTGTGCAAAAACCTTTTGAGAAAAAAACTACACAAAAAATGTAAATACAAACATATATTGTATGCAATTCCCTAACCTCTCAGCATGAAATAACTCTAGGCTGGTTGATATGCCGTTAAAATCAATCAATCTTAAGAAACAACTACTCAAAAAGTGTAAATATAAATGTATAATGTATGCAATTCCCTAACCTCTTGGCATAAAATGATTCCAAGCAGGTTGATATGCTGTTAAAATCAATCAATCAATCTTAAAAAACAACTCCACAAAAATTGTAAATATAAATGTACAATGTATATAATTCCCTAACCTCTTGGTATAAAATGATTCCAGGCAGATTGATTGATTTTAACGGCATATTAATCTTAAAAAACAACTACCCAAAAATTGTAAATATAAATGTACAACGTATGTAATTCCCTAACCTCTTAGCATAGAATTACCCTTGACGGGTTTAAATGCAATTAAAATCAATCAAGCTATCATATAAATGAAAAAAAGTTTCTTTTTCAATCTAAAAGAAGCCTCTGAATAATAAGATAAATTCTGATGAATATTTTTTGAAAATGTAAGAATAAAACATAAAAATTGATATTCATTTATTTGTTTGCTTTGTCTTTTTAAACATCTCCTCTTTTTATTATTTTCTCACATCAACTTTAAAAAGAAAAAAAAAAGAGAGAAAATTTGCATAGAACATTTACACTATTTATACAATATTGATGTACAGATCAAATTCTGTTTAAGAATTCATCCAAGTGTTCCCAAAAATGTCCTCTTGAATTCTTTTTCTTACCATTATTTCTGAAATCATTCAATTCAATTTCTATGTTTTCTTTTCTAGTTTCCAAGAAATCTCTCCAAAGTTCAGTGGACTGTGCACCCAAAGCTAAACCATTCCCAGAGGAAGGTGAACCAGCATGTATTGTGGACATCCCTGTTTTTTACCCATCAGAGGAGCAGTTCCAGGATCCATTGGCCTATATTGAGTCAATCAAGAAAGAAGCTGAGCCTTATGGGATGTGTAAAATAGTTCCACCTTCCACTTGGAAAGTAAGGGAACTTTTTTTTAAAAATTTCATTGCATAAGTTTTGCAAATAGTATAAATATGGAAGGAATGATCCTGTTTCTGCCTACATTAATACTGAATCTTTGAAAAAATCTATTCTTTTGTAAATCTTAGCCCACCTCCAGTTGATGTGGGGTGCTACCTTAAGCTCCAAAATATGTTTCCTTTAGTGTCTAAAACTCAACTCATAACATTTTTTGATGTAATTCACACGACTATCCACAGCCAGCCATAACGATTGACATAATTTCTCATAGCTGGGGATTAAAATTTTGACTTTTTATTGGTCAATCACTATTTTGCAAATGTTCACCACATCCAGTCACTTGGTGGGAGGAAACAACATAAACACATGCCAGCCCAGTAAGCTGGGGCTGTAGAATACACCGACTGCTTCTCAGCAGAGGGGTAAGACCCCCACTACACAACGAGTGTCCTAGATATGACACTAAACCATCTGATGGTGAGGCTCCAGTAATGCTGGAGCTTTGAGGAATGAGGAGTACGACATCATTGCCATTGCTCCCAGGTCCACTCTGACCTGGAGTGGTAGCACCTGATAGGATCCTATCTATGCGTCATGTAGAACTTTTTGACATTTAAACTGAGTGCAAACAAATGTTTGAAATAGAACTGTTTGGTGATTTAACTGTGTGTAAACAAGTGACTGATGTGTAATTGAATTGTTAGTGATACATAGCAATACTTGGAACCATTTAACTTTGACTTATGTTAAATTGAATTGTTAGAAATGGAACTGTTTGATCCTTTAACTCTGTATATCTAAAAAAATGTTTACAAATCATATATTTAATATATATGTAAAAGCAGGATTTGGCATTAAATAACCAACAATAGTTGATATGCCATAAAACCAAACCAATCACATAGATGTATGAGCATATAGAATGCTCTTTTTTCTTTTAAGAATTTCTTTATTCTTTGGAAAGGCATGAATCCATCTGTTCTGCCAGCTATGGGTAAATGATAGGGCAAACTTTGTTCTTTAACCTCAGTTAGGCAACCAGTTTAAGAGAAGGAAAAATGTTCTAATATCCATTAGTAATAATTAACTAATTAAATGAACCCAGCAACCTAAGTTCAAATCCTGAATGAGGTTATTTGCATTTCATATAGTGCTAATACTCTTGGGAAAGATATAAATCCAACTATTCTCTCCCCATGGCTATAACTACATAGTAGGGCAGACTGTACTCTTTAACCTTGGTATAGCAACGTGAGTTCAAATTCTGGATGAGGTTGTTTGTAGTTCATTTCATGCTGATGGCATGAATCACTCTCTTGTTCCCACTTGTATGAATAAATAGTAGGGTAGGTTGAATTCTTTAGCCTTGGTTTAGCTACCAGTCTAGGAGAAGAAAAACTTTGAATTTATTCCAGCTTTACTCTACTTAAGAATTGACCTTGTGTCACATCCTGGCTGTGGTGGAAAGGTTAAATAAATGCAACATCCAAAAAGTGAAAAGTAACTCCCACATAATAGGGAGTGACTTTTTCCTTTTGCGTGTGTGTGTGTGTATATATATATATATGCGTGTGTGTGTATATATATATACACACACACGCATATATATATATATATACACACACACACCAGGTGATAGAAAAAGTAATTCCTATATAATAGGGAGTTACTTTTCAATCCCCCTATACAGTCTCTGTGCGATAATTGCTAAAGTGCTGAACTACCGCCTCAAAGTGAGTTTAAATTACAGTCACACTATTACATTCACTTTTGGACTAATGCCCTTGGAAAAGGTAAGAACCCCTTATCCTCCCAGCTATGGGTTGAATAGTATCACTGTTGTTCTTATCCAAGGATGGCTTTGGCACTTGAATAACCCTGAATGTTGATATACTTTGATTAAAATACATCTTGTTGATTTTTTTGAGTAAAAAATTTATGCCTTATCCTTTGTTTTATTTTTTTTCAGCATGAAAGTCGAATCAATGAAGAAATGAGGTTTACCAGTCAAGTGCAATACATAAATCGAATGTTTAATCAGTAAGTTTATCTTCGTTTTATAAATCTGCATATTTTTCTAAACCAGAACACGTCTATTACATTGTTTAAAATTCCATTGTCTTAAATCTATAATCATTGATGATTTAAATGTGATAATAGGCCATTTTCAGTTAGTCTGAGAGAATTTAAAATGGAGGGAAAATAATTTGTTGGCATATTTTCTTTATTTTTCAATGGTCAGATTGATGCTTTGATTGATGTTGTCAGATTTTTAGTTTCTCCTATTCAGATTTTGTCTCTTGGAACTTTTCTGATTTTATTCCCAATCCAATTATATTATTCCTGTTTAGCTAATTTCATTATTCTTGCTATTTCTGGTTGTATCTGTCACCCATCCTGTAATTCTTTTGTGCACTGATTTTGATCCTATAATTCTTTTATTCCCCACCATTCTGATCTAATAGTACATTTACTTCCCAATTTTGCTCTGGTAATTCTTTTAAGCACTGATTTTGATCCCTCTCCACCATTCTGATCCAATAGTACGTTTACTCCCCAATTTTGATCTGGTAATTCTTTTGACCACTGATTTTGATCCCTCTCCACCATTCTGATCCAGTTGTATGTTTACTCTCCAATTTTGACCTGGTAATTCTTCTGAGCACTGGTTTTGATCCTTCTCCACCATTCTGATCCAATAGTATGTTTACTCCCCAATTTTAATCTGGTGATTCTTTTGAGCACTGATTTTGATCTGGTAATTCTTTTAATCCTCTATTCTGGTCTAATAATACCTTTACTCTTTCCATTCTGATCCAATAATACATTTACTCCACCCCATTCTGCTCTTGTAATTCTTTTGGCCTCTTGTTCTGATCCAATAATACATTTACTTCCCCAATTTTGCCCTGGTAATTATTTTGTGCACTTGTTTTGATCCGATTATTCTTTTACTCCCTCCATTCTGATTCAATAATAGATTTACTCCCTCTATTCTGTCCTGTTAATTTTTTTATATTCAGATTTGTCTCATCATTTTTTTATGTTTTCATTCATATCCAAAATTCTTATACTCTCCTACTCTAATATGGTTATTGTTTTACCCCTCTCCCCATCCACTTGAATAGGATTATTTCCTCCTGATCCATTTGAATATGATTATTTCATGCACCCCATCCTCTTGAATAAGATTATTCCTCCACATCCTTTTGAATAGGGTTATTCTTATTGTTATTTTTTATTATGTTTATTCCTCAATTTTAAAATTCTTGATGAAGAATATTTGAAGTCGATGAAAATTATTTCAGTTCTTTTTCATTTTTTGATTCTCTGATTTTTGATTCCTTTTGTTTTTCTAGATGGGGACCAAATGTACAGCATGTGGAATGTATACAGAAGCATCTTGCGTCTGTTGGGATCGAACTGGTCCAGCCTCCTTTGGTCAGTAACACTTTCCAATTGTTTCTTTTGACCCTTTAGAAATAAACTCTTCTTTAAATATTTTGTTGTCATAAAATTTTCTGCATAGTTATTATTTATTTATTTTGCTAAATGTCATTATTTTCTCAATGTCTTGTGTTCAGATTGGAGGTGTTGAATTGGATTTATCTCGACTTCACCAAAGCATCAAAGAACAGGGTGGTATGCAGACCGTAATGGACAAAAAAAAATGGAGCAAAGTTGCAGACATGGTGAAAATTCCAAAACAAGTAAGTTTTAAAAAGATATTACATAGACAAGAAGCATGAAACATTTTATTGCAGTTTTATTTCTGCTTAATATGGTTTTATATATGTTTATATGATATATATGTTAAAAGAAGTGAATTGAATCTGGCAGAATGCATGTAGAAAAAGGTAAAAATGGAAGAAAGATATGTTTGGTGATTCGTTTATTGTGCTGACACATTTTGACTTCAAAGTTTTGTCTGAATACAAAAATATTTTATCAAAATTATTTTAAGAATGAGAAATAATTATAATTGATAATTTTTTTTTTTTTTTTGATTCAGTCAGAAGTCTTTATCAGGGCCAATAGATGTTGTTATGTTAAAATAGAATAATACAGACTGATATGTTCTAAATACATGGTTATGCATGACAAGCAGAAGGGTAGGTGTGCATATATATATATATTTATATATATATATATATATAGATATAGCATGGATTTATCTGATTTCCCACCGAGTTAGATTTGACACTAGTTCATTTTGTAGCAGGTGGCCATGCACAAATTTAAACTCATGTTTGGCTGTCACAGAAAATGCTTGATCTCCTCAGCATTTCCCTTTAGGGACACCTCAGGCACTAAGAAATAAACTCAGCCCTGCTAAGTAGGTACTGCCTGGAGAAAAGGCCCTCTGGAACCAGGCAATAAACTTAATATTACCCACATGGCACAAACGCCAGGTGAGCCCTAAAAAGTCCTGGTAAGTAAATATATATGGGGAAAGAAGTGTAGGAAAACTATATTGGTTTTCCCACACTTATGCAGAAACAGAGAAAATTGCAGACAGTATAATATACCAAGTCATAGCCAAAATGAAAAAACTCGGATGATGAAGGAAAAATTTAAATAGGTGTTGTGGTCAAGGGGAGGTTCAAATGATAACACGACACAAGAAATATATTGAAGGCAAATAATACATACACAAACGATAGCTGGGTGAAACCCCTCCTCAGCTTGACAATCAGGAATATTACCGCTCTTGGTAACGACTTGCTGAGACAGAACCGAGACTGAGTTCAAGACTGAGACTGCAACTGCGCAGATGAGAGCTCAGTTGGTATATGTCACATGAGGACGAGTCCATCTATAGGGGACATCCCAACTGAATACCAGTGAAAAAAGTGTTAGCACAACTACATTAAGCTTTTCAAATAGAAAATAAAAGAATAGAATTTCACTATCCAGTTTTGTTGTCCAATGGAATACATTTTTATTTTTCTTGCACACAGGCTCAGGATAGGACAACTAAACTGTACAATGCATACTGCAAGTACTTATTGTCATATGAGATGCTTCCTGAAGACGAGAAAGCAAAACTTCTTCAGCAAGTCACAGAGGAAAGGAATCAACAGTTACAACAGCGACAAAATAAAGTTTGCCATCAACTCAATGAAGATGAGGGACACAATAGATGCATAGCTAAGGTGAGTTACTTCCCTTGTGAGAAAATTTGGTTTGGGTTACTTATTTAATGACAATTCTTTATAGGTTATTTAATGCTGAATTTTGATTTATTTGTAAATATTTGATTTTAATCATAAGTATTAATATTTGGTTTGGTTTATTTAACAGTCTGTTTGATTGTTATAACCATATTTTCAATGATTGTCAGCTCATCTCAGTTCATTGCTAACATAAGCATCAAGTTACTTCTCACCTTAAAATTTTCAAGTTATGAATTTCTTCCATACACTTGTTTTCAGCTATTAAATTTCACAGCCTTCTTTGAGCGGATTTTTGTTTGAGCTTGTTGATCAGTTATCTGCAGCACATTGTGGTAGAAAACAAGAACATATAATATCAGGTAACAAATTCCATATGAAGGTTGGAGAATAGACTGGCTGAAGCCTCAAAAGAAAGCAAAAAATAATGAAATCATTAATGCAAAGCAGATGGCTGTGTTAAGCAGATTTTATAAGCATATGGTTAGGTTAAGTCTATTTGCAAATTAATCAAAGTTGATGTGCTATTAAGCACATCAACTTTGATTAATTTGCAAAGATTTGATTCTAATCATAACAATTTATATTTGGTTTGCTTAATAGTATATCAACTCTTTCATTTTTCTTTCAAATATTTAATGTTTATTTTCAATGTTCCGTTGCATTTTATTTGAAACTGCACTTTTAAAAAATCTATATTTGTTTGCATACTGTTGTGTGGTTTAAAGTATTCCTTTCAATCTGAGAATTAATTTTTTTTTATTGTGGACTTTTTGTCCTCATTTTGGTAGTTTTTTTGTTGTTTCTTCTTCACTACGTTTCGGCCAAATCTCACCTCTGGCCTTCTTCAGGTGATTAACCGCGACCTCGGATAGGAATGCTGAGTCTTGTAACCGTATCCCCAGTAATTACTGCCTTCCATAGTTGTTGTCTATCGCACCATGTTTTTGACTAAGTAAACCTCTGGCTGGCTTGGGTAGGAATTGAAACTGCTATCTCTTAATTCTCAGATTAAGAAGCCTCATCTCAAAAGGATTCCCAATAAAAAAAACTATTCCTTTCAATTCTAATAATTTATGCATGTTTATATAATGAGCTCAGAAGCTTTGTGATCTTAAGACCAGGGGGGCTTGTAATGAGTTGGTCGGTCAACTTGACACCCCTAAAGTGAGTGGAGGTGGACAGGCACAGAAACTGTGATTGGTAACTGGCTTGTCTATGCAAATGCATGGTGTTTTGCATAGGCGAGTTACTAAGTTCCATGTAAAGAGCTGGAATGAGAGAAGGACACATTCCGAGAGGTGTACACTGTGCACGTCGCTACGGCAGTAGGAGAGAGATAGGATTTTTTTTGTTTCAGGACACATTTCAACACAGTTTAACTATTCCAGTTTAATAATCATCATTTGTTTTCACATAATTATATGGCTTCAAGTGAATAATAACAATCATAATCCTTATGAAACAATCATAGCTTCAATTAACTATTCTTAATACAAATAACTATTGAATACAAATGATTTTTGAATAATTCTATTTGACTCGTAGATGGGACCTTAACAGGTACTATCATTCTGCATCAGAGTGAACCTAGGAGTAATGCCAATGAAGAGTTACTCTGCATTCTTAAGCCTCTACAGGGGGTGTATCCTAAGCCCTGCTGACAGGGCAGCACATACAAATGTAACAATTATGGAGCAGAGACTGTAAAAATGAATTATACTACCTCTGTCCTGTAATAGTCATTACAATTAAAAGTTTGAATATTAAAATAGAATGACTGAATATTGAAATTGAAGGTTTGAATATTGAAATGTAATGTCTGAATATTTAAACTGAATATATGAATATTGAAATTGAAGAAGACCCCCTTTGACATGTTGATGCAGCTGCAGAAGTCAGACACTGGGAACAAAAATAATAGGAAATGTACCTGATACCTAGAATAAACTGGACAAAGGTGTTCCTGGCAGAAATGCCATGTAAATTGTATGGGTAGCACTAGAAAAAAGTTGGGCACTGGGGACAAAAATAACTGGAAATGCACCTGGTACCTAAAGTAAACAGGATGCAAATGTTCCTGGCGACAATGCCACATAAACTGTGTGGGTGACATGTTAGAAGGAAGCATGACCATATGCATTGTGTGAGGTGGCATGCTAGAAGGAGGCGTGTCCACATACATTGTGTAAGGTGGCATGCTAGAAGGAGGCGTGTCCACATACATTGTGTGAGGTGGCATGCTAGAAGGAGGCGTGTCCACAAATATTGTTTGAGGTGGCATGCTAGAAGGAGGCGTGTTCACATGCATTGTTTGAGGTGGCATGCTAGAAGGAGGCGTGTCCACCTGCATTGCGTGAGGTGGCATGCTAGGAGGCATGTCCACATGCATTGTGTGAGGTGGCATGCTAGAAGGAGGCATGTCCACAAACATTGTGTGAGGTGGCATGCTAGAAGGAGGCATGTCCACATGCATTGTGTAAGGTGGCATGCTAGAAGGAGGCGTGTCCACCTGCATTGCGTGAGGTGGCATGCTAGAAGGAGGCATGTCCACATACATTGTGTGAGGTGGCATGCTAGAGGGAGGTGTGTCCACATACATTGCGTGAGGTGGCATGCTAGAAGGAAAGGTGTATCCGCATGCATTGTGTAAGGTGGGATGCTAGAAGGAAAGGTGTGTCTGCATGCATTGTGTAAGGTAGGATCCTAGAAGGAGGCGTGTCCATGTGCACTGTGTAAGGGTGGCATGCTAAAAGAAAAAAAGTTATATTTTTATACATCAGCATTGTTGTCTTTCTCTGTTATACAACAATTTTGGAATATTGTTTTCATCTTTATATTCACAATGTTTCGGCTGACCTTTTTTAGATTTTTGTCAAACTTGGGAGCCTACACAGAACTTCAAACCGCGTCCTTTATTTAATCTACAGGGGTTGCTTGTTCTGTTAACCATAAGTGGGTATAAGTGCTAAGTATTCCTGTATTATTACTTGCCTGCAGTCAGGATTGAACCTTCAACCTCCAGATGATTGCCTCTTTAGAGGCTCTGGGAACCAGTACCTGTAACCATTATGCTATGTGTCCTACTGGACAATTCAGAGTGAATTTTTGGGACTTATAAACTTAATGTTCTTAATGGCACTTGATATCTACTACAGTGTGTGATTTTTTTTACCTGAGCTTTGAATTACTTGTGAGTATAACAATAAAGATGAAGACCATAGTTTGAAAACCCTGAATGATAAAAATCATCAAGCTTTGTCTCAGAAATTCAGATAACTAACAATTTGAATATCAAATTGGAAAGACTGAATATTGAAATAAAATGGAAAACTAGCTGGAAAAAGTGTGCAGAATGTCAAGGTGACTATTTTGAAGAAAATCCTGCTCTGTTTATAATTAATTTTTCTTCTTTTTTAGGGTAAATCTACATCATTAAATGCTTTTCAACGAGTTGCCCGTAATATACAGTCAATGTGGTTCCGTGAAGACCCTAGCCCAGAACAAGTAGAGGTAAGTGATGAATCAATTGACAATTTTTCATAACAGTATTTTAAATTTCTGGGACAATAAAAAATCTATTTTTCTTGAGTTGATGCTTAGAAAATATAGTTTTAGTTGGTTAACATCATGAGTTTTTTTGTGAGGTTTATTGGTTTGGTTAAGTTTTTTTTTAATGTCATATCAAACTTCATGGTTTATTTAATACCAAATCCATCCTTGTGGAAGAGCAGTAGTGGTACTATTTAACCCATTGTTGAAGTGTTAAGGGTGTTCACACTTTTCCCAAGAGTATTTGCCCAAAAGTGAACATAATAACACAAGTCGAGTGCCAATTTGCTTATTACAATGCCATAGTTTAGCCTGTTAGTAAGAACACTATAAAAACTGACCTCTTTGTTTAATGGTATATCAACTTTCATAGGTTATTTAATGCTAAAGCCATCTTTGTAGAAGAACAGTAGTGGTAGTACTGGCCTATTGGCATAGTGGGTAGAGTGTTTGCCAGCAGTCCTGGAGACCAGGGTTCAATCTCATCAAAAACACAAAAATGGTATTTGATGCCTACTTAACACTCAGCATTATAAGGTACGGATCATGGGTAAGTGGAACAGTCCAGGGAAAGGAGTTGTGCCCTGCCGTATACCTTGGTGTTGTAGCTATTGAAAAGGTCGCCTTGAGGTTGCTTTCAACGATGGACGGCCTACGTACTTACTTACTATTTAATGCATATCTGGGGGTGGGGATTGGAATCTGCATAAATTGCCCAGAAATAGGTACACTCCCAATTCTTTTTTTTTTTTTTTTTAGTTGGATTTTTTAGTTGGATTTTATTATTTCTAGTGGAACATTATCGAATTGAAATGGATAGGTATCATTTATTACCAAACTGGACAGAGTAAGGAAATAAATGCTTATACTCATAAATAAGGATATCTGTAAACATTTTATAAAATTTAGTTTTAATAGAAGGAATTATTTAATGCCACTCAGAGTAAAATAGAGACCATCACTTAATGTGTGTGTGTGTGTATTTATATATATATATAATTACCTCCCCTTCTGCATGAGGTCAATTTTTTAGTTGAGTTTAATAGACCTATTGCAAGGTTGAAGAGCCCATTCTGCTCTACTATTTACCCATAGCTGGTGGAAGAATAACTGGATTCATGCCTTTCTCAATGGTATTAGCACTATGTGATATGTAAACATTTTCGTCCAGGATTTGAACTTGTGTTGCTGTGTCCATTTCCTATGATTGGTAACCATTACATCACAAATGCCTCCATATGTATGTATGTATGTGTGTATATATATATATATATATATATATATAAATATTTATGTATGCATGTATGTATGTGTGTGTGTATATGTGTGTATATATATATATAAATATTTATGTATGTATGTATGTATGTGTATATATATATATATATATAAATATTTATTTATGTATGTATATATATATATGTGTGTGTGTGTGTATATATATATATATATATATATATAAATATTTATGTATGTATATATGTGTGTGTATGTGTGTGTGTATATATATAAATATTTATGTATGTATATATATATATGTGTGTGTGTGTGTCTGGGTATGTATGTATATGTGTGAGTGCGTGTGTGTATATATATATATATATATATATATATATATACAAACATGAAGTCCCTATGCCATAGTGGATAGCATGCTGGGCTATGTTAATGAAATTAGCAAGTTCAAACTCTAGTTGCACAATTACATCTACTTTTGGACTTAAACCCTTGGAAAAGGCATGAACCATGTTATCTTTCTAGATGTAGTATTACTATTGTTATTCTATGAGAATGACTTTGGCATTAAATAACCCATGAAAGTTTATATGCTATTAATCAAAGTAACCAAAGTATATATATATATATATATATATATATATATATATTTTTTTTTTTTTTTTCAAGAATTAGAAGTTAAATTTTTTCTGACCCAAAGATAGCAGGATATTATCATTTTTAGTGGGGCAATTATTAATTAGTAAATTATTAATCCTTAATATATACAAGTCTCTATTTTCCCTCATTTTCTTTTCTTTTTAGTCTGATTACTGGAAGATTGTTCAAGAAGCTTCATCTCATGTTGCCGTGCAGTGTGGTCATATTAACTCAGGGAACCAAAGCACTTTCCTTCCGAACAAGAAAGAAAGCCCTTCTGCTAAGTAAGTATCTCAAGAAAATCTGTTTTATGAAAAGACCAAAGCACTTTCCTTCCGAACAAGAGAGTAAGCCTATCTACTAAGTAAGTGTCTTAGGAAAATCTATTTTGTGGAAAAAAAAAAGTCCTGTAAAATATCATCATCATCATCATGTCGTGCCGCCAGCACGGATATCCTTGACCATCTCTCGCCACTTTTCCCTATCGTTCATCGTCTCCGGCAGATCTTCTGGGTTACATCCTGTGTCCTCACATAGTTGCTGTATGTAAGTTCGGGCTGGTCATCCTGCTTTTGCTTGGCCATATGTGGGGGTCCATAGGAGTACGTCACTTACGAGCTCGTCCTTGCTTCTCCAGCAGTGTCCGGCGTGTCTGGCTCGTCTGACCTGTATAGTTTTCGTGATGGGAGGCAAGTGGCCGTACAGTTGGTGTCTCGTGGGGTGTTGTCGCCAGGACTTGTTCAATATTGCTCTCAACATTCTTGTGTAGTTGCCGTCAAGTTTCTTCTCCAGCCGTTTGTTTAGCGTCCATGTAGTGCATCCATATAGCAGTATCGATATAACCGCTGCCTGGAAGAAACTGCGCTTCATTTCATCGGTCAGGTCTGATTTCCATATCATTGAGAGCCTATCTATAGCTGTCCATGCTTTTGTCAGTCGTGTGTCGATGTCGTTTTCTGTTGATGAGACGCTAATTCCTAGGTAGGTGAATTTGTCCACTAGCCTCAGAGAGGCTCCGTCTAGAGTGGTAATGTTGCCCGTTTGGTTGTAAAACATATATTCAGTTTTGTGCGCATTGACATGGAGGCCAATGCCTGCTGTAGCTCATTCCAAACTATGCAGTAGTGTCTCTGCTTGATTAGGCGTATTCGCCAGTAACGCTAAGTCATCAGCGTAGTCGGCGTCTGTGATTGTTTTTGCGGGGTACCTTTTGCTTCTTTTCTTAGTCAGCTCGAAGCCATTTTCTCTGATTTTGTTGATCGAAGTTCTAAGCACGTAGTCTAGACAGATGATAAAGAGGTATGGGGCTAGCGTGTCTCCTTGTAGTACTCCTGCAACAATGTCGAAGTATTCCGTGTCTCCATCTGGTGAACGTACTTTCACTTTTGTGTTTTTGTAGAGGATCATTATTGCTGCTACGGTTTCTTTTGGTAGGCCGTATGCTAGTAGGATTAGTTCCATTTTCCCTCTGTGGATGGAATCGAAGGCCTTGGTAAAGTCGACAAATAGTAATGTCGCCTGAAGGTTTTTTGCCTGGACGCCTTCAAGGATTCTACGGATGGTCAATATTTGTGAGGTTGTGGATCTATTTCTCCAGAAGCCATTTTGGTTTTTCCTAAGGATGTTGTCTATTTTGGGTTCTATGCGGTTTCGTAGTAGGGCATTGTAGATTTTGGCTGCTATGGATGTAAGTGTTATCCCTCGGTAATTCTTGGCTAATCCGAGGTCGCCTTTTTTAGGGAAAGGAAGGATGCATCCCTTCATCCATCTTTCTATCCTATTTTGACTATAGACAGCGTTGCATTGCCGGAGCAGTATATCGTCGAATTGTCTAGTCTTCCACACTTCTGGGGGGATCTCGTCTAGCCCTGCAGCTTTCCTATTTTAAATTTTTTTAAGAACCGAGTCGAGTTTTTCTTTGGTGAAAGGACCTAGTTTAATGTCTAATTGCTTACTGATAATTCTGGTGATCGGTTCATCCGTTATTTTCGGCGGGCTTCCTAGTAGATTTTTGAAATGCTGTTCCCACAGTTTTACTCTTTCTTGTTGGCTTGCAGCTTTCAATTTTGCTTTGGCTGTGCTCCTCCTTCTACTTACTTCGTTTATTGTTTGCCAGGCTATCCTGGATTGTCTATGTTCCACCGAGTCTCTAATATTATCTATCTGATTTTGTATGTATTCTGCCTGTTCTTTTAGATATATTCCTGCTAATTGATATTGTGCCTTTTCTAGTTTTCGGGCATTTGTGTTTGTTTGGTTCTTCCGATAGCTTTTGGGGGCAGTTTTCACGAGTGCACGTTTTTCTCTAACCTCTGACGTTTCCCAAGGAACTCTATATTTAGTTCTAGGTTTTGTTGGGATACACTTTGATGCCGCGTCTAGGTGTGCTTCAACAAAATTTTCATATTCGTCATTTGGGGTAACTTTTTCTGTCTTCTCTTGTAGTGTTTCGAATCTGTTTCTTAATTCTAATGCATATTTGTCCCTGTCTCTGTTGTTAAGTAGGGCCCAGTCATAGTGCCTAGTTGTCGCTGTTCGTGTGGCGTTTTTTTGTAGGCTTAGACGTATTTTGGCCGTGACTATTCGATGATCAGAGGACACACCCTCGAAAGTGGAGTATGCCTTGCAATTCATCGCACTATTTTTCCATTTTCTGTTTATAAAGAGGTAGTCTATCTGTGCTTTACTCTTGTTCGCGTATGTGTGGGTCCATAGTTTTCCCTCCCTTTTTTGAAAGTTTGTATTGAGGCAAGTTAATCTATTTTCTATCATGAAATCAATTAAATGTTGTCCATTCCTGTTTGACGTGTTGTGTAGGCTGTATTTGTTGTTTCTGTTTTTCCCGATTTGTGCGTTCATATCTCCGCCAATGACTAGCAGGTTGTGTTTCGGAATGCTACATACTAGGGAGGATAGCTCCTCGTAGAAGGTGACTAGTTTGGTTTCTTCGCTAACATTGGTAGGGCTGTAGCAGGAGATGATCGTTGCTTTGGGGTTGCCATTAAACATTGCGGCCATCATCCTAGGTTGTATTCTCTCAATGCTATTAAGTGTTTTTAGCGCTCTTGGTCCTATAAGCATTCCCACCCCTCCTACCGATGCATTGACAGAGTTTTTCTATGCTGATACAGTCACCAGCATCCATCCATTGCCAGTTTCGTGATATTTGATATCTTTGGTGTGAGTGTATCGATGTTCTTGTATACAGATTATGTCTATCTTATGTTCTACGGCTGATGCAGTTAGCTCTGGTAGTTGACCTATTCTATTTAGGGTTCTAACGTTAAATGTCGCTATCTGTATTGTTTGTTTGCATTTTAGTAGTGTTTGTTTGAGCTCTGTAGCTGATTTTTCGAACACTGAGGCCAGGGCTCCAACCTCAGCAGGACGCACCCCTTTTTTACCCGTGCGAAGAGCGATGCAGTTTGTGTGTGTGGTTTGAGTATGAGTCATGGTTATCTTTCGATGGCTGTTTTTATTCTCATCTATAGAAACCACTCTTATGGATGAGCAGCAGTAGTTCCCCGATCGAACTGACAATCCTGAGCGTTAAGCCGCAAGACTTACATGTTCAGGAAATATTAGGCATTGCGAATTCGAACACCTTCACGTACACGATGCTGCTTCCCATGTGTACGTGAAAAAAAAAAAAAAAAAAAAAATAGAAAAAATAGAAAATAAAAATAAAATGAAATAAAAATAAATCCTTTTACCTTTTAGGATCAAAGTTTAGTATCTGTGTCATAGAAATCCCTCTGTTATTTTGCAAACTATGCAAGTGGAAATAGTTATTACTCGAGTGAGTCAAAAGTTTTGCAATATTTGGTTACATGGAAACTTGTGGCAGATATATTATGTGACTGAAGCTGTTTAAACTGTAGAAGGTACCAACTGTGGTTGGTAGTATTATGGTAATTGATGCCCTGACACATTATGCATTGGCTCACTTCATGTGTGATTTAAATGCTGCATAAATGAACATGAAACATTGTTTAATTTACAACCAAAAAGATTTGTTGTGCAAAGACACAGTTGATAAGAGTACAGTAACCAGATGGTTAAAGAAATTATATTCATGTTGTAAGAACCTTGATGATCAGACAAGATCAGGTAGGACTAAAACCATGGATTCACACACACACACACACACACACTTATATATATATATACACATGAGGATCATTAAATAAGTTTCCAGACTTTTTTCGTATGGGCACTTTTATTGATAGTACACACATGAAACTCTAGTCCCCTTCAAAGTAATCTCCTCCGGCTGCAATGCACTTGTACCGTTCCAACAACTTCTGGAAGGCCCCATGGAAGTCCTCTTGTGTGAATGTGTCAATGACCTTTGTCACAGCCTCTTTCATCTCCTCATTTGTCTCATAATGACAGCCTATGAGCTTAGGGAATAAGAAAAAGTCACAGGGAGCAAAGTCTGGACTATAGGGAGGGTGAGGAACTGTCTTGATGCCCATCTTGGTCAAATAGTCAGTGATAAGGATGGAGTGGTGGACTGGTGTATTGTCCTGGTGGAAATACCACTGATCCGATTTGAAGAGTGCTGGCCTCTTCTGACGGAATCTCTTCCTGAACTCCCTTAAAACCTCAACAAAGTAACCCTAACCCTAACCCTTTGGCCAATCAACTCTGGTGTATTGACTTCCTTACTCCTCCCACACCTCCCAGCATCCCTCACAGACTCCCTGCCTTCCTTGAATCTCTTATGTCACTCAAAAACTGATGCTCGATTCATGCAAGATGGTCAAAAAGCAGTCTGAAGCATTCCATACGTTTCAGTGGCATTTTTTCCAAATTTAAAACAGAATTTTATTACATATCGTCCAGATTGCATTTTTGAAATTCACCAACTGTGACAATCAGGCTTTAGTAGGGTGTATTCCAATTGCTGCTGTAGCTGTTAATTTGAACGTGAAATCATAAAAATTGGTCAGTCATCTTATAAGATATATAGCAATAACATACTGAATTCTCAAGAGTCTACGACAATTTCAAATGCCTGTTCAAAAAAAAGTCTGGAAACTTATTGAAGACACCACATATATATATATATATTTAATCACACACATGTACACACATATATGTGTGTGTATATATATATATATATATAATATTGCCTAACTTTTAACTCGCCTAAGTATATTTAATTAGATTTCCATGAATACAGATATTATGGACTGATCCTTGGCTGATGTGTTGGAGAGTAGTATTTTGATTCTAGACACAGTGCACAGATACTAAATTCTCATCTTATCTGAAGTTAGAGACAAGGAAACATACAGAAAGTCATACTGTTCATGATAGTTGGTTTGTTGATTTTATGGCATGTCAACCCTTGTTGGGTTATTATATGCCAAAGTCAGTTTAACAATTATGATCTATGATATACAGTAACAAATGGATCTTCACTGTTATCTTAAACAGATAAAAACTTTATTAAATCAAACAGATCTATTTGATCCATAGATGAGACCCTAATAGGTTTGCCATTGGCAGAATGTGATGCAAGGTTATTTTTTGAGTGAAGTACAGCTGGTTTTGAATTCAAAGTCTTCTTTCTCCTAGACCAGTTGCCATACCGAGGCTAAAGAACCCAGTCTGTCCTTCTATTTACCCATAGCTGGAGAAAGAATAGATGAATTCATCCCTTCCTCAAGGGCATTAGTGCAAAATGAAATGTTAACAAATTCATCCTGGATTTGTTGTGTCCATTTCCTAAGACAATTGCTGTTATTCCATGGGAATGGAGAGGTGATGATGTCACTCTCTCCAAAGTCCTAGTTTGGTGAGGGGGGAGGTCTTATCTCTTCATGGGAGGGTAGTTGGCATATTCTACTCTCTGCCAATCGGGTTGATGATATAGAAAGATGGTTATTGTAAGAAAATTAAACTACAATTAAAAAATATATATTATTTTTATTTTTAATTGTTAGTCATCCAAGGTAAGATTAGTTAACTGCTATAGGCAAATAGTTAGATGCATGTGTGTGTGTGTGTATATATATATATATATATATATATATATATGTGTTTATGTGTGTGTGCACACATGCTATATTTCATTTAAGTATGAGTTGATTATTCTAGATATAAAAATTTGTTTATTCTGTTTTGACCTTTTTGTGTGTAATATGTATATATTTGTATGTGTGTGTGTTACATTGTATTTTACATATAAATGAATTATTCTACACATAAAAATGTATTTATTCTGTATTGACATTTTTTTTTCTATTTCATTATTCTTCACTGCAGACATGGTTGGAACTTTAACATGTTATCGCAGAATCCACTATCAGTATTAAGACATCTGGGACCAGTTCCAGGTAAGAAGAATTCAACAAAGTTATGACATAATGCTTTTTATCTTTCAAAATATGGAAATTTGTAATAAATTTGTGTAATTGTTCTCGCAAAAAGGACTGCTAATGTGGGAAATCTGAATAGACTGAAATACAGTCTGCCCACATTTGTGATCTTGTTCAGGGTTTCTCTTCTACTTTTCAGTATTGTCTGTCTTTGAATCTGTTTAGATGTTCAACAGTCACAAATTTCTCTATGACTCACAAATCTAAGGATAATTAAATGCTGATGCTATTCTAATAACTATCTGCATAAAATATACATTGCATGCATTTTTGAATGCAGAAATGCAAAAATTATATAAAATATACCTACATGAAAAACTAAAACAAAATGGACGATAGAAAATCTATGTGATAAAATCTGGCATCAAATTAAGTGTTTAGTTTCATGGTGACACCATTATCCAATTTTTTTTCAGCCCAGTCGGCTGGAGCTGAAGAATATGTTGACTATGTTTCTGCATCTTGACCCCACTCACCAACAAGTGTAATGGATATAACTCAAAACTGTCTGATGGTGAGGCTCCAGTCTTGGAGCTTTGGGGAATGTGTACCCATTCATTGCCATTACTCCCAGGTCCACTCTGACCTGGAATGGTAGTACTTATTAGGGGTTTCATCTATGGGTCAAATAGAATTGTTTAATCATTTACTATGCTTGGAATCTTTTAACAAATAGAATTATTAGTGTTAGATAGCAATACTTGAAACCATTTAACTGTATGCAAACAAATGATTAATACTGAATAGAATTATTCATGTTAAATAGCAATACTTGAAACTATTTGACTGTGCAAACAAATGATCTTTGGTTTGTTTAAGAATGATATTACTTACAAACTATTCACTTATAAATCATATATCTAATATATATGTATAAACAGGATTTGGCATTAAATAACCCACAAGAGTTGATATGCCATAAAACAACCAACCAATTTCTTATTTTTATTTTAAAGATTATAATGGTTAGAAAAACTTGATGCTAAATTTTTTTACTGATATAATTTACATTTTTTTCAACTCTTCATTACAAGCAAAAACTTTTTTGATATATAAATAAGTTGGGCAACCATAGTCAAGGGCAACCCAAAGGCTCCCTTTTCAATAGCTATTACACTGAGGTGTAGGACAGGGCAAGGCAAAGTGCTACTCTTTTCCTTGTATTGCTCCACTTACCTTTGATTTGTATCTTATAATGCTGAGAGTTAAGCAAGGAGGCATCAAGTACTGTTTTTTGAATCTTTGACATCACTTGATCTAGGATTGAACCCAGGGCTTCTTGACCATTGGCAAACACTATCCATTATGCCAATGGCCTGGTATTTCTTATATACATTCCATGAAAAACCACAGACAAGTTTTTTTTTTTTTTTTTTTTTTTTTTTTTTTTTTAACATTTTAAAAAATTTTCTTGTCTTAGATGATTTAAGATTGGTTCAATTTTTTGTAAAAGTTGTCCAAAATTTTCTTGTCTTAGATGATTTAAGATTGGTTCAATTTTTTGTAAAAGTTGTCCAAAATTTTCTTGTCTTAGATGATTTAAGATTGGTTCAATTTTTTGTAAAAGTTGTCCAAAATTTTCTTGTCTTAGATGATTTAAGATTGGTTCAATTTTTTGTAAAAGTTGTCCAAAATTTTCACCTTGAACATTTCACCTTCATTGATATTTTTTTTTCAAGGGTTTTTTTTTCATTTATGTTTTGTTTCAATTTTGTGGATTCTTTTTCTCCAAAGTTGATTGATTTTAACAGCATGTCAATCTGTCTAGGGTTATTTCATGCCTAAAGGTTAGGTAATTGCATTCACCATATGTTCATATTTACAATTTTGTGTTGTTTCTAAAGAATACAAATACAAATAATTTTAAAACAGATCTATTTGATCCATAGATAGGATCCTTATATGTATTACCACTCTTGGTTAGAGTAGACCTGGGAGTAATGACAATGAAGGGGTATTCCACCCCCCCCTGATTTTCAGTATTGGAACCTCACCATCAGATGTAGTTGTTATAGCCAGGATATCCCTTTTTTTGGGAGGGTCTTAAACCTTTGCAGTCAGAGCTGGCAGGGCTTTTTTCTCTTGTGTTTTGACTATACACTTGAAAAGAACCAAGACAATTGTTATCATTGATACTTTCTTGTTCTACTGGTTTTTCAGCTTCTTAGCAAGATACAAGTATTTTATTATCTTTTTGCTGTGTTTCATTTTCACTCTGTGATCTATTGGAATGACAAAATCCACTTGATGGCAAGTTCTTCTTAGTTAACTCTGTCTGGTTTCTTGGTCAGGATTTGGTGATTTGTTTCAATCAAAATACCCGACATTGGGATGATGGTTAGAGTGTTTGCCAATGGCTTGGGAGACCTGAGTTCAATCCCATGTCGAGTCATACCAAAGACTCAAAAAATGGTACTTGATGCCTCCTTGCTTAACACTCAGCAATATAAGGTAGGGATCAAGGGTAAAGTGGAGCAATACAGGGAAAGGAGTAGCACCCTCCCCTACACCTCAGTGTAGTAGCTATTAAAAAGGGAGCCTTCTGGTCACCCTTGACTAAGGTTGCCAACTTTACTTACATGTTTCTGAAAGTCCCAGAGAATTTTATGCATCTCATTTTGCACAGGTTCTGGTTTTGCATATACCATTTGTCAGCATGATTAAATTTTAGCTTTTGCACAATTCCAGTGGATTACTTTTTCTACCCAGTCATACCTACCCTTGTACTCCTTTTGTGCCAATTTGTTGCATTTGCTTATGTGATTAACCGTCTCTTCAAATTTTTATTATTTATTTGCAGGTGTTACATTACCTATTCTTCATATTGGAATGCTCTTTACCACATCATGTTGGTCCGTCAACAGACACAACCTGCCCTACGTACATTATCTACATTCAGGGGCTGATCTCATTTGGTTAGTGCATTAATTTCTTACATATAAAAAAAATAAACCAAAACAAAATGGTTGATTCTTCATATGAGTCACTTCATCATGTCACAAAATCTTAAATTAAAATTCACTTTTTAGATGAAGGGAGTCTCCATGACGTAGTGGCTAACATGCAGGGTTGTGACATTGTAGTAAGTAAGTTCAAATTCCAGTTGCACTATTGTATTCACTTTTGGACTAATGCCCTTGAGAAAGGTATATCAACTCCCTTATTCACTTCCAGTTATGGGTTAAATAGTACCATTACAGATTTTTTTACAAAGATGTCAAATTTTGTGGGTTATTTAATATAACCCACAAAAATTGATGTGCCATTAAACAAAGAAACCAAACCATTTAGATTGGTGACCATTTAGGATCAGGAATCTGTGGGTCTGTGTGCCAAATTAAGAAAAGTTTAATAAATTCTATGAATTTAGTCACTGTGTGTTCAAAAAGTATTGACACAGAAGCTATATTTAACAAGAAAAAAAAAAACAATGAATGAAATGTTTTCTTAAAAGCTATCATCTGGTCATTTAACATACTTCATTGGTCAAAGTATCACTGAAACACCTCTTAATATGGTTTGAAGCTGTGTCTTCATCTTTATTTTACTGTCTTCTTGTTCTGCAAATCTCACTCTGAGTTGAATTTTTGGCTTAAGAAACAAAAAAATTTTTTTTAAAGTGCTAGGAGTGTGGTGAATATGGAGAGTGCTGCACTTACACTAAAACATTTTATTCAAAAAGTATTGAGACTTAGCATTGACTCATCTAGGAGTCATGACTTTGTTAGATAAGTTGTTTAAAAGTAAGAGAAATAAGATGAAAGAAATACTAGGTTAAAATAAATGATAATTGACAATATTTCATGTAAAAAGTTAAGAAAAAAATGACTTTTGTTTCTATTCTATTTCTATCTACAAATCCCAGTAAAATGTGTCCATTATTCTGAAGTTAAATTCAAATTGAGAAAAATCAGGAAACTAGTGAAATTAATAAAGTTAAAAAACAAATAAGAAAATAGTGTGTTCATTAATCATTATATATTTGAATCAAATGTTGTGACTAAGTGACTTGATTTGTTAATCATCCTGATTTTAAATGGATTTCTTTAAATCTTTTTAAGGTACTCAATTCCAAAGCAACTGAAACAAAAATTAAAATCTGCAATGAAGGAATTGGTTCCAGGCCGAATTGGCAATGGAGAGGCTTGGCTCAAAGAAGATGCCATCATGGTCAGTAGCACTTTTCACTCATTGCTTGTGACTCACTGTAATTTGGTTGTAATTTATTACAGATATTTGTTTTCATATAAATTTTTATTTAGAAGTATATATTTTCTTTCATAAATTAAGATTATTTAATATAGAAATCAGGAAAATGGTTTTGTTGTCTAAATTTTTGTTTTTCTCTAAGAAGTATTCTTCTAGTAGAATTAAAATATGGTAATTTGTGCACCAAAATATCTATTGCATACAACCTTTAAAGGATATCCAAGTACCTATGGCATACAGTCATAATTTATCAGATTTCATCTCTAAAACTAGAATGCTGCATCTATGTTTATAATTTACTTTGGTGTGCATATATATATATATATAATGTAGTTTGCTATCTTTTTAAATAAAGAAGGCTCAATATCATTCATAGAACTGTTAAGTTTGTGTCTATGCTATCCTAACTTAAATCTTATATATATTTTACTTGGATATATATATGTAATTATGTTTGTATATTTTATTTTGATCTATATATATATATATATATATATATATATATAATTTAGGTGTGTGTATTTTATTTATATATTTATATATGTATATTTTCCTTTGATATATATATATATAACTTTGTGTATTTTATTTATATGTATGTATTTTACTTATATATAAACTTATGTGTGTGTATTCTATTGATATATATGCATATGTATTTTACATTGATATATATGTGTATATATTTTACTTTTGTGTATGTATTTTATTTGCATATGTATGTATGTGTGTATTTCATTTATATATACATATGTATATTTTTACTTTGCTATATAATGCTAGAGGAACTGCAAACAAGAAAAATTATTGCATAAAAAGTTCTTATCAGAGCAGATACAAATAGTAGAATTATGGACACTATAAGTCTATTATTAGAGTTTCAAATGTTTTACACAATCTTCAGACAGGAGTGTGATAAAAGTGGCCAGTCTATCATCTTTATAGCATGAGGTGTAGTCACATGATAATATGTTAGTCGTTGTGACATTTATGGAAAAAATAATGTGGTTAGGTATCAGTACACCTGACACTAAAATGGAACAAGAATAAAATATTTTTTAATACCTGGCAGTCTAAAACAGAAAAGAATAAATTATGAGATTAATCAAACATTGTAGAACATGCTTGAAAACAAATTTTTAAACAAAAGTAGTGAACTAATATCTGACATATCAACAAATCTTTCATTCAGCACCTGACACAGATTTATCCCATAATTCATTCTCTATTTCAGAATGCCAGGAAAGAAAGAAAAAAAAAATTCTTGTTTGAATGTCAAGTGTACTAATATGTCATCACATTATTTTTTGTGTTAATGTCTTGGGAACTAACATCTTATCAAGTGATGACTTCATGTCATGCTATATAGATGCTTGACTGGCCACTTTTACCAACCTCCCATCTGAAGATTGTGTCAAACACTTGAAACTTGAGTTATGAACTAATAGTGTCCATGATTCTACCATATAACATATATATATATATATATATATATATATATATAAAACTTTGATTGATTTATATATATATATATATATATATATATATATAAAACTTTGATTGATTTATATATATATATATATATATATATACAACTTTGATTGATTTATATATATATAACTTTGATTTATATATATATACGAGGATCATTAAATAAGTTTCCAGACTTTTTACGTATGGGCACTTTTATTGATAGTACACACCTCCTCCGGCTGCAATGCACTTGTTGTACCGCTCCAACAACTTCTGGAAGGCCCCGTGGAAGTCCTCTTGTGTGAGCGTGTCAATGACCTTCGTCACAGCCTATTTCATCTCCTCAGTTGTCTCATAACGACATCCTCTGAGCTTAGGGAATGACCAAAAGTCACAAGGAGCAAGTTCTGGACTATAGGGAAGGTGAGGAACTGTTTGATGCCCATCTTGGTCAAATGAAGGTGAGGAACTGTTTGATGCCCATCTTGGTCAAATAGTCAGTGATAAGGATGGAGTTGTGGACTGGTGCATTGTCCTGGTGGAAATGCCACTGACCCAATTTGAAGAGTGCTGGCCTCTTCTGACGGAATCTCTTCCTGAACTCCCTTAAAACCTCATCATAGTAACCCTAACCATTTGGCCAATCAACTCTGGTGTATTGACTTCCTTACTCCTCCCACACCCCTCATCATCCCTCACAGACTCCCTGCCTTCCTTGAATCTCTTATGTCACTCAAAAACTGATGCTCGATTCATGCAAGATGGTTGAAAAGCAGTCTGAAGCATTCCATTTGTTTCTGTAGCATTTTTTCCAAGTTTAAAACAGAATTTTATTGCATATTGTTCTTCCTCATGTCCAGATTGCATTTTTAAAATTCACCAGCTGTGACAATCAGGCTTTAGTAGGGTGTATTCCAATTGCTGCTGTAGCTGTTAATTTGAACCTGAAATCATAAAAATTGGTCAATCATCTTATAAGATATATAGCAATAACATACTGAATTCTCAAGAGTCTACGACAATTTCAAATGCCTGTACAAAAAAGTCTGGAAACTTATTGAAGACACCATGTATATATATTTATAATACTTTGATTTACATATATAAGCACACACCCACAACCAGTCAAAAGTATTTGACCCCTATCAAAACAAATATGATGTGAGATTAAAATAATTTGTAATATAAAACAATTGCAAACGATAGTGTTTACATTTATAGAAAAAAATTTATTTTGCTTTCTTTAAAAAAATCCCCCTTATTTATTGGATGACTCTTGTGTATAGCAAATTGTTTTAATTGAATAATTTTGATGTTTGGTATTTTTTCAATTTTAAGAAAATGTTTTAAAATTTAATTTCCTTTTAATCCTTAGGTAAATCCTGAATTGTTAGTTGAAAAAGGCGTCTCAGTTGGGCGTATAGTACAAAAGCAGCACCAATTTGTTGTGGTGTTCCCATATACCTATACATCTTCTCTGACATGTGGCTATAGTGTATCTGAATGCTTACCTTATGCCACACCTGAGTGGTTACCTTTAGGACAAGCCATAGCTCAGGTAAACAACCTTCTTAACCATTGCTTTTATCCTTAGGTTTTGGGTGTAAGTAATTTCTTGAATATATCTTCATTATTGTAAATGCTTCAGGTATCCAGTACTCTTCTAAGTATTCTAGCTGATTTTAACAGTGCTGTGATCTAGATGGTCTCCATTCTTCCTCTGATCTCCAGTTCCCCTAGTCTTGCTTTTATTTTTATTTTCATTTTACTTATTTTATTCCTTGCAAGTTTTTCACATCAGTTTTAACAGATGTCTGAATGACAGCAAATCTCTTGTCTCTTAAATCCCTTTTATTTGTATAATCTTTACCTTTCCCAATTTAAAAAAATTTTTTCATTTTTTATATATAAGAGAAAAATAATTAGCAACAATACAAATGAAATAATATTCAATGTATGAAAGAATAAAAAAGAAAAACAAATTCCAGTTTAACAACAGAATGAAAAGGCTTAAACAAATTCCAGTTTAACAAAAGGCTTAAACAAATTCCAGTTTAACAACAGAATGAAAAGGCTTAAAGAATAGTGACTCAGCAATTTCTTTCTTTTCTCTCTGTCTCTCTTTTCTTATCTTTTCTTTTCTTTTCTTTTTTTTTTTTATTAATTTTTTGATATGGTAAAACTCCAAAATAGGACTGACAAATTTTTTTTTGTCCCCGATCATAAAAGAAAAAAAGTGAGATATATCTCTGGATTTGCTGAGAGCTAGCCTGGGGCAAAATAGATATTCAATTAAAACAAAAAGGAATAATAATAATATTAACTCGGACGGTAAATTAAATTGAGTATGATTGCATTAATTATACAATTAAGTATAGATATTGACATAAATTATGAGTGTTCACACCATTTTTCTCAAGGGAGATAACATTTAAATACTATTAGTATTTAAATGTTATCTCCCTTGAGAAATAGAGTGCTTTTGCTTATTCATTTTGAATTTACTATGATCATCTTCATCATCAAACTGGACTGACTATATGGATTCCTTTGACTCTCTCTTGCTATCTATCCCTATAAGCCATCACTCTTGGCAAGTCTTTTTGATTGTATCAAGTATCTGCACAGAATTGATGAATGTAAGTTTTTGCTGGTTGACCGACACTGGTGTGTCCATGGAATAAAGTTTTTAATGAGTTCATCCTTCCCCAGTAATGTCCAGCATGTCTCACTTGTCTTTCTTGGATTATTTGCAAGATGGGTAGTAAGTAGTGGCTGTACAACCGCTACTTTGTAGGGTCCTGCTTTCAGGATCTGTTTAAAACAACCTTGTGTAGTTCCTATCTCCAAACATTTCATTTGAGTTCAAGTGGTGCAACCATATAGTAGTTCTGACATGGCTACAGTGTGGAAGAATTCCTGTTTTATTTTATCAAAGAGATCAGATTTACATCTTGTTGTTAACTTGTCAATAGCAGTCCATGCCTTATTTATGCATCTGCTGACATCATTTACAGTAGATGAGATATTGCTACCTCAGTTTATACAAGCAAAGATAAGAAAATTTATAAATAGATATAATTTCTCATAGGAGATAGGTTCAAATACCAATTATAGAGTCAAATTCACCTACCTAGGAAGCAGCGTCTCATCAACCGAAAAAGACATCGACACACCGCTAACGAAGGCATGGACAGCTATCAATAGGCTTTCGATCATATGGAAATCAGACCAGACCGATAAAATGAAACGCAGTTTCTTCCATGCAGCGGTCGTGTCGATACTGCTATATGGATGCAGTACTTGGACGCTAACTAAACAGCTGGAGAAGAAGCTAGATGGCAATTACACAAGAATGTTGTGAGCAATATTGAACAAGTCCTGGCAGCAACACCCCACAAGGCACCAACTATACGGCCACCTGCCTCCCATCACGAAAACTATCGAAGCTAGACGAACCAGACATGCAGGACACTGCTGGAGAAGCAAGGATCAAAATCAGAAGTTTATATGTAATTTTCTTAAAAAAAAGAAGAAAAAAAAAAAAAAGAGGAAAAAGAATACAAAACTTTGGCTTTGTTTTCAAGCCATATTTTGCTTGCCAGAAACTTGAGAGCAGAAGATCCTTTTGTTGTTTTGTCATTCATTATTATATTTTAATAATAATTTGATTCTCCACAAAAGTATCAACCCTTTAATACAGCAACTAGTCTTCAAGAAGGAAAATTGAATTCAAACCTGCTGTACTCTGTTTAAAAATTGATCTTGTGTTATATACTGTCCATGATGGAGGGGTTGGGTAAATGTAAACAAGATAGCTAAAACAAAATTCTTTAACTGTGGATTTTGCTTAAATTTTATTTATTCATTGATTCATTTTTTAAAATTTTATTTATTTATTTTTTTCAATAACTTTATCTTCTGTTAAAACAGGTTCTACGGAGAAATTGTTTATGGCCAGAAATGTTCTCGCTCGATTCTTTGCTGCGACGTATTGTAAAGGCAGAACCAGCTGTAAGTGATGAATTATTAACTCAAGCACTGCCATTCTTGGAGAAAGCAATGTAAGTCTGAAAATAAGGATGAGTTTTTTTTACATTAGTTTTTTTATATGTTCTCTGTTGCCTTTTATCAATATGTACCACGAGTTCCTATAAATACTCGAAATTCCTTTCCTTCTTGGCGTCTTTGATGTGGACATTAAGAGTGTTAACTATGTATAATGCCCCAAGGACTACCATCAGCACTGGTAAGAAAGAGAACATTGGTTTGACTATATTTTAAGTTTGAGGAAGAGTTATCTTTCTTGCAACAAATAGATATTGTAACCTGTTAACATTGTATTATACGAGACAAATGGTTTGAACCTTGTTGAGTGTGTGTACCTGTGGGGGATGTAATTTATCATAAATTGATAAGTTTGAAATTAATATATATATATATATATATATATATATATATGTATATATATATAAAATTTAAAAAATTTTCTCAATTTTGTCCTTTACTTTTGGACGATCCTATTTTGAAAATAAATAAATAATTGTTATAATTCTTTTTCTATCCTTTGCAAATGATTCAAATTTTAGTGTGTTATTATGGATGATAACGACTACCAGTTGTCAAAATTTCAGCTTTTCACAGTTGTTATTTCTAATAAATATTAGGTTTTAAAATTTTGTCCCTTAGTTTTGGACCCTACTGTATTTCACTGTCATACGTGGATTCATTTTGATAATTAATAGCAGCCTATTAGCTGTAATGTAACTGGGGGAAATCATTGCCCCCCCTATCTCACTTTTGGCCTTGCGTCTCTCAACCAGAAGGATCTAAAGACCTGTTTGAGTCCTTGAATTTGAGACTCCTGTACTGAACTGTATTGAACTAGGTTAAACGAAGTGAATATCTCAAACTGTAATTGAGGATCAGAGGAGTTATCTCTCCCTTAAGGAACAGCCGAGACAGTGTTTTTTAGCACTACTACCAAGTGTGTTCAACTAGGTAACTCCACGTCAAATCTTGTTGCTGTAAAAAATAGAACGATCTGTTGGTTGACTAATGCAGTGGTGAGCAATCATGTGACAAGGAATTAACCTTTTTTTTTTTTTAAGCCAACTGGAAAGCACTGCTGACTGAACTTATGGATGCTTCCTTGATTCTATCAAACATATAAATACCATCCCTCATTTCACAAAAGGGTAGTTCTCATTATACCAGCTCTCATGATTTTGATAGACAGTAGCTCCTTCACTCAACTGCCAGGTACGGATAACACCCTAAACATATCCTTTTGGGACCAAGTCATCCTACCTCACATACACACTAAAGAACAGTCTAAACAAATTATCTAGGAATTTATTGAGAGCTCAACACCACAGAACTGACTTTCAACCACTTGTCTATTTCTGAATATAATTTCCAGCTCATTGTTGATTCTATTGGTGTTTTCTATCTATCTCATCCACCCCTGGGGGAGTCCTTGTGACATAATAGCTAAAATACTGAACTGTGGCTTTGAAGTGTGTTCGAGCTCCAAATGTTAACTTTCAGAGTAACACCTTTGGGAAAGGTATGAACCCCTTTATCCTTCCAGCTATGAGTTAAATAATATCATTACTGTTCTTTTACAAAGATGGATTTGACATTAGATAACTCATGAAGATTGGCTGCTTTGCTTAATGGTATATCAATCAATCTTCCATCTCTGCTATTTAAGCAGTCTGTACAATATCCTAGTTAGTGAGTTGCCCCTTTTTCACTTTCTCTTCTCTTCCTGCATTACCCTGGACGACCATAACATAAGCTAAACTAAATGAATATCTCAAAATATATTCTGTGATCTTTTGGTTTTCTTTCTTTTCTGTTTATTTGTATTTTTTTTCTTTGCAATGAATTTGCTTTTTCTTTTGGTTCTTCCAGAGAACATGAACTCTCTCTCCGGAAGCAACTTTATGATGCTGGTCTGAAAAATGCCAAAAAGATGAACGCCAATGAACCTTTGGTACCATCTTCTCCAAAACGCAAACGCCTTAATGATGGAGAAGAAGAAAATAGATGTGAAGTGTACAAAAGGATTTGTTACTTTTCAATGGTAAGCAAATTTAAAAGATGAATATGGTTTTGTGTGTTTGCCTATTAATCATAACACCTGGTTGACAGGGTTTAAAATATGATATGCTTCCCGAAGAGAAGTAAGATACCCCTTGCCCCTGAAAAAATCAGTACCTGGGTATGACATTAAATTGCATCTGATGGTGAGGCTCCAATCCTGGAGATCTGGGGAATGTGGAATACTCTTTTATTGTCATTACTTCCAGTTCCCCTTTGACCCAGATGGGTAATACCTGTTAGGGTCCCATCTATGGGTCAAATAGATCTGTTTGAAAATTATTAGTATTGGATAACAATATGTGAAACTAAATAACTGTGTTCAAACAAATGTTTATTATTAAATAGAATTATTAAATTTTAGAAGATTTGAAAACAAAGGATTATTATTAGTTACTTGAAACCATATAAGTGTGTACAAACAAAGGATTATTATTAGTTACTTGAAACCATATAAGTGCATACAAACAAAGGATTATTATTAGTTACTTTAATCCTGATAAGTGTGTACAAACAAAGGATTATTATTAGTTACTTGAAACCATATAAGTATGTAAAAACAAAGGATTATTATTAGTTACTTGAAACCATATAAGTGTGTACAAACAAAGGATTATTATTAGTTACTTGAAACCATATAAGTGTGTACAAACAAAGGATTATTATTAGTTACTTTAATCCTGATAAGTGTGTACAAACAAAGGATTATTATTAGTTACTTGAAACCATATAAGTGTGTACAAACAAAGGATTATTATTAGTTACTTGAAACCATATAAGTGTGTACAAACAAAGGATTATTATTAGTTACTTGAAACCATATAAGTGCATACAAACAAAGGATTATTATTAGTTACTTTAATCCTGATAAGTGTGTACAAACAAAGGATTATTATTAGTTACTTGAAACCATATAAGTGTGTACAAACAAAGGATTATTATTGGTTACTTTAATCCTGATAAGTGTGTACAAACAAAGGATTATTATTAGTTACTTGAAACCATATAAGTATGTAAAAACAAAGGATTATTATTAGTTACTTGAAACCATATAAGTGTGTACAAACAAAGGATTATTATTAGTTACTTGAAACCATATAAGTGTGTACAAACAAAGGATTATTATTAGTTACTTTAATCCTGATAAGTGTGTACAAACAAAGGATTATTATTAGTTACTTGAAACCATATAAGTGTGTACAAACAAAGGATTATTATTAGTTACTTGAAACCATATAAGTGTGTACAAACAAAGGATTATTATTAGTTACTTGAAACCATATAAGTGCATACAAACAAAGGATTATTATTAGTTACTTTAATCCTGATAAGTGTGTACAAACAAAGGATTATTATTAGTTACTTGAAACCATATAAGTGTGTACAAACAAAGGATTATTATTAGTTACTTGAAACCATATAAGTGCATACAAACAAAGGATTATTATTAGTTACTTTAATCCTGATAAGTGTGTACAAACAAAGGATTATTATTAGTTACCTGAAACCATATAAGTGCTTACAAACAAAGGATTATTATTAGTTACTTGAAACCATATAAGTGTGTACAAACAAAGGATTATTATTAAAAAGAAATAATTACTTGAAACAATGTAAATGTGTAAAAGTTATTAGTATTAGATAGGAATATTTGAATATTATGTGTGGAAAAAAACTCTAAAGAAACAACTCTACAAAAAATGTAAATATAAAGTACTATGAACACAATTCCCTAACCTCTAGCATAAAATTACCCTAGACTGGTTGATATGCCTTTAAAATCAATCAATCAATCTTAAGAAATAACTCCACAAAAAATGTAAATATAAATGTACTGTGAATACAATTCTCTAACTTCTAGCATTAAATAACCCTTGACATGCTGAAAGCAAAATAATTATTTTGTTTATTTTTGCAGGTTGTGAATGAAGTGGATGATAGTTTATACTGTCTTGATCATGCACTTGCTCATATCCAGAAAAAGCGCAACCTGAAAGCCTGTAAACTCTATTACAGATACTCAGACGTAAGTAGTGTTCATTTTCCTTTTGTCTTTAAATTCTAATTGCAGATTGACATCTTTGTTCCTATAAAGTATTTTATCTTAAGTAATTGATAAACCTAAGTGTACCCTTGTCATTGTCAATTGCTATATCAGTGATGGCTTATCATAAGATTTGGGAAGATAAATACAAAACACAACTTCTTTTAAGTGTCTAGACTTCTATTGCTTTATTCTTTTCCTTCAGTTTTTGAGGCTGTGAAGTTTGGTTTGGTTTCTTTGTTTAATGGCATATCAACCTTTATAGGTTATTTAATGCCAAAGCCATTCTCCTAGAAGAACAGTAGTGGTACTATTTAACCCATAGCTGGAAGGATAAGGGGGTTCATACCTTTCCCAAGGGTATTTGCCCGAAAGTGAATGTAATAGCGTGACTGGAGTACGAACTTGCGTACTACGATTCCGCAGTCCATTGCTTTAACCATTACACCACGAGGACACCCCCGAGGCTGTGAGAGTTAGTGGAAATGAATAATTGACATAACATGCAGGGTAACTTTTTCATTCTAGTAGCACTCCTGGCAGACATATCCAATTCAAAAATTTCATACACTGACCCATCATTAACAAATTCATACTTAACAAATGGCAAAAATCTTGGGATGATCAAATACAAAACAAGCTCCACCATATACAAGATACCATAGTTGAGTGGCTGGCAGGCTACAGAAGAAATAAAAAAGTGACACTCTCTAGACTTCTCAATGGCCACACCCATATTACCCACTCACACCTCCTGAAAAGGGAAGACACCCCAATATGCTCAACAGTTGTACGGTCACCTACCACCCATCATGAAAACTATCAAAGTTAGACGAACCAGACATGCGGGACACTGCTGGAGAAGTAAGGATGAGCTCATAAGTGATGTACTCCTGTGCACCCCTTCACATGGACGAGCAAAGGTAGGATGACCAGCTAGAACCTACATACAGCAACTCTGTGCTGATACAGGATGTAGCCCTGAAGACCTGCTGGAAGCAATGGACAATAGGGAGGGGTGGTGAGAGAGGGTCAGGTATATCCGTGCTGATGATGATTATCAAACTTGACAGAATTGAAACTCTGTAACCAAAAATATGAATATATAACAGTTAAAAAATAATTACACCCCCTTATTGGCATAATGGTTAGAATGTTCACCTATGGTCTGGGAAATCGGGGTTCAATCCCAGGTCGAGTCATATGAAAGACTCAAAAAATGGTATTTGATGCCTCTTTGCTAAACATTCAGCATTATAAGGTACAGATCAAGGGTAAGTGGAGCAATCCTGGGTAAGGAGTAGCACCCTCTCCTACACCTCAGTGTAGTAGCTATTGAAAAGGGAGTCTTTGGGTTGCCCTTGACTACGGTTGGCTAACTGGCTTATATCTATACAACTTTATTTTTGGTTATAAAGAGGATGTGATTTTATCTTTTGTTACATTTAGTTTTGAAAGAAATTAACTTTTAGATGGGGTATTAATTTGTATTTTTCCTCCTCAGATGTTTTATCGTTGTTAAGAGGAGTGTTCCAAAAGTAATGCCTGTTAAGAGAAGTATTTTGAAAGCAATTCCTGTTAAGTCATCTTTCAAAAGTAACACCTGTTATCTTTCAAAGACAATGCTTGTTAATGGAGATGTTCTAAAAGTAACGCATGTTAAAAGACGTGTTCCACAAGTAATACCTGTTAAGAGAAGTATGTATTTACCCAACCCCTCTGCATGGGCAGGATTTTTTTTTAAGCAGAGTTTAACAGGTTTCAATTCAGTTTTCCTTCTTCTAGACTAGTTAACTTACCAAAGCTCAAGAACATACTGTCCTACTATTTACCTATAGCTGGAGGGAGAAGAATTGGATTCATACCATCCCCAAGAGTCGTAGTGCTATGTAAAATGCCATCAGCCTTGTCCAGGATTTGAACTTATGTCACTGTGTCCATTTCCTATGATGATAACCATTACACCACGGGTACTTCCTATAAGACAAGTATTCTGAAAGAAATTCCTGTTAAGAGTCATCTTTCAAAAGTAACACCTGTTAAGAGATCTTTCAAAAACAGTGCCAGTTGATGGAGATGTTCTAAAAAGTAATGCCCATTAAAAGACAAGTTCCAAAAGTAATGCCTGCTAAGAACCATTAAAAAAGGTGCTGCAAAAGCAACACCTTTTTAGAGAGATGTTCCAAAAGTAATGTCAGTAAAAAGACATGTTCCAAAAGTAATGTCTCCATATTTAATTTTTTTCCCCTTAATTTCAGTAGAGGAGATTCAGAGAGTACGGTTGATTTATTTTATGCTTAATGACTTCTATTCCTTGTCTGTATTGTTACAGAAAAAAAATAACTTTTTATTTCTGAATAATTCTGAACAATAGTATTAAAATGTTTTCTGTTTTTATTTTCTAGGAAGATCTTCAAGAATTGTTGAAGAATGCTTCCAGTCGGTTGAACTCCAAAGAATCAGGGGCAGCAATCACTGACCCTAGTCCAAAGCGAAAGTCAACAAAAGTCAATGAAACATCCAGACTCAAAAAGTTGAATGTAGAGTGAATGTTTGGCACTAAACTTGGCAGTCATCAAAAACTGAATATTTAAGAAAAAGAAAGAAAGAAAAAAGCCCATCCCATTAATGTCTACATCAACAAAAGTGTCACAGACACAAGCATACCCCTGCCTTTTTTTTTGTTTCTTGAGTCAGACAGACAAGAAAACTGAGAGTGGCTCAAATTGATCCTTTGGATCAACTTGATTGTGACTCAAGGATTCCTAATTACTCTCTGCCAGGATCTCATACTCAGGAACTGCTGTGATATAGCCTGGATTATTTTACAGAACATAATTCTTGTAATGCTCATAATTTATGTAGATGTTTTCATTAAAACCGGATCAGGTTTAAAACTTGACATTTTTCATTAAGACTGGATCAGGTTTAATACTTGAGTTTTCATAAAAACCGGATTAGGTTTAAAACTTGACAGTTTTCAAGACTGGATCAGGTTTAAAACTTTACACTTTTCATTAAGACTGGATCAGGTTTCAGACTTGACACATTTCATTAAGACCGGATCAGGTTTCAGACTTGACAGTTTTCATTAAGACCGGATCAGGTTTTACCAAAGTTGGATTTACATAGGCAATGCCCAAACTTTCTGGATCCCTTAATCAAAATTTGTATAAATTAACCCTTTAAAGACTGGGTTTATTTCTAGATTTTTACCAATTTTAAGGTAATTTGAGTTTAAATTTGAAAAATCTATATAGTGTCTTCCCCTGGCCAGTTAACCCTTTTGCAGGCAGATATTTTTTTTCAATCCTTATAGACTGCGACTTATTTTCAGAAGTTTTGCAAATTATCTTTTGCCTGTATCTTCTTATTCTTTCCCTAGATCCATGGAAATTCTATGGGTTTTGATAACTAAGATTATCCATTATCTCATGTTTCTGCTCTTCTCTCATCTTTTATCTGTGTCTTCTCTTTCTTTTCCTTATCCTTTCCAATCTTTGTTGCCTGTTCATGTTTGTATTTTAATGGGAGGGTAAAAAAGTCCTTGGCCCCACCAAGAAAGGAATTAACTTGTAATTTAAAAAATGTCTTTAAATGAATTAAATTATTTATTTATTTTTGAAGGGTTAAGGAAAGACATGCCAAGTGGATTGAACTGTGGGACAAACATGTGCACACTGACAACTAAGATTATCCATTATTTCATACCTCTACTATTCTTTCACCATTTGCCTGTATCTTAGCTTTATCTCCCTTCTCCTTTTCAATCTTTGCTGTCTGTTCATGTTTGTATTTAAACATTATACAAATATATAGGTTAGCTTTTCCATAATTTTGAGATAATTAATTATCATTACAAGAGTTGTTTGCATTTTTGAACTCATTCTTTTTTTTCACCATTGTTATGACCAAGCCATTTCTTTTATCATTACTTTGACCTGCTGATTTTAATGGTACAAGAGGAATTTGATTTAGAAATTTGTGATGAAAAGAAGCAATAAAATAAAGAAAAGATTTGGTCAAAGACTAGAAATTAACTCACAACAAATCTCCTCAATATTCTCTTCAAATTCAACAAAAACTTTTTATTTTCTCCCTTGTAGAATCCTTGTCTAAATGCAATTAAGAATATCAAAATTTCCAGTCCAATTTGTAACTGAAAGAAATTTTTCTGAGGTCTGCATTCATGCAGATCATCATTTTTTAAAATCATACAAAGTCTGGATATTACAGATAACTTTGATTGATTTATTTTAATGGTATGTCAACTTGTCTAGGGTTATTTTATACCTGGAGATTAGGGAATTGCATTCATTGTACATTCATATTTATCTTTTGTTATAGTTTCTTAAGGTTGGTGGGGGGGTAATACATGGTCCTATTGAATACAAATAATTTTTAAACAGATCTATTTGAGTCCTAGATTGGACCCTAACAAGTACTACCACTCCGAGTCAGAGTGGATCTAGGAGTAATGGCAATAAAGGGGTACTCCACATTCCCCAGATCTCCAGAATTGGAGCCTCACCATTAGATGCAGTATAGTGTCATACCTAGTACACACCTTTTGATGGTGGTGGTGAGGGTTCTTATCCCTCTTCAAGGGATACACTCATTATATTCTAAGCCCTACCAACAAGGCAGAAATAATTTTGAGATGCTAATTAGAATTCTTCACTCCTTCCTAAATAGTAGTATCAGTATCATCATGGACTGTTATTACACTTAAAACCTAATCAATTCATGGCTTATCTAGTTTTATTTATTTTCATTTTTATTTTTTCTTCAAAATTTTACAAGTCAAAATTGCTGTGTGTCCTTGCAATGAAAATTTTCTTGATGCCAAGGAAATACCGTATTTGTTCTTTGATGGCTAGGAGTAAGATGCTAATTCCCCTCTCTGACCATAACAGTCTGTTAATGTTTTTAAACAGATGCTGTACTTACCTGTTATTTCTGATACCAGATGAGTGGCTTTTTAAAATTTTTTTAAAAAGAAACACACCTTCATTATTACATTTTTAATGTTTGCATGGAGATATAAATGAAATTGTAGCAGAAATAATTGTTTTTTAAACATTCCAACATAATTCATAAAGAGAATCCTAATGCTTCACTTGGCAATAATAGTCAATTTAAAGATCAAATATTTGTGAAAGTGTTTTATTTTAGATGATAGCATCTTCTTCTTAACCCTTTTAGTGAAGCACTTATGGCAACAAATTTTATGGCTGGAATGCATAACATTAAAAAGATTTACGAATGAAAAAATTTATTGAAGTTTTACAACTACAATACTTTGATACACTATTGGTGACAAGTATATTTATAAGAGAATTTTTATTTGCTCATACTTATAAAAATGACTTTTTTTTTTTTGTTTTTTTTAGGGTCGAGATATATTGTACAAGATCAAAAATTTTAAAGTAATATAGACTAAAGTTGCATCTCACCTTTATGCATTTAAGTATATTTGGCTGACTTGAGTAGCTCTCTGCACCAAAAGGGTTAAGAGTTGATCTGAGGGTAAAATCAGATTTGGTTGAAGTAAAAACTGTCAGTTATTAAGAGAAATATCTATTCTGTTATCAGCATAACTTACAAGCCTCATTTGAAAACTTTACAAAAACCCTCTACTTTTTTGTGGGGGTCATTTGAAAATAAAACAAAACTTTTCATATTCTCATGGTCCTTGTGAAGGGGGGGGGACGGAAAAAGAAGAGCAACTTAATTTGAACTGCA